>JADRCH010000104.1:2085092-2108695 GCA_019843965.1 Rhynchomys soricoides
ATAGACACACAGACACACATCCACACACAGACACACACAAACACACAGACACATACACACAGACAAATACACACACAGACAAACACACACACACAGACAAATTCTTAAAAATTCAAGAGAAAGCCAATAAATCTATCTTTAAACATAGATCCCATCCAATACCTTACTATTACATAAGTACAATAGAAATGAAATTAGCTGGCTAAGCATTACTAAAACTTTTCTACTTTCACATTTATGATTCACTAAATGATTCAGCCTTTTTGAAGGTTGTGGTTTTGCATAAAATATCTTCTTCCAGTTTGGGTAACAGGAATGCTCGAAACCCTGTCTTGAAATTATTCTCTCTAGAATGTTCCCTCAGGCTGATGTCTCCTACCCACAAGTCTTCCTACAGAAACACCTACAATGCAAACGTAAGACTCGTGTTCTCCCTGACTCCAGACATGTAAACAAGGCAAAAACTGCGGACCAAGGAACCCTGTATTGTTCACTGTTATGTAATGAGAACTGTGGCTGTCTTAAATTGATTGTGTTTAAGGGTATTGCAGAGTTCAGAGTAGTTTATGTAAACAATTCCATGGTACCAGGCATTCTGAACCATTTGCAGCTTCTTGCCATAAAATCAAGATACGATAGGCATCTTGGTACATAAACTCTTGGCCATATCCTTGACTGTTTTCTTGGGAGATGCTTGTAACTATAGCCAAGGTGGGTAGAACATAGAGTTGGCAGATTGTGTTTGTTGCCGGGTTGTTTCCCCAAATAATCATGTCAGTGTGGACATAACCTGGAGCATGAATTTGCTCAGGGGGTTTCTATCCATTTGTCTTTGCTACTTAGCAAAAGTACATACCAATAAAATCTTCTCACTCAAATATCTCCCTTTCTTTTCTCTCTTTATTGTCCTTTATCACTCACTACCATGATAACGACCCCCTTTCCACCCCCCTGGGTTGTCCGCTCTGTCCTATGCCCCGAGTTTTCACCAAGCCTTCAGTCAGTCTTCATTGGCTGCCGTTTCTCTCAGTATCCACAGACACTCCTCTGTTCTACTTTTTCAGACACTCCAGGGACACAACCTAAATCCATTATTAGTCGTCCCCTGCCCCAAGTCAGGAAGGTAAGAATCACCTATTTAATTTTCTGATGAAATGCTTATTTACATCTAGTCTTCCAGTCAATTGGCAGCTTGTGTTCTTGCTAATCTCTGTCGTAACCACTTCCCTGGAACTTGGTTACTGACCTCCGTTTGGACCAAAAGCATTCTCTTAGAATATTGTTAGGTTTTTTAATTGTTGGAACAAATGTAATTTCTGTTATGAGTACATTTATAAGCTCTGTCTTCCTGACCATATAGCAGGCTTATGTAGGAAAGAGACTATTTTTTAATATTCATCCTTATGGCAAGTGCCCGTTGAGCATACACAGCTTACCAGGGAGTAATGACAGATATCAGACACATTCCTAACACTGTGATACTGATCTTAACTAAAAGGTATTGGGCTCTCTCAGAACCAGTACTGCAGATTTCAGAGGATGCTACAACATTGGTTCTACCATTACCTCCTACTTCATAGACAAAGAAGCAAAACTAGCGGGAGATACAGGTTCTCCCAGGTGGAGAGCCGGGGTTTGAATCTAAACCACATGGCTTCAGAATTCAGCAGGATAGACACACCCTTCTGTACGGCGGGGCAGATCATATCTACATAAACCAGAAGATATGGTAGTGTAGGTCTTGGCGAAATGACGGAAATCATGATCTAAAGAAACAGCAGAGTATGTTGGACAGGCATAAAAGTGGTACTTTGAGGTGGGGTGGGATGATAAGAGCCCATCACTCCCGGGTTCAAATTCTGGATCTAGCGCATTTTTTTGTGGTAAAACGATTTCCCTTAGCCGCAGGCACTCACACTATTTTAGTTCTAAAGAGCAGTTGTGTATAGAAACAAACATTCCCTGAAGGAATAGAAGCCAGGCAGAATGGATGGAAGGGGCTTCCAGGGCAGCTGAAGCAAGCAAGGGAGAGAGGAAGCACAGGCTCATACAGCGAACTGTGGCAGAGGAGTATGGGGAACAGCCACCAGGACTGTGGTGGAAGAGGAGTGAACAAGACAACCAGGTGGTTTACTTTAGGGAGAGCAAGGTTGGCAGAGGTGCCCACAACGAGGAAGTGAGTTGGGAACAGGCTGTTGGGATTATCCAGGAAACCGATAATAAAAGGCAGGAATCAGGGTGATGCCAGGGGAAAGGAGAGAGATTAAGAATCACCCCCAAGGTAAATCTGACAGAACTTGGTAACCAACTGGGGATTTGGAACTGACTTAAAATGTTCTTTCCTTTTCAGCCCCAGGGGCCCGAGGAGGTGAGACTGCAAGTGGAAGATGGGTCAGGTGTGAATCAGAATCCAAAACTCGACTGTCAGCAGTACAGAGGCCTTTGTGAAAAGTTTGAAGGGAAAGGGCAGGACGTGGTGGAGCGCTCGGGTGTCAGTATGCCAAAGGCTCCATAGGAAGGTAGAGCTCATTGCCATTAATCTCTCCTTTTAGGAGTCAATCCCAGAGTTATACACCACAGAGTCTTCTTTCCATGCTTATCAGGGGGATCTCTATATCCTCTTTAAACTAAGTAATCTCTTGAGAGCTTGATGAAAACTGGATTGTGATTGGGCCTGGGTATGATCATGAATGCATTTACTTGGAACTTCAATGAATTTTTGGGAGTCCTCTAATGTACTCTGTAAGGCTTCTCTCATTGACCAAGTTATAACCATTTCCCACCCACAATTAAGTACTTACCGAGGACTGTACTAGGCACCTGACCCATGTTAGCTCATTTAATTCTTCCCATGACATGGCCACTTGAGCTTTCCATTTCGGGCCCCAGAAGAGTACAGTGTTTGACCTGGGAAGGTTCACAGAACTAGAATGTGGTAGAACCAGAAACTGAACATCGGCCTCTATGTCAGCACTCTCCAGAGATCCAGACAGAGAGATTCATTTAGAGGACTTGGCTCATGCCACTATAGAGGCTGAAGAGCTTCGGGCTGTGCAGGATGTGCCAGGGAGCTAGAGACTCAGGAGGCGTGATGGCGCGTTTTCAGACCAAGTCCAAAGTTCTGAGAACCAGAGAATGCAGTGTAAAGCAAAGGTTTGGGACCCAGACAAAGGTGACTTCTTGTTTACACACAGGAAGAAGCACCAGGCACTATTCCCTGGCAGGTAGTAGGGAGGGAGCTGTTTTCACAGGGAGTTAGCCTATTGTTTCAGCCAGCAGACCTTCAGGTGACTGGATAGGGTCTTCTCTCAGGGAGGGGGGGGGGGGAAGCAGCCTGCTTTATCCACTTATCTAATTGGAAAGTTTGTTTCTCCCAAAAACTTCCTCCCAGAAACATCCAAACCAATGTTTATAATGCATATGTTTTTATTTGCTGTGTATTAATCGTGCAAGCTGACGGAGGAATACGTTGTTAGAGTTTATACGTCATGTAATATGATCACCTCGTTACTCTCCTATGTCTTTGGTCTACTTCCTCTTTCTTGGTTATTCTTCTACTTTCTTGTCAGTTATGGCTTTCTCTAGACTCCACCTGTGAGTGAGCACACAGATACTTATCTTTCTGAATCTGGTTTATTTTACCTAACAGGATAATATCCAGTTCCTTTCTGAAAATGAGGAGGTTTCCGCTTGTCTGTCTGTCTGTCTGTCATCTATCAATATCTCATCTCTCATCTATTTAATCTATCTATTGTCTATCATCTGACTATCTATAGTCTATCTATCTATCTATCTATCTACCATCTCTCTATATCTATCCATCTGTACTAACTGGTTTTGTGTGTCAATTTGGCACAAGCTAGAGTCATCAGAGAGAAAGGAGGCTCAGTTGAGGAAATGCCTCCATGAGATCCAGCTGTAAGGCATTTTCTCAATTAATGATCAGTGAGGGAGGGCCCAGCCCACTGTGGGTGGTGCCTGGGCCAGTGGTCCTGGGTTCTATAAGAAATCTTGCTGAGCAAGCCATGAGAAGCAAGCCAGTACAAAGTACCCCTCCATGGTCTGTGCATTAGCTCCTGCATCCAGGTTCCTGCCTTGCTTAAGTTCCTGATTTCCTCCAATAGTGAACTATGATATGGAAGTGTAAGTCAAATAAACCCTTTTCTCTCCAACTTGGTTTTTGGTCACAGTGTCTCTCTACAGCAATAAAACCCTAACTAAGACACTATCTCTCATTTTTTAAAAAACTATTCTTCTGGGCAGACACCTAGGATAATTCTGCATCTTGGCTCTTAGAGTGCACTGGGTTGATTCTTTTCAGCTTAGACCCAAGAGTGGTATCATTAGGTCATAAGTTAGTTCTGTTTGTGTTTAGATAAAACTTCCTGCTATTTCCATACTGGATGGACTAATGCACAGTAAAGGGGCACACAAACTGCACACACAGTTCTGAAGAAAAGTACAAATAAAACCAATAAAGGAACTTGACATCTTTAGGAATCTGGGAAATGCAAATGGAAAGTACACAGAGATTCCATCTCACTCTAGTCCAAATGGTCACTATCAAGAAACCAAACCATGAATGCTAATGAGGATGTGAGGGAAAAGAACTCACATATGCTGGTGGTGGGAATGTCAATCGGCCTGGATTAATGTTTTGCCAAAGAGCTGGGTGCTCGGTGGCCCAGCCATATTGGCATAAAATGAGCCAACTTTTGACTGGAACCTCTGTGCTCTCTTCTGTCATTTTATAGCACACTGTGACTTTTAAAAAGTGAACGTTCATTTTGCTTTGGGAAGTTCTTTCTCCTGTTACAGTCTCCCAACTCAAGATTTTTGTTGTTGTTGTTGTTGGTTTTTTTTTTGGTTTTTCGAGACAGGGTTTCTCTGTGTAGCCCTGGCTGTCCTGGAACTCACTCTGTAGACCAGGCTGGCCTCGAACTCAGAAATTCGCCTGCCTCTGCCTCCCAAGTGCTGGGATTAAAGGCATGTGCCACTGCACTTCCAACTCAAGATTTTTAAATAAAAATCAACACGGGCTTCTCCTGTTTGTTTTCTTCAGTCTTCCCCATTTCCCACAAGAGATAAACTTTCCGAGAAGCTTCTTACGTTTCAAATGTTCAAAGAGGACTTTGCAGGTAAAAGTGAGTTAGTAACATCTGAAAGAGTGCACGTACCCGGTAGGCATATAGATGGGGTACTGAGAGTCTTAGAGTCACTGCATGCGGTAGCTAGCCGGTGCTAGATTTTTGTAGAATGGCTGACGATTTTGGGCCCTTTTAGTATGCTGTAGGTTTCTGAGTGAAGAGTTTTTTGTTTGTTTGGGGTTTTTTTTGTTTTTGTTTTTAGTACGTAGTGGATATTTCCAGGCCTTGGAACAGAGTCCCAAATAACAGCTGGGATTTTACCTTTCCTGCACTCCTCCTATCCCTGAAACTAAATACCCCAGACTCATACCATCATTAGAGCGAAGGCCTTGTGAGCAAGAGACCGGAAGGCCTAATGTTGGAATACAAGGAAATGAGAGAAGCACCTATGTTCTCAGGTCTCTAAGTGGCTAACGACTGGGAAACTATGGCCAATACAATCAAAGCTTTCAGCTTATAGAATCAGTCTATCCATCTATTTTTGTTGTTTTTATTTTGTTTTTGTTTTTTTTTTGTTTTTCAAGACAAGATCTCACTATGTAGCCTTGGCCATCCTGGAACTCACTCTGTAGACCAGGCTAGCCTCAAACTTAGAGATCCACCTGTCTCAGCCTCCCAAGTGCTGGGATTAAAGGCGTGCGCCATCACCACCTGGCCTAGGAGTTTTCCTTCTTACCAGGTGAAGAGGGCATTGGAATTAAGAGAGTATGCTTCCATTTCTTTTTATTTAGAAAACTATAAAATTGAGACCAAGCAAGGCCACCTTTAGGAGTGTGTCCCATGGTCTTACTTTAACCTAACTTGGTTAAGGTAAATCAATGTCAATTTTTAATTCTGTAAACTCGGGCTATCAGACCATTCCAACTGTTCTAGATTGTTGGAAGAATTTATGTTCGAAGTAGTTCTACAGATTTGAGATCTTGTCTAGAAGCCATGGCTGAGGGTAGGTACTTCCTTTTTTAGTTAAGTTTTTGAGTTAATTTAATTACAGCTTTCCTCCCTTCCCTTCCCTTTCCCCCCTCTAAACTCTCTTACACAATCACCTCTCCCCTACTGTGGTGGGCTGAATATGCTTGGCTCAGGGAGTGGTACTATTAGGAGGTGTGGCCTTGTTGGAGGAAGTGTGTCGCTGTGGGGATGGCCTTTGAGACCCTCCCCCTAGCTTCCTGGAAGACCATAATTTTTTCCTGTTTGTCTTCAGAACAAGATGTAGAACTCTCGGCTCCTCCCGTGCCATGCCTCCCTACATGCTGCCATGTTTCCTGCTATGCCGATAATGGACTGAACCTCAGAACCAGTAAGCCAGCCCCAGTTAAATGCTGTCCTTCGTAAGAGTTGACTTAGTCATGGTGTCTCTCCACAGCAATGGAAACCCTAAGGCACCCACTCCTTTTCAAACCCATGTCTGCCCCTTTGGACTAATTGTTGTTGCCCGTTCTTTAAAGGACATTGATTTTCAAATTTACTAAAGAATAAAAAGAATGTGCCTAGCTGTTTGAGATCTAGTTTTCCTTAAATAAAGCTCAAGCTAATGTTACAATTTCTTTGAATGGACTTTTAGGTACATTGTTTTGAATAGAAGGCTACATCAGACAATGAAACGGGGTACACTAGATTCCATTTAAATTATCTAGTATTACTTTTTAAATATTTTTCGGTCAAGTGATCTGAATAATATAATGAGAAGGATTCATGAAGAGAATATTTTCCTACAAGAAATGCCAGGGGTAGCCCAATTGAGGGCAAATGCTGTCACTACTGAGCATCATTGAGCTTATTTCCTTTGTAGCTAGAGATACAAAGAGAAACGCTACATTATCCCTGACACAGCTCCGGACTTAGTTGATGATGGTCATATATGCAATGATGATGCAAGATGTTTGATACCAGTGAACAAATATTTGGGATAAATAACACAAGGTGGGGGAAGTTGTGTCTTCGAGAGTTTGTTACTTGCAGCTGTATAATTGCCAAGATAATACCTGACCCTAATATCTAAGATGGGCTAAATTGAACTACAACTAAAATAAAAACATTCTGCTTGCATCCCTAGCTGTTATCCAAGAGTCCAACACACAGTAGGGATTTTATCCAAGTTAAAATACAATCAGTAGGAGTTAGAACTCTGTCATTGTTAGGCTGTCACTTTGGTGATTGCAATAAAACCTTGTGAATAAGGGTCAGTTCATATTAGAGCTTCATTGGACAGGCCCCCCGAATTACACCTGTTAGAATCGTCATCCACATCTTAAATTTTACATCCAATGCTCCAGCGGTTTTTTTGTGCTGCTGGAAGCTGAGTGTATGCTTGTACTTATAGCCAGTCTGGCTATGGCTGAATGGCCTTTCATCTTTCTGGAAAATCAAGTCACATTCTTGAAACAAAGTTAGGGCAAGACCAAAGTTATGCCATCTGTTTCTGGACTTTACAAAGATTCTGAAAGGAGCAAGTTCAGATGAGATGGGGTGGGGGTGAGGGGCAATACAAAGTTTCTCTGGAGTTCTGGCTGTCCTGGAACTCACTCTGGAGACCAGGCTGGCCTTGCACTCAGAGATATACTTGCCTCTACCTCCCAAGTGCTGGAAGTAAAGGCATGCACCACCAAGCCACCACTGCCCAGCTCAGATGGGATTTCTAAGAAGAACCCCTGGGACATTGTGACTCTATTTCTACTTAGCCCTTCAGCTCCTTGATGCTGTGTAGCTCTGCTTCTGAATCCTTTCTTTTCTTTCCTTGGGAGAGATAGCCACTGGTTTTTGGCAGCTGGGCAGTTCTGCAGTGACAACCAACCACCCACACAAGGGACAGCTGCAGGTGCCAAACATCCCTGCTTGATCAGACTGTTTATGAGATGGCAGGACAAGAGACCTTATCTTTAGATGTTGTCTGATTATGCTATTTCTCGGGCAGTGTGAGAGGGAAGGCCGGCATGAGCTGATGTCCCCACTGAGGGCGAGGAACCACAGTTCCTTCAGAGGCCAAAATAAACCGCAGAGGCGAAACCCCCAAACCACACTGCAGTAGGGACAGCCTATGGGGCTCCAAATTCTTCAGAACATATCAGATAGGAGGGGAAAGCATGGTGATTTCCAGCCAGAGGCTCAGGCTTGAGGAAATGGATGGCATCACCATGCAAGACAGACAGCTGCCAAATGTCCCTCTCCTGGCAGCACTGAAATCTCAAGGAAGAGCCCACATGCCTGGGCAGAATCTTCCGGGCTGGGCTACAAAGGAGTCTGTCCCCCCTCCCCCTCCCCCTCCCCACCTTTATTCATTTTCTACTGAATTTTTTTTCCTGTGAGCCTATGACAAGAGGAAGAAACTAATCATAAAACCTGATCATAAAATTCCTTCCTACACTTGAAGACAGCTATTAAATATTCACTCAGCTGAGGTCTGCTTGCATACTTTAAAACAAAAGGGGCTCCCCATTCCCACCGTCCCCACCCCTGGGACCAGCGCCGACCATCCCGAAAGTTGCCACTGCCCCTATGTTGAAGGCGAAGTTAACGAATCCGGAGCTGCGAGTCTCAACTTGGGGGAGGGGGCGACGGGCAGGGCTGGGGAGGGGGGGGAGCGGCGAGAAGGAGGGACTAGAAGGAAGGACACTGCCCCCTGCTTCATCGAGGTCATCGCCGAAGCCGCCTAAGCGGCCGGTCGAGCTCGGGGCGGGAGGCCCAGGAGGGACCGGCTAGGGCTCCGCAGCGGCGGCGGGGTGCCAGGCTCCGTACCTGGCGGGCCGGGCGCGCCTCGCAGGCCAGCGATCCGGGCGCGGAGGGTGTGAGCGCGCGCGCCCCTCTGTGCCCGCCCAGCCTCGCGCGCGTCTCGGGGGAGAGGCTCCGGCGACAGGCGCCCCGGGAGCCCGCAGCTCGGTCCCGCCCGCCCCGAGGAGCTTTGTGCGGCCGCGGCGGCTCTGAGTCCCACCTGCTGGCGGCGGAGGGACAAGGAAGGAGAAGAAGGAGGCGAGGACGAGGAGGAGGAGGAGGTGGAGGAGGAGCGGAGCGAGGCGGCGCCAGTCCTGAGCTCCCGCCGGCGCCCACCTCCGGGGGCTCGGCGGTCCTACACCGGCCTGCTCCGGTCCCCCGGCCTCGCGGCCACACCGCGCCACCGCGGCTGCAGACCCCCCTCCCCACCCCCTCCCCTGCTCTGCCGGGTTACTGCGCGGCCCGACCGCCACCGCCACCGCCACCGCCACCCCCGGGGAGCTCCGGAGACTTGGAGGCGAGCAGCGGGGCGCGTGGCGTCGCCTCCATGTATCGGGGAGTCGCCTCGGCGCCCCAGCCCCGCTGAGAAGCCTCGGGCGTGTTGCTACCGGCCGGAGGGCGTGAGCCAGGAGGCGCGGCGATCCCCGGAGCCGGCGACAGCAAGCGAGCGAGGGAGCCCCGGAGCAAGCTCAGAGAGCAGACACCATGCCGGGCTGGAAGAAGAACATCCCCATCTGCTTGCAAGCAGAGGAGCAGGAGAGAGGTGAGCCTGGCGGTCGAGCCTGGGGGCCGGGCCGAGCGCCCTCGGTGCCTCCTGTCCCCCAGCTCCCCGAGACCTGTCCTCGGGCCGGCAAGGGAGGGGCGCCGTGCCCTCCGGGAGCCGCGCTCCAGGCCAGGTGGCACCTTGCGAAATCCGAGAAGAGGTTTGGGGGTCTGGGGGAAGCCGAGGGGGCAAGGGAACCGTGCTGCGGCAAGCAACTTTTCGCCCGGGGAAAGATTTTGTTTTTCTTGCCGAGGACCTAGAGGGAACTCCTGTTTCTCCCGTGCCGGCTCGCACGTGGAGCCCCGGCTCCTGTCTGTGCGGTGGGCGCTCCTGATGTTGGGGGTGGGGGAGAATCTTGCAATGCTTTAAGTGACTTTTCAAACTTTCCTCCTCCTGCCGCGGCCGCCTTTGCGATGTCCCCGCCTCTGGCTGGGCTACGGTGGTGCTGCCAAACTCAAAGTTGCTGGGGATTCGTAAAGGAGGAGGAGAAGGGGAAGAGTGTAGGGGCGGAAAGGGGGCGCTGCCTTGGGTCGGTGGAAGGGGAGAGGGGAGACGGAGAGGACTGTCCCTCCTCCCCCCTCCGGTTGGTAGTAACTGCCTAGGAGATGAGTTATGCCCAGCGCAGTCTCGGCTTTCTAGTTAATACCGCAGGACTGCGGACTTTTCATAATTACTGTCTTTTATTCCTAAGTGACGGCTCTCAGTGCCAGGTGGCTTTGCAGCCCTTTTGTGCTTAGCCTGACGAGTGTGCTGGGCACGTTGGTTTGAAGTGACTTGCGGAGAGGAAAAGTTGAAGGCCTTTTGCACTCTAAACGCTTGGTTCTGTTGTCATTTTCTGGTGTTTGGGTTGTGCAGTGGTTGGCCGTAACCTGGATATGATGCACCGAGCACACCAAAATTTCCTACCAAGGCCCCACGGGGCTGTAGGGTGCGCAGGATCCAGAGGGATTCCTGGCTGTCAAGGTCCAGCAGGGTTTATATTCTCCTGCTTCTACTCCAGCCTGCCTTGGCTTGTTCAAGGAACATGCTTGAGAATTGAATAGCTTTCGGGATGCAGGGTCTTCACGACTAACAGTTGGTGCTGGAGGTTAAATGGTGCTTCATGGGTGGGCGGTGAGGGAAGCAGGAAGCCAATCTGGTGTGTAAAAGGGATACGGCCCCCCCCCCCCCCCCCCAAGAGATTTTGATTTTGCAGCTTGGGGGAACTGGTACGGACTGTGGCTGGCTTTACTGGTCATGCTAAAAGTTTCAGGCTTTTGAAATGATGCTTACAGCAGAGGAACCCATGTGCAGTTTCCAGTTTTTCTCTAGGTGGCACAGCGTGTCTTTGGTTGATAGCCTGTTTAATGACTCAGGGAATTTGTCCCCTTTAAAGCCACTTCCTTACTAGAGCTGTGCATTCATTTCCAGTACACTGCTGGCATGTGACCCCTCCAGTGGTATCCCTGCTTCAGAAATGCTTCTGTGTCTGCTGCCTTCGCATATCCGTATCTTAAAACATGCAGATCCAGGTGCCAATAAATCATCACCAGGTTGAAGCACTGAAAGGAAGTGAGCTGTCAAGCACCCAGGTCTGTCCTATCAGCTAACTGCAGCTACGCACCTGATGCTAAGTGTGCCAGTTTGATTTAAAAAAAAAAAAACCAAAAAAAACCAAAAAAAAAACAATCCTCACTGTGTTGCCCCCAGGTTTTAATCAGAATGCTGAAGTGGGTATTTTTTATTTTTTTCGATTGTAACATAATGTACTTGTATGTCTTTTAGAAATATGGTAACTTTGAGAGATGATCACCTAATCTGCTTGGTTGAGATAAGACCGGAATTTCTCTAAGTACACAAAATCTGAGTCAGAAAAATTGGACTGCCTTAGCTCCTCCACCAGGGGGAACAGGGAATGTATGGGACTTGGTTGCTCTTTTTTTTCTTATTCCTTACTTATGAGATTTTTTCTAAACAACAAGTGTGTATGGAAGTGTGGATATATATCTATATCTATATATCTATATCTATATATCTATATATCTATATATCTATATATCTCTATCTCTATCTCTATCTCTCTATATATCTATATAGTACTTTTTGAGGTCCTGCCTTATAGAGAATGTGCAAATGATTTTGTTCTTTAAATAGTGTGCACAAGCCTAGGACTTGTGTATGTGTATGTGTGGTGTATTGAGATGCTTATGCGACTTTTAGTATGACTGTCAGAGGTCACCGGATTATGTCCTTTGCAGAATTTTATTATAAAGTATTGAGTAATCGATACTTCTGTTTGCATTTGAATTAACATTGTATAAACTGCCCCACTGCCCCACAATTACTTTTGAAATATAAACAAAAAGATTCAACTATCAGTCCAGTCAAAAACTAATGAGCATGAAATACATATATTTTTTTTTATATTGTTTGAGAATACAGTCAACCAAAAGGCCAATTTGTAATATCTCAGTATTAAATCCTAAGGTGGGCTGTGCCTACGGGCCTTTCCACGCCTGTTCCAATCCCAGTTTACATTTGCCATTCTGAAACCCATTATGGAGACTAGCATACTTTTTTTTTTCCATGTGATTTTATTTTTTAACTATCTTTGTTGATTATAACCCAAAATAATATGAAGTTCTAGCTTCCTCAAGGTCCATATATGTGAGCAAGTGTCTATCTCAACACTACTCCTTTAAAATGCTAATTTTGGTTCACAGATGGGTGGGAGGAGCTGGGGAGAGGGCTTAACCTCCTTGATGGCCTGAACATCTGAGTTCCAAACCCCAAAGCCCCTGTAAACAGGCCAGGTGCACTAGTGCTTGCCTGCAATGCTCCTGCCGGGGAAGTAGAGACCTGAGGATTACAGGATCTTGCTAGGCAGCTGATCCAGCTGAGTGGGGGTCAGGGGGCTCTGGGTTCAGTGAAAGACCCTGTCTCAAAAATAAGGCAGAGGAGCAATTGAGGAATGATAGTGCATCAACTCACAGGGACGACCTGGGGGGCAAACCTTGGTACACTCTCACATACAAAAGATGTTTTGGCTAGTCTATGTAGTTTCCCGTCAGACCTACACATCGTTCATAACTTACATTTCTCTTGGAGGCCTCTTTCAAGACAATATTGAATGAGCTATTGCTATTGCATGCAGGGTTGAGCAGAGAAACAGCAACATATGGGTTGTTGCAGTCAGTGCTCACACTGCCGAGATGACATGTTAGGACTCACCGTGTGAGGTGACACACCATTACAATTCGGAACACACTTCTCCATCCTGTCCTCTCCCGATTTTTCTGCTTGAGTTGCTAAACCCAATCCATTCAGAAGCCACCAAATACGCTTTGGGGTAAGTGTTTTTAGGAGACTAGGAAAGAGAATGCTGTTCTTTTTAATGTCCCTTCCAATCCAATGAAATCAAGCAGTTTATTGGTTGTTTTACATCTGCTTCTTAGCTTCTGTCATAGGAATGCAGTTACTGAGAAGACAGCAGCAGAAAGGCATCGGTACCTCTGTAATTAACAGTGCCTGTCTTTTGCCTTGTGGCTTTCCTTCTGACTGGTGAGGCTTTGGTCAGTGAATGTTCCTTACAGTTTAACAACATGGAGTGAGCATTTAAAATCAAATGTGCTGCTTAGGAGGACTGGCATCTTTCTAGAAACATAGTATATTTGGGGGCAATAAAATGCTACTAATTGTTATTTTCTTTAAATTTGAAATTTCCGCAATAGAGTATATGGATATCATCCCCTTGTGACAATGTATCAACTGCATGTTATATTGGCATACATGCTCATCAAGGCAGAAGGCATCAATTTTTATATTTCTTCACACCTTTGCCTTTGAAATTTTTCTCGTAAGTTTTGGAGGTCTATATTCGAACTTAGCATCTCTGCTACAGAAGTTACTGTCTGAGGTTTCCACGTGAAGTTGGGTAAATGAGAGCTGTAGATACCTTTACTTGTAGTTAGGTTTGATAAAGGGTGGGGGGGGGGGGGGGGGAGGAAAAAGGTGTGCCTTTACTGTGTATCCTTGGTCTGTTTTATGTCTACATCACATGGAGACCTGGTGACATCACGTTACACCCTGTTCAATCAAATGCCAGCCTGACATTTGAATTTTGACTGGGGAGCTTTGTGTAAAGAAGGGAAGAAGACAAGCAAATCCAGAGTCGGCTGGGTGTTGGACACTGTTGGATGCTGCGTATGTGTGGCTTTGTTCAATTATGAGCAAGTGTTCAATTCACTATACTTGGAAGGTAGGCACTGCTAACAGATGAGGAACCAGTGGCCCAGAATCAGCACATTTGCTTTTAGTTACAAAGTCAACACCCTGGGCACTCATTTCTAAAAGAGATAATTAAAAAAAAAGAAGTTAAGTTACAGTTCCTTAGAGAAACTTTGTAAAATTTTGTTAGCATAATAGCATCTTGCATTATTTGTCTCAGAAAATGCTGCTGGCAAATCTTTCATCATGAATTCCGTGAGACTTTTTTTTATTTTTAAATTACTCATCTAGGAAAGCACTTGTCAGGTATATTTTGTGCTTTCTGTACAATGACTTTGGAAGACAGACATACTAACTTGAGTAGTAAAGATGGCAACATGAATGCATTTATTCACTCATGATATCTTCATTTTGTGTGTGTAGGTCATGCCATAGTGGGCATATCACAATCAGAGGGCAACTCGTGGGAGTCAGTTTTCTCCTAGCCTGTGAGCATCAAGAGTCCAGCTCAGATTGTCAGGTTCCAGAGCAGGTTTTATTACCTACTAAGATACAGTCCCTATTTATTTAAAGTTTGATACATAGTTTCTCCATGTGATCCAGGCTTTGCTGGAAAACTCTATCCTTCTTTAGTCCCCAAGTGCCTAGGACTCAACTCACAGGTATGCACCACCACACTTGGCACAGTATGTTCCTCAGTAAAATTATTTGGCAAGCTTAGTGTTATTCACCTCATATAGGTGAATAGCTTTTCCTGTTACAGTTTTCCTTGTTGTCAAATATATTAGCTGTGAAGGCAAGAATTAAGAAGAACAAGGTCTTGTTTTTCTGTTGTGTGACTGCATTGTAGCGGGCATTGTACTGTTGCTTTGTTATCAAACATTACATAACTAAAACTGAATATGTGAACTCTCATCCTAGCTAGCAGTGGCCAAACAAAGGGACCTCCTCCGGTAGTGCTATCTTCTGCAACAACCTGATTGGTTTCTTCTACAGAGAACAAGAACTATCAATTCATACCAGTGAAGGAAATTGAGAACTGAATACCATAGGATTTAATATTATGTTAAGCGCTCTACAATGGCAGACAGTTTAAGAATTACTTGTTTTCCATTAAGTTGCAAGAGTAGTTAGCGATACCAAATGCAAAAGCAACAGTAATTGAGGGTCACCCGTCTAGATGCCTCGGCTCTGAAAGGCAAAGCTGATTCTAGGCTTCAGTCTTATACCTTTGACTTTCTGAAATGCACATGTTTCTTAAGTGTGAAGATGAGAAACCTATTGCTGCAAGTTTCCCCCGTGAAGAGGCCCCGAGTGGGTTAGAGGCTGTCAGCTTTATGGGAAAGTTAATGTCTAAATGTATCTAGCAATTAAAATGCATCAGATTTAATGTCCTACCGTTCTTCATTTCAACGGTGTTTAACTTGAAGACACCAAAGGAAGACGATGGAGAAGGCATAACTTGTATCCTGGATGTTAGTGTCCTTGGCTTCAACACAGTGGGAGAGAGCAAATAATTTGAGGAGAAATGGCATCGAGTACAAACTGTCCACTCTGCCATGTAATGTCTTTTGTATAACAATGAGATGATGATAACAAACACCAAAGTGTTTTGGACGCTCTCTGGCTACACCAGGGTTCACTTATGGCAAACACTCTCATTACTTCCATGATGTCTTGAAGTAGAAGACATAAACGTAACACCTTAAGGCTATCTAGGCAGTGAGATGAGAGAGGTTTTGTTTTTTTTTTTTCTGTTCTTTACAAAGGTCCCAAGCTGGCAGAGGGGACCAAGCCCAGTGCTTCCTGAGAGGTTCCAGTGAAGCCGGAGCTTTCTGAAGCCAGGATCTTTGATGTACTATAATCTGACACTTCTACCAAGATGCAAAAACTTACTGAAGAAACAAACAAGCTAAGGCCACATTTCATCCCCTTGCTTGCGGGGCCCCGATGGGTGTGTGGATGGGAAGACCATGTCTGGAGGGAAATGGTTGCGTGCAGTTGTGGAGCCCTGGCTATGACCCACAACCTGCAGCTGCTGCCTCTTCACTCACATGCAGACTAGTGCCAAGGAAGAGTAAGGGAGAGAGTGTGCTGGGTCAGGGGAGAAAGATGCTTCGGGGAGAGAAGCTAGTGGTGGTGACAATGTGCAAGGAGGAAGAGGCTTCTGGGAGATGGGAGAAGATGTGAGGCGTGGTGTGTCTCTGAGCACCATTGAACAGAACATCCCAGGGGCTGCTAGTGAGTTCTCTAGGGACTGACGGGTAGACAGTGGCCGTGTGTATGAGATACAGAGTAGGAGGAAGACTTGCCTCCACCACAGTGCAGAAGGAGACCGTGAGACCGAAGAAGGCAAGATGCAGGACTTCCTAGTGCCAGGAGGAAGTTCAAGCTGTCCAGCGGGGGATGTGGAGTTGTTCAAGGATGAGTGATTGGAGCCTATTCATATCTAGAAAAGTTACCTCAGAAGCGTGGAGAAAACTTGTGACAGGTAGGACTTGGAGGGGTCAGAGGAGCGAACAGGCTGCTGCCTTGATTTGGTGATTCTCTTTCTGTCTCTGTCTCTGTCTCTCTCCCCCTCCCTTCCACCTGTCTCTTGTCTCTCCCTCTCTTTTCTCTCTCTCTCTCTGTCTCTCTCCCATTTCTCTCTCTCCCATTTCTCTCTCTCTCTCTCTCTCTCTCTCTCTCTGAAACAAGGTCTCATATAGCTCTAGCTGTCCTAGTTATATAGACAGGCTGGCCTTGAACTCTGTCACTTCAGAGCATCTGCTGCTTTTTCTTGGTAGACTTAATGAAGTCTGGTACATGAATGTCACCATAAAGGACCACCAGAGTGGCTGTTCACCAGTCTGGGTATAGTTTACTATGGATTAGCATGTTTTACTCTTTTAATTATATAAAATGCACATGCTATCTGATTATAAATGAGAAATAATTACTGTCCTTTAGGTGAATCGCTTAAAAATAATTTGAAAATTTTAGATGATCTTCAGCTACTGAAAGAGAAAGATGACAGTGTATATTATACAAAAGTACCTCCCTTCTTGGTAGAATTAGATTAGATAGTTTCATTATTGTAGAATTCTGAAAAGAACTGGACATTCTGGGGATACTTTTACTCCACGTCTGACTCTGGACTCAGAGTTGGCTAACCTGGACTGGAGTTTTTTTTTTTAGCATTTTCTTGACTTTGGGCCCAGGTAGATGGCCCCTAGTACCTTCGATTTTTCTCATCTGGAGAGTAAGGATCCTTCTTGGCATACTTACAGCTGGGGTGCTACGCAGAGGTGAAAGCCTATCGTTACATGGTTGTATTACACGGTGGGAAGCTGGCGAAGACTCTTGAAGGATGTTTGCCTGTTAGTAGGCCAACTCAAGACTGGACTTTTATTTGAGTTACTTTTGTCTTTAAAAAATATAGCAAAAACCCAAAAAGCCAAAAAAACCAAACCAAACAAAGCAAGACCTCATTAAAAACTTAATTCTTAGTTTTCCAAAGTGAAGTCTAAATGAGCCTTAAGATTTCTGGCTTGGGCTTTATAACCTTTGACACAGTGTCAGGGAACAGGGCAACATAACAAAATAGTGCCCATGTGTATCTAAGATACATCATGTATGATGTTCAGCTCCCCTTCCTCACAGCATCCTTGGCTGTGGACCAGGGGTGGGGGTGTGAGTGGAGGTGGGGTCCAGTTCAAATAGCAGAGAGAGCAATGCTTCTTACTGTGGATTTTCCGGTTCTCTCCACTCAGACCCCTGACCTCAACCCAGTATCCAAAACTCCATCACCATGAAACAAACTGAAATTGTGCCTGTGATCTTTATAAGTAAGGAGAAAGTTCCTGCCCATCCTTACGGCATTTCCCTTCATGTTTATGATGTTACTTAAATACGTAGTGATATAAAACTAGGCACAAACTCCTGGTGCTCATGGCCAAAGCCAAGCAGGTGAAACACAAATGCTACCTTTCAAAAATCAGGTGGCGCACGCCTTTAATCCTAGCACTTGGGAGCAGAGGCAGGAGGATTTCTGAGTTCGAGGCCAGCCTGGTCTACAGAGTGAGTTCCAGGACAGCCAGGGCTACACAGAGAAACCCTGTCTCGAAAAACCAAACCAAACCAAACCAAACCAACCAAACAAAAAAACAAAACCAAAAATCAGTCACATGGAAACAAACATTTGTTACATGTATTTTGCTGAAACTAAATTCCCTCTGCAATGCAAATACAGTCCTTGTTACTGCAGAAGGCAGTGTTGCTACTTTTTATTTTTTCTATCTGAACTTATGAATACCAACTGATCTTCCTGGTCATAAACATACCATTGACATGGAATGCCCTCTGTGGTGATCCTAAAAATATAAAACCTAATTTTAGCGTCGAAGTTGGTGTCATTTTTAGGTTGCCCTCTCCAGTTGTCCTTTTTTTGATCTACATTTGTCCTTCTTAGACTGTTTGTGGGCAAGGACTATTTTTAGTTAGTCACAGGTTGAACTGTAGTTGTCCAGCACAATGCATTGTGTACCTGTCACCCACTGGGCCCGCCCTTGACTCTACCCCATTGGTTGAGACGAGTCTACCAATCATAGGTGAGCATTAGACGAGTCTACCAATCATGGATGAGCATGAGATGAGTCTACCAACCATGGATGAGCATGAGACGAGTCTACCAATCATGGATGAGCATGTGATGGCGTCAACTGGCAGCAGGACTTTCTTGGGTCTTTCTTTTCACTTACGTATTTACCCATGGTAGGAAACAGGTACCTTGCCCCACAGACCACACTTAAAATAGTACTGGGTTAGCCTGCGTATAGGAGGATGATTCTGAGCTCAGTAGCCTTGGGAAGGACTGCTTAAAAAGGACACATCACTTGAAAGGTAGAAAGCGAACCATAGTTTCTATAACCTCTTTTACCGCCTCTGTAAGCCTGTTCCTACTGAAAATGAAGTCTGATCTTGCCAGTCGAACACTTCAGTACCGTTTCCAAAACTTCTGCAGTCTCCCTGACTCTCAGTGCTTTCCTTCTCTCCTGTCCCAAGACGGTACTGGTGTGAAGTGGACCGTTTAGTGTCCTGTGATGCTGGGTGAAGGGCATTTCTCCTCTTCACTGTGTCCGTTGCTCTGGATTTGGCATGCTTGGGACCTGGGCATCGTGCCCTGGTATCTACTGAAATGAGTCTGTTCCTCTTGTTCTTTTGAATGTCACCCTGGCAGCTGATTTGTACTTCCTGGGCCTTATCACTGTGTCTGCCCGTGAGACGTTAGTCTGTGACCTTCCTTCATACCTGTCCACCAGCCCCCCCCCCCCTTCTCTGAAGATCCAGAGGAAAAAGAGACAAATGTCCTAGCAGCCCAGAGACGACATACCTTGAAGAGGACAAACAGGTCCCCCTCAATACCTTCTACTGGCCGACATTGCGTATAACCCTTCTCAACTGATGGACTAGTAATCTGCCCTCTGTATCTCTTCGGCAGACATAGGCATGTAAGAACTAATGTATTTCTCCACAGAATTAGCACTGTGTGTTTCCTAATAGATACTGATAGTTTGTTCTGTAATAAGAGTCTCACTCTCTAGACTCTCCGGGAACTTACAGTAATCCTCCTGCTTTAGCCTACCAAGGTCTTTTTTTTTTTTTTTTTTTTTTTTATTTTTTTTTTCAGTCCCGACTTTTTTTCCCCCCCCCCCGTGTGCCCTCACTTACTCCCCCATCCCCACCCACTATCTCCCTACCCCCTGTTTCCAAGAGCATGTCCCCATCCTCAACCCCCAAGTGCTGGTCTTAAATATGTAAATCACCATAGTTGATTTGATATTGATGCATTTAAAAAAGCTTACCTTAAATTTCAAGCGAAGACTCATAGAAGAAATCACCAGATACACTCAAGATTTCTTATATGGATTTATAGAATTAATCATTCTCTTCCTCTTCCTCCTACACCCCCTTCTACTATTGAAGGGTTGTTGTCTTTGATTTTTGTAGCTTTTGAATATAGGATCTAGCGGGCCCTATGAACATCTTGTACATAGTTTGACAGAATAAATTATTAGACTTTATGTCTTTTTTGGGTACAATTCATTATTTAAACAAAAGAAAATGAATGACATTTTTACCCATTTGGTACACTTAAAAAATAGCAAAAAAGCAGAATTAAGTCCTGTAGGGAAACATTTTACATAATAATGTGGTAGATAACCAGTGTTTATTCTATACTAAACCAGTGAATACGTTCTCTTCTAGCTATCTCGTGATGTCTAGTGTTTATATCTCTTCTTACTGATGTTCACAAATCCCACCAGGAAAGATTGAGAGGAATGCATGGATCTCCCCGAGAAGCCAAAATTAGCTAGTCACAGGAATTTCTACCTTGCCCCCTTCAGAAGCTTTGGGATTATTAACTAAAAGAGTGACACTCAAAATTGAGTTTCTCAGAAGAATTTAAATGTTTCCTTTTAAATGTATAATTTTCTAGTATGGGGCCCCATTTTCATCAAATGAAACTCTCGGACAAAGCAATATAAATTTAGCTTCTTTGTTACCATTTCACTTTCTTTCCTCCCTGTAATTTGAGTTATGAGACTGGAAATTGGCAGGGCTAGAATCAGGCACTGGTAGGGCAGCTGCTACCGACAGAGACTCTCACCTGGTGGTGTCAGCGAGCTGGTATGTGGGTATAGGAGGAGAGTCCTGCCACAAACCGGTGGTAACCTTGCTCCCTCCCACCTACGGCCGTGTGAAGTTACTGAGAGCATTTTAACTCGACATGCGGGGACTGCGTGGACTCAAACCTCTACTCTAATAATCATACTGAGAAAAAGGACACAGGCAGTGTATTAGTCTGATCAGGTGCTCTAAGGAAACACCATGGCTGGTAGACTGGGTAAGTTAAGCAGGAGAAATTAATTTCTTTACAGATCTGGAGGCTAAAAGTTTTATTATAAACGGAGGAGGGGGAGGAGCAGGGGGAGGTGGGAGACTGACTCAGATTTAAGACACATTCTCTTGTGTGTCTTCTTAGGAGGAGGACATTGATCCTATTAGATCAAAACTCCAAATAGCCTTAATTACTTTCTTAGAGACCACATCCCCAAGTAAAACCACGCTAGAGGATTAAGCATGCATATGGATTTTTGAGTGAGCACAGCTACCCAGTTCTGCAGTGAACAGACATAGAAGATTATTCAGGGGTTTTTATTACGTTTCTGTAACTTTTATCTTTCGGCGTCTGGAAGCAACTGATTTTGAACAGAAGATAGCTTGTTTTAAAAAAAACGTGATCTCTGTTTGCTTACTCCTTTCACACTTATGCTTGTATGTGGGATGGGGTGAGGGGGTGTGCGTATGTTTGTATGTATTCATGTGGGTGCTGATGTACTTGTGTAAGTGGGTGCACATGCATGTGTGCATGTTTGTGTGGAGGCGGAGGCTGACACAAGTCTTCCTTAACCTCTATTGTATTTATCAAGGCAAGGTCTCCTCGTTGAGCTTGGAGTTCACTAATATGATCAGTCTAGCTAGCTAGCTTGTTTCAGGGAGCCTCCCTCCCATCTCTGCCTGCCCACCCAGAATCAGAACTCTGCCTTTCACGCTTGCTTTGGTTGTTGCTGCAAGGTTTTTTACACTTAAGACACCATCCCAGCTCTGAGCTCTCATATTTGTTATTGATGTCTTTTCTCATGCCCCTCCATTTAAATATTGTCTGCGTTAACCAGCAATGTTGAAGGGCTGTTATTCCGTGACCTCTGGGTGTGGGATGCAGAAGTTGACTGGGCTCCCCTTTGTTATCTGGAACACTTGTGTCTGGACCTCATGGAGCCCCCATGTGTCCCCACCACCTCTAACTTCTCTGAAGCCACCATGCTGGGTCCAATCCTCTTTGCATAGGCAGGCTGCATTTTCTCTAGGGGGAAGTTCTTGATGACTGGTCTTCTGAGCCCAGGCACTAAGCAAGGGAGTAAGCCTTGTGAGGATTAGAATCCTGGTTGTTGAGTCACTTCAGGGCCTGGTCTTCAACTGAGGTTCTGGACAGCATGGACTAGCCCCCCAGCCACTGTCACAGAGACCTCTTCATCCCTGCTCTAGGGAATCTGCAAGCACTGGAAAATGGTTCAGTAAAGGCAGTTCCGTTTTGGTTAGACTTCGATTAGATTTAGCAACGATATCAGAGCCAATACTGGAGAGCCCCTATTTGGGGATTTTAATTCTGGCAGTCAGTTCATGCAAATTTAATTTAAATGGTGCTTACACTGAGTATCATGTAGATGGTAGAAATGCATCCTTTATGGTTTTTCAGGCTGGGAAGTTTAAGATCAAAGTCCGAGCAGCTTTGACAAGGGAGGGTTGCTTCCTGCTTCTAAGGCGCCAGCTCTTTGCTGTGGTCACACATGGTGGAAGGCGGGAAGGCAGAGGGCACTGGGGTGCTCTCTCCAAGCCCCTTTACAGGACAACTCACCCATTAATGAAGGCAGAGCCCTCACGATGTAGTCATTTGCCTGAGGCCCACATCTTAATGCTGTCACACTAGGTTGGAGTTCCAACATGTGACTGTCAGAGAGATGTACACACCCATGTCCACATGCTGCTGCTGCACTCTCTGCAGCCCAGGGTCTGTCCTGAACAAAATCCTTTGGATTCCCAGCCGCCTCTGTCAACTTCCCTTTTTGGCTCTGACTGAAGCGTGCCTCTCATCTGACTTTTTCTTATTCCTGGTTGGTTTCTCAGTTGTGTGTCATGGTCTTTTTTACATCTACAACTGGGTGATGGCTACTCATTCATTCCTACGGTTGGATCTCCGTCCATGAGTTCTCAGAGGCGGTCCAGTAGTCTCTGAATGTCTCCTGGATACTTTTCAAAAGGTGTGAGGTCAAAGCATTTTTCATAACAGTATCAAGACACTGTTTGCCTTTGGATGTGTGCTCTCTCGTGAGTGCATACCGTGGGTTTTCACAGAATATGTGGCAGGTGGGGACACCCATTGTGGTGGCAGAAAGAGTTGTCCATGCAGATGCTTGCATTTCAGATGGTTTATAATTTCCATGATGCCAAATATCTACAATTGACATAGCCAAAAAATTGCAAGGGATCCTTAGTACATTAAAGTCTTCAAGCTGGAGTTTGAAAACCGATGTTCTAGGATTTGTCATTGGCCGAAACGATACGCTTTGATCTCGTTTTCAGCTGCTCTGCTTTTCAATCAACAGGAGTCTTTCTTATCTTGAGTCCTAACCCTCCAGCCCTGTAGAGGACAGCACAGGGTCCTTCGGAAACACATTAACGTTTCAGAAAGAAGAAGAAGCAGGGTTCTCGGGGGCCAGAGTCGGTGGGTTTGAGGTTCTACAGGACTAGAGGGTGCGTTCCACATGTTCATGTTTAATGCTCATGGAAACTGAGGGCAGGGATTTTTTTTTTTTAAATATGTTGTGTTCCTGTGGAGTCCCCCTCATATACAGAATAGTCCTTACTGAGTCCATAGTGAGTGCTCAGCAAACATCTATCTGTCCAATGAGTGAAACACATTCAAGTCACAGAGAGAAGTATCCAGGATCTTAATTTGAGCGAGGAAAGTGAAGAAGGTCTGACTGAGATACTGACGTTTATAGGGGTGTTTGGAGAGGTCAGAGGTTAAAACACACACAGGAAGAAAGCAACTTGGGTGTCTGTCAGGCCAGCGGGGCTGGGGCAGAGGTCGGGGCGTCACTGTGGCAAGAGAAGTGATGCTTGGGTTTTGTGCTCCCAGATGTGCATCTCCCAGATGTGCATCTCCCAGATGTGCATCT
>JADRCH010000104.1:2108705-2130678 GCA_019843965.1 Rhynchomys soricoides
CTCCCAGATGTGCATCTCCCAGATGTGCATCTCCCAGATGTGCATCTATTATTTTCAAGGTTTGTATTTGGACTTTCAGCCTCTTGATTCCGGTGGAAGATGAACCAGGGACGATTTTGGTACTCCGTCACTCCTGTCTGTGCTAGTTAATTTTGAATGCCAATTGGACATGATGTCAAGTCACCTGGGAAGAGGATCTTGATGAGGACTTAGCTAGATCAAGTTTGCTTGGGGGTGAGCCTGTGGGGAGAGCATCTTGATCATTAATTATTGTAAAGACTGTAGCTGAATATGGGTGACATAGCTTCATGGCGGTGAACTGTGTAAGAGTGGAGAGAGCTAGAGACGTAAGCAGGCAGGCAGGCAGGCAGGCAAGCAGCAAGGAGCCTCTTGCTCCTCTCTGCCCTGGACTGTGGGTGTGATGTGATTACTTGCTTGGGTTTGTGCTTTGCTGCCTTTTCAGGAGTAGACTGTGGCCTGGAATTGTAAGTCTAATAAACCTTTTTTTTCCATAAGTTGCTTTCTGTCAGCATATTTTACCACAGCAGTGGAATGAAACTCCAACCTCTTTACATATGGGAAGAATTGGGGAGCTAAATAAACCTTCCACCAACATCTCCTTCACCCTCTTGAGAAGGGCAGATGAGCAGGGAGCTTCTTATCCACCATTGGGTGTCCACACACTGGTCCTTGAAAAATGCCTCTTGGTGAGGAACACAGGTCATGCTTCTGGCTAAAATATACCTTTGCTAAGGATCCGATTGATGCTTTAAAGCAGGGAAATGCCAGAGGAATGCTCAACAGAGAAAAGCTTTCTCTTGGCATTTACTCCGAGGTGGGATTATTTTGTCAGCAATTGTGTTCCAATCTCCCGATTTATGTCTGCGCTGCCCACCACAGTGCAGGGCGTGGGATGGATGCTTCCCCTTTGCTAAGTGAGCAGAAAACAGGATAAGAGTGAGTGGGTTTCATGCACACACAGTGGCAAAAAGAAGCGGGCCTCACCCTATTCCCCTGCGTAGAGACAAAACTATGTGAAGTCAAAGGTACAGCATGTATATAGAGAACATTATCAATAAGTCATCTTATCTGATTGATTTAGGATATCAATTCTGAATATCTTGTTTATATTACACATAAGATGAAAAGCTATGCCAAAAGCAAGGTGGTTTTTAAAAACAAAGCTAAATAGTTCGCATACTTCAACTATACTGTTTGCGTTTCATCCTTGGACCTCAGAGGAAAGTTGCAGACTTTGTCTACCTAGCGCTTCCTCCTGGCCCCAAGATTGCTGTTACCAGTGTATAATAACATGCCAGTAAAATGAAGATTAGTGTGGCTTGAACTGTTTTTTGTTTTTCCCTAAGCCGATTCAACACGCTCTGTTCATTCTGGGATGAAATAGAAATGGCCTTTAATTGAATAATTTATTGTGCTGTTGTTTTTTTTTTTTTTTTTGAATATCAAACACGAGAAGTAAGTATTTAATCAATTCTTTGCTTAAAGCATTGTTATAGAGAAGCCTATTAGGATTCCGTAAAATTATAGATATGTAATATATGTGTGTGTGTGTGTGTGTGTATCTGCACTGTCCCTTTATTTTAAGACTGTATGTCATATGTTTACACACCCCTAACCACACTACTTTTCACTATTTTAGGTACAGTTGATTACACAGTGGATAATCTGAAACTTGAGTGTAATCATCACTCTTACTGAGATGAAGGTGGTTGGCTTAATTGGGAAGTGTTGTGTCCCATCCAAGTATATCTCTAACGCAGCTTCCCAGGCTCCAGCACATGTGAGCTGCCATCTCTTTTGGATAGTATTAGTGTTTCTGCACCGCCTGAAGTCCTCCATCCTATTTGCTCTCACTGTCTACGCTCTTTCTTTCTTTCCTTCTGCCTCCAGCACTGGAATATCTGAATAGCAATAGGTTTGACGCCACGTAGATTCTGCTGACCCCAGGCCCCGCAGGTCTCAGGCGTTCTTTCTAGAGCTGTAGACTTTATTACTCTAACCCCGCATCCCTCTCTGCAGATACCGTCTCCGAGTGAGTCCCATGCCTCTCAACGATTGGTCTTCATGCAGCAGTCAGGTTGAGGGAGCATGCGCAGGTTGAAAATGAGTTCCCTGAGCAGACTTTTATTTTCCATTATGGGAAAACAATCTTGCAAACTTGGCTTTCCTACAGGGCAGAGAGTCTGGCTTTAATGGCGGACTTAGTTTGAATACTAATGCTGGCATTAACTGACTCCGTGCCCTTCGGCAACTCTTTGATCTTTCAAGTTCTTCTTTCATAAATGGACTGCTGAAAAGTACGCATCTCCATCTTTACTGTGAAAATACCTGACAGCGGTTGGTCCTCAAAGGGAGGTAGCTATGGAAAAGTGCAATTAGATTTGCAAGCATAAATGTAAGAGTATACAGTTCCTGACCAGATAGCCCAGGTAGCGCTGATGGTGCAATGCCACAGACATTTCCAGAATGTTTGCCCATCCTAACATCTCATCAGGAATACAGGAGATGTTCACCAACTTCTCTGGCTAAAGTAGATGTTGGCAATGTAGGAATCATTTCATAAGAACAATTGGAAAATAGTTATGCATGTGACTCAGGAACTTAGATACATTACTATGTGTGAAACTTTAGGGCCCTCCACAATATAGAATGATGCATATGTTATTATGCATTAAATAAAAAACTTTCTCTTTCTTTCTTTCTTTTTTTTTGAGGCAGGGTTTTTCTGTGTAGCTCTGACTATCCTGGAACTTGCTCTGTAGACCAGAAGATTCACAGCGGATGTTCCTGCCTTTGCCTCCAGAGTGCTGGGATTAAAGGTGTGCACCACCACCACCTGGTCAAAAGGTCTGTGTTTACAGCCTCCAGGTTCCAGTTTTGTTTTGCTGCTGATATGTGGCTGGGCCTGACACCAAGCTCTCCACTCCCAGTTTTTCAGTTCTTACCTTCGTGTGAGTAGGATTCTTACTGCAGAAGGCTTTCAGTTTATGCTAAACCAAGACAAAGAAGGTGCCAAATGAACTGTTATCTTTCCGAAGCATTAGAGAACCTGCAAAGGCGCAAAGATTTGGATTTTGCTTCAGTATTTCAATTAATGTTTCCAGATAAAGGCAAAATAAGGCAAAAATAAGCAAGAAAACTGGAAGTCTAGCCAGGCTCTGTGTGAGTGAGGTCTTGGAGATTCCTTTTGCCTGTGCAGAGTCCCTGTGCCGCTGATAGCATTTATTATTTATAATTATTAGCAACTTCATTGCTCCCTGCACCACTGATAGTAAAGTCTGTCTCTCCGACTTCACCGTGATCCATGGCTAGCTCCGCTGAGCCGAGACTCTAAACACAAAGAGATAGGGACGCATGCTTCAGTGTCCCGGATTTGCCCCAGATCACAGCGGACCACCTTGCCAGGTAGGCACTCAGTTACAATCACAGCAGGATTAAGGAGCCTGCTGCCAATCTTCAGCAGTTCCACACATCACTGAGATCACTGGAATTATGGTGTGTGTTAAGTCTTCACATTAGGTTCTTTTACCATAGCACATGGACCTTCAGTGGAACTGTAAAAAATCCTTCTGCAGCATGCTTTGGCTAAACCCCTGGTAATAAGCTAGAGTTGAATAAGCAAGCCTTCTAGGAAGCAGATGATCAGTAGCCATAGGATCCCAGGTGCTGTGGTCCAGCTAGGTTTTAGATGGTTGGGATTGGTGCCAAGTCATGCTAGTCTGCCAGCAGGCTCCGCCCACCTTGCCACTTCCTGGTCCTGGATGCCATTTTACAGCATCGTTTACTTTTTGCCCACACAAGCATGGAGTCCAAGCCCTCTCCACATCCGTGACTATTTCCTACCTGCTCAGTGTCTCCTCCAGGTGTGTAATTTCTTCTTTACCTCATATGCAAACCTTGTCTAGTCAGTATTTTCCCCAGAATCCAGAATGCTGATTTATTTATTTATTTATTCCTACAACCGACAACTTTTCTAGTTCCTCTCTGTATGGGCACCCTAGCCAAGCTGTGTCCCTAGCTTTTACTCTATTGCTATCTTAGAGTTTATTGCTGTGGACAGATACCATGACCAAGGCAAGTCTTATAAGGATGACATTTAATTGGGGCTCGCTTACAGGTTCAGAGGTTCAGTCCAGTATCATCAAGAAGGAAACATGGCAGCATCCAGGCAGGCATGGTGCAGGAGGAGCTGAGAGTTCTACATCTTCATCTGAAGGCTGCTAGCAGAATACTGACTTCCAGACAGCTAGGATGAGGGTCTTAAAGCCCATGCCCACACTGACACGCCTACTCCAACAAGGCCACACCTACTCAAACAGAGCCACACCTTCTAATAGTGCCATTCCCAGTGCCGAGCATATACAAACCATCACAATTGCCTATGAAAACTGGTGCCACAGAGCTTTGGTGAGTGGGTTTCTGGGGAAAGATAAAGCCATGTTCAGCAGCCGGCAAGTTTATTTGATCACAGACTTCCTTTGCGGCGTCTTGTTGCAGGACACAGCTCAGAAGATGCTTGGAGAATGCCGGATGAACGGACATATTAAGAGCAGGTGCTGATCCTCTTCACGCAGAAGAGCTTCAGCGCTGCAGAACGTTTGATTCTGAACCTTGTTGATGATTCCTCTGCGTTTCTGTGTTGTCAATCCAATTAAAGTCTTGAGTCTCCACTCTGAAATCTGTTTCTCTAATTGAGCCAATTCAGCATTTATCGAGGGCCAACTGTATGTCCTCCGTTGTGCATGCCAGAAACAGAATAAATTAGCCACATCTGACCTTGAGAAACCTAGTATATGGTACGGTGATCATTTTATAGAGTTGGTACTACATGAAGCCGATTGTTATTTTTTTCCATCTTAGGACTAAAATGTATGTAAAAGGGATTTACTCTCTTTCCACTCCAGATAGTAAAGGAAGCCCTAAGGGCAAGGGCGGAAGTCGTGAGCATGTTTTAAGGAGGCATGTGTGTGAGAGAAAATGCCATAAGTTACATGAAAATTTAATAGTCTTACATGTTGAAATGTGCCATAAACAGGATTAAAACGCAAGTAGTAAACTAGAAGGAGTACAAAAGACAAAAATTCAGTATCCTGTATAAAACAAGCACATAGTGGCACCTAAAAAATCACGGGGCCCATAAATGAATGGATGGATGGATAGATGAATGAATGAGTGAATGAATTAGAGGCAATACTGAAAATAATTTCAGTGGAATAAAAGAAGATGTGAACTCGTGACCCAAGGCATGTGGCATGTCCCACACAGGCGCGCGCGCGCGCGCGCGCGCACACACACACACACACACATAAATAAAAATAATAAGCACAGGAACTCTTTACCTTATTAACTTGGCAAATGCTTTTAAAGCCTCTGCCATCATAATTTCATTAATAGCTTATATTATCTCATTTAATTTAAAGAAGGTTCCATCTGCAATTGATATTGTTGCCCTTGTTTCAACAATGAGCACCGGACTCCAGGGAGCTGAATCGTGCTGACTCATCAAGATCTAAGTGCATACCAGTCTGGCTCCATCCCATCAGGCACCACGGTCTTCCTCTATTGAAAGCGTCACGAAGGGTATTTGACGATGTGGAATGAAGTCGAAAAGTACAATCATATGTACACACATAAGCCACACGTGGTCTTTCAAGCATAGCATGTCGTGTGTGCTGCAGGTGGGTAGTGCTTAGCTCACGCATACACATGTACATGACTATACATATACACGCATGTATTATATAGTGGAATAACCAACGGTTAAAATACCATCAAACTGTGGAGGAGGAAATGGCCAATGAGGAAGGTCCTTGCTGAGGACCAGAGTATGGTTCTCTAGAAACTGGTACGGGCATGGTGACATGCGTCTGTAACTGTTGCTGAGGAGGGAGCAGAGACAGGTGGCTCTCCAGAGCCTAGCGACTGTCCATTCTAACACTGGTGAGAGATGGTGTCTCAAATCATACGGTGGAGAGCAATTGAGAAAGACACTTGATGTTGACCTCTGGCCTCCACAGACACCTGCAAACCTGTGCAGCTACATACGCATGTGACTACATACGTGCATGCATACACATGACCACGTGTGTGCGCGTGCGCACACACACACACCCCAAACATACATGCCACATACAGAAAAATATTATCCGTGTTCTCAAACTTGTATGTGTGAGCAACGCTTTAAAGTTTTCAGTGAAGGATGAGCAGATAAGAGAGTAGCGTGTGTTGAGAGAATCAGAAGTATAAAATAGACAAGCAAATAGATATACAGTCAGAGACAGGACATAATAGCATTTGATACATATTTACAAAATATTTTTGCTATGTTTCCCAATTTTTTTTATCATAAAAGTGCCGCTTTTAGGTTAGAAAAATAAACATAAAACATAATTTCTATTACTTATCGAATGTCTACAATATTCTCTCTTTTTTAAAATTTTAATAACTTTATTCATTATTTTTAGTTCATTCCGTTAGATAATTAGCCACCCTTTGTATGCAAGGCAGATTGTCATTTAGAGAGCACACCTGATATATTTTGAAGACACGGACAGCTGAAGGCTTCTAGGAGGAAAGCAATTAAAATGAAGACAATTCTCCCAAACCTTGTCACATAAATAGTTAATAAACACTGAGAAATTTTCACCGATAAAGGGAATAGCTTCCAAGGGTGAGCTCATAGATTGGGAGACCTGTCATAAACAATGTGTGTTGTCTCATAAGGTGGAATATTGGCTAACAGATAATGATCACCAAAATACTAATAGGGCCCTAAGGTGGACTCTTCAAATTATGAGGCATCTCTGTAAACATATTCATTCCCAGTACCAGGCACGTATAAGGGAGCTCTTGGAGTGGTAAAGAGTTTCCTGGTAGTGAGACAGGTAGAAAGGTGGATCCCAGAATTGCGTGCAATTTTGATCTTACAGAACCATATGCAAAGATACTGCTGTATACAGGTAGATTCCTACACTGCGCACAGACGCAGGGATGCTGGTAAACCTCTATCCTATTTGTCCTGAGTTCATCAATTTTATTCTCTCCTATTTACAGATGGATTCCCACACCCCAAATGTTGAGGTCTTACAATATTCTCTTTAGATAGAAAATAGAGGAAAATCTTATGTCCACGCAATGCAGAAAGTTTGGTAGCTCTAATTTAAAATAAGAGGAGTTGGGGTTTTATTGTGCTCCTAAAATGTCTTTGGTGTTACTGATATGTTTAAGGTTTTTAAGATGTTGCCTTCACTAAAACTCCTGTAGTAAATGGTACTTGTGTATTGAACAGATAAAAAACTTACATTCAACAGATCAAAAAGTCTTGCACAACGCCAGTTTGATTAGGCAAATGCACAATTAATAGCTTAGTAATTCTTCAGACTTCTTATTTTACACGCTGTTGAGAGAACAGCAATATAATTAAAATTGCCAAAATGGCTATTTAAGATAATGGCTGTTCCCTCCTTCCTCTTTTAAAGTAAGATGAGGGAATTTAAATTTCTGCTGGAGCATTACTTCCTACAGCGAAGGATCCCACTACTGCGGTTCTAAATAAGCTTTAATTACGATCCATACTTACGTGTGAATTTATTTTGTGTAATTGAGTCATGTTTTTTTTGATGTGTAAGGGTAGTGCTTTTAAATGTAGAGATTGTTTTTCCATGATGTGTTTGAAAATTGAATTATAAGTGGAGCAATATCATAAAAAACTTCCGTAACACTTTCATGCCGGGCAGTGGTGGCGCACGCCTTTAATCCCAGCACTTGGGAGGCAGAGGCAGATGGACTTCTGAGTTTGAGGCCAGCCTGGTCTACAGAGTGAGTTCTAGGACAGCCAGGGCTACACAGAGAAACCCTGTCTCGAAAAATCAAACAACAACAACAACAAAAATCACTTTCAAAGGTTCAGCGTGGGTCAGAGATTCCTTTTTAGTTCTATCGAGTGATCATGGAGACTTGTCAATGTACTTCAAGTCCAAGGTAAAAATGGTTATAATTAACATGAATTTGTCCTGTGAGAGTCTAATCAAAGCTCAGATAAAAAACTACTGATACATCAGGAATCATGAGCACTAGGGTCGCCATGAATTGGGCGTGATGAGGATCACTCTCCAAAGTCCAGTTGCAGACAGAGGGAGATGCTGAGGTTGGACCACCTACCGTCATAGCTCAGCTGTCTGAATGGGAATACACTGGCTTCCTTCTGCCCCTCCCAGAGGGACTGGCCGAGAGCTCTTGGCTTTCTTGGGCTGTGTACACGTGTGGGGTCACATGAAGAAGGCTCAGGTTGCTTAATTTGTTGTTTTACTGAAAAACAGAGGAAAGTGTTTACAAGCTCCTCTCTCTTCCTTGGGAAGCAATCCTAAGATGTTTTAGTAAAGATAGCTTCATCTCTGGCATGTACTTTTGATGTTACAAATGTACCCCCCCAAATCAGGTTTACTTTATGCATCTCAGGTTCTTGTTATCTTTTGTGGAGTCTCCCATTTCCAAATCAGCCAGTGTAATGCACCCTCCCTCTCTGTTGGCTGTCAGCCTTGTCCCTGTCATGCCATGCATGGAACTGCTGGTGGCCGTTGCTATGCTGGTGACCATAGACAAAGCACAGGGCCATCTGCCTGCCCTACAGCCACTATATTGAGAGAGTGTCTTTGTGCATCGTCTTTCTCTTAATGGAGCTAGCTGTGGGTTTATCACTTGAGACTCCCTTTTCTGACTTCAGAATTCCAGCAAGTCTCATACTGGCTGACTCTGATCTTTATTGCCCATGTGATGGGTCTTTCCATGCACGGTATGCAAAGTCTTCCTCTTACGTCATAATCTTCCTGAGGGTCCTGTGAGAACTGTATCCTGTAACTAGTGGTTGAGATGGAAGATCAACACAGCAGCAAATATTTTTCTCAAATAACACTGCGTTTCCTGCTAACTTATTTGGGAATTGGAATTCAGTGCAGTTGTAATTTTCTTATTTGTTCACAGTTCAGGTCCGTGTGGCTCCCTCCTGTCTCTACCCTTGCCCTGCCTCTATCCCCACCTCTCTTCTTTGAGATGGAATCAACAGCATCCTGTTTGTTCATTATTTAAAGAACAAAATACATAAGAACTCTCCATGCCCATCCTTTAAGATGTGTTTAAGAGATAACGGTAATTTTTCTCTAAGCAACATGACTAAGTGTCCTCGGTGTTGAGCCCTGTGTTTTATTGACTTAATGTCACTAAGGCAGGATTTGGAGGACAGACTGAAGATAGCTTGTGTCACTGAAGTCATGGCTCTGCCATTTCTTAGTTGTGTGACCTACGGGAAGTTGTTGGATGTTCCTGTTTGTCCATTCACTAATGTTTGAGATAGTGAAAACGATGCCAGATGCATTACTGGAGGATGCTCTAGGCAAGCATGTGCAAACCTCTTTGGCTCAGTTATGTACTCTGTAGGAAACATTATGTTGTTGGCCAGCCCAGTGTCCCTTTATGTATTAATTTATTAGAAAAGCGTGGGAAACATGTACTCGGGGTATGCATTTTGATCTGTGACTCTTTGGGTTGCTCTTTTTTTTTTTTCTTTAATATATATATTTTGAGACAGAGTCTACTTGTGTTATCCCTGGCTGTCCTAGAACTCACTCTGTAGACCAGGGTGGCCTTGAACTCACAGAGATCTTGCCTGCCTCTGCTTCCTGAGTGCAAGAGTTAAAGGCGTGCGCCAACACTGCCTGGCTGAATTGCTCTCTTTATACTACCTTGATATACAATAGTACATTGCTTGACTTTGGATTAAAGTCTGTTTAGTTTCTAAAATGGAAACATTGTGACAGTCACTACCAGAGAATTACAAGAAGCTGGCGTCAGCTTAAGCACAGCAGACTGAGATAAAGAGCAATTATGATATGGGAAGCCCCCTGGGACGTCACAGGAATTTTACAGTAATGATGATTATGGCAAAAGTTGTGCGATTTCCCCAGCAGCCGTTTTTATTCCAAAGATTTATAAGAGGAATGTACAGCCACTTAGAAAAATCTGTAAGAAGTTTTTTTTTTTTCTTTTCAATCAATCTTATTTTCTATAAAATGTAAAATTGAGCAAGAAAATCGTTGAATAATGCTTCCCTGGGGAATAATACAAGATCAATAAGTGGCAAATCCAAGCAGCTTAATTCCTGATTTGCTACTTTGTACATACAAATCCCAGCTCTCTCAAGATGGGAGCGATTTGCATGTGAAATTTAGGGGGAAAACTCTTTGGATTAGTCCCTTAGGTGAGCATAGCACGCCTGCCTTCTGCAAAGACATTTTAGCTGGCAGAAGAGATACCACTACACGGCCCACCGTCCCGCAGGAAGGAAGTGATGGAGAACGCTCCTGAGAGGAACCAGAAGCATCATTAGCTTTTCTCCAAGCACTGTTGCAGCTTCCTGGTTCCTTCTGAGTTGAATGCTCTGAATTAACAGGCAGATCTCTCAGGATTAAAACTCACTGAGTTATTATGAAGGGTTCCGGTCAGGGTCAGCCTTGCTGGTGGGTGGAGCAGGCCCTTAATGAGTTATTTCAAGTTAGAAGCTGAGAAATGCCTTTGAATTCCTTCCCAGTAGCTTCTTTAATCTACTTATTGAAATTCTACATCAGAGAGTCTCCTTTTTATTTTTATTTATTTATTTATTTTTTAATAAAAACTTTTTTTTTTCTTTCACGTAGTCTATAGAAATCCAAGTATTCTGGGAAATATCATATATTACGTGGCCATGTGAAGTGACTTAATAGCAATGTGCCAGGGAGTTATGAAGCCATTCTGTGCATTTGGGCGGGGGAGGGGAGCTTTAAATCATATTGATAAAGAAGAAGAGCTAAGGGTCCAAGACAGCAGTGACTCATTGGTGACGATGAGACCTATGGAAGGTAAGCTGGGTGACTGGAAGCCCAGTGTCACTTGCTTCTGCTCTGGGCGTAAGCTTGCTTTCAAAGTCTTGGAGTAATTGGGAGAAACCCTTGCTTCATACCCAGAGTCAGTTAGGTGTGCTGTTGGGTGTGGCTGATACACACTGCTTCTAAAAGCGTGGGGCCATGTTCTTATTTTTCCGAGAAGTTATTGCAGATTTGGACAGTTACAGTTTTAGTGAAGCTGGGAGGATATTCTGGTGCTCTCCAAGCCCTCACTAGAGGACTCGCCCTAGATTTACCCATTCCTTTTAACTATAGACTCCAGAACAGAATTCTGTACATAAAGATGAATACTTCATTTGTGGCACTTAAGGTGATGCAAAGCAAAGGGAAGATGCATGCTCTATCATTTCAGGACTGGTCATGGACCTGTACCAGGACCTGTATTTGTGGCTGGAGTCATTCTCACCTGCAGAGCCAGCCTGGGCAACTGCCAGTAAATAGCCCACACCTGCCAGCCAGCATTTACCCACATACACAAGGCCATTCGAGAGCTAGACAGGAGGCAGATGGCATGGTCCTGGGATCCTCTGTCATTCCAAATTGTGCTGTCACATGAACATGTCTACTTGTACCCTGAGAGGCCCTTCTCTGCCTCCTTCCGTGCACCTTTTACGAGTGGTGCTCCCAGCTCCAGTCCATATGTTTCCACTGGATTGGACCGATTCCTTCTGGCTCCCGCATAGAGACTAAAGGCTATGCCACTTGCCACCTGGCCTTGTGGGACCATCATTCGAATGATTACAGAAGTTCACGTATTTAAGGCCAAGTGCCAGGCAAGAAATGAACATTTAGGACACATACACTTTAAAACATGGACAAGTAAAGAACTAGCTTGCCCAGCAGAGAGGCAAGGGTATTTATATTCTGTGAGTTGAAACAGAATGAAATGACAAGGTTTGCAGACCTCCTTGACTTTGCTAAAGAGACGTATGAAAAGAGATTGTGGATGATTTCACACGTCAGAGACATGCTGTTTCTTTATTTCATTTCCATACACAGAAAGAGGGGTTTTGAAAAGCACATGCTTGAAAAATCCAGTAGGTACCGGGCATGGTGTGGTACATTTGTATGTCCAGTGTGTGGGAGTTAGAGGCCAGGTTTGGTTACATAGTAAAATCAGCGCAAGCCTTGCCTATACTAGACCATGGCTCAAAAAATAAGCAACAGCAAAACCTTCCTACAAAGCTCCTTTAATTCTCTCCTACCCAAACCAAAAATAGCAAGACAGTAGGCAGCTGAACAGTGCTGTGGCCACAATTACTATGAGTTTTGCTAGAAATCTACAAGCATTGCATATGTCTTCCCAAAGTAGTTTACATTCATATGTATATATGTTTGTGTGTATGTGTATATGTATATGTGCATATGTATATATGTATATGTATACATGTATATGTATACATACACACACACACACACACACATATATGAATGTAAATCATATGTATATATATATATAGGATGGGAAACAGTTTGTAAGTTAAGTCTTCATTTTTCTGTGGAATTTTAGACAAAAATAGAAAAACTAAAATCCTCAACGGGAATGGCTTCAGGTACTATCTTGATGTACATGCTTCTCTGACGAGACAGCCACAGTGGGGACATTCTGTGGATTTGCTGAGGATCACACATTTCTTTTGATCTAAGAAGGGTGGGAAGAATGTCCTTCTTCCTATGGGAAGAATATAATACATACTCTATAATAATGGCGATTATAAATAATGCAATAATAACAGATACTGTATTATTGCTCCCCAGAGTAACAAAATCAATGAAGTGTGTATGAAGGGGTGAGTGGGGGTGAGTGGGGGTGAGAGAGAGGGTGGAGGGGAGATTGTGGACCCTTAATGACTCGAGGAACTTAAAGTCTTGTAGAGTCGTGGGGCAGCAAGCTGGCTGGACCTTAGAAAAGAGTTTCAGAGTGAAAGTAGAAATTCCTCTAATTTTACAGAGAGAGAGAGAGAGAAAGAGAGAGAGAGAGGATATGAATGTGTGTGTATATATATATGTGTGTGGTCTGTCTGTCTGTCTGTCTGTGTGTATGTCTCTGTTTTATCGAAACCTTCAACTTTATGAGTTTTTTTCTCAAGTCTGGCAGTCTCAGCCAAAGACCTACAATCACTGAAATACTCAGAGAACTGCTTGGCCAGGCTTTTGAGCACTGTGGCTTAGTTATGTTGATCCAGACCTAACCACCCGTGAGAGTCTTACCTGAGCACCTTCCGTGGGCCAGGCCCCCACTCAGCTCCTCTGGAGGACTGTTCCTTCAACGTCACAGTTAAATTGACATCTCTGTCTCACAGTCAAGGAAACTCTAGGAGCCCGAAGGTGAATCACCCTCACAAGGGCACTCAGTAATTGCTAGGGCTGGGACTCAGGTTTCCTCCTTTCCATTTAAAGAAGAGAATGTTAGGTTGCTGAGAAACCATTGAAGTCCCTGGAAGAGGCGTCTACATTGAGTTTCAGAGGACTCTCTTTGGCCCAAATGGTCCTATTAATCACTGACGTGGCTAATTTCCATGAGAGCTCTCGCAGTGGGGAGATATGAGGGGTACCATCCAGCAAGGCTCAGAAGCTCATTGGAAGGCTATTGGCAGACTAAGCCACCTAAGTTGAGGAAACTTCATTTCCTGCACTTCAGCTTCCTCTCAGCTAGGTATAATTCAGCCAACCAACAGAGAGAATGTGGGTAAGGGCTGTGGATGCCATTCAGATTTGTGGATTATAACTCAGCCTGCATGTGAGTACCTGAACCCCTGGGCTCTCGTGGGAGTAAGTGTGGGGGGTAGATCATTGGAGAGACTTGAAGAGGAGGCTGGGCATTGGGAACCCAGCTTGGGATTCTGAGAAATAACTGCTGGTTCACCTCTCTCTCTCTCTCTCTCTCTCTCTCTCTCTCTCTCTCTCTGTGGGTGTGTATTTGTGCATGCTTGCAAGTGTATCTTGAGGAAAACCAACATGACTCTATAGTGAATTCCGTAGGTCTTTCTTCTCATACCAAAACATTTGACATGATTTACTATTGATTGCCCTAAAGACACAAGCCACCAAGAGCTCAGTACAGTCGTAGCACTCTAGCTTTCAATGTCTAGAACTGTACAGTATTCTAGAAACATCTCTGCAAAAAGCAGCAGGGTAACCTTCCTTTACTCGGGAAGCTGCTTTTTCTGAAATGCCTCCTTCGTCAAAGGACCTGGAGAGATGTCTCCAATGAAGCATTAATTATTGTCATGAGACCTTTCGGATCCCTCCTATTGGTGCAGAATTTGTGCTCTAGAGTACCTTTGGAAATGGAGGTTTGACATAAGTGAGCTTTGTCTGGACACTGTCCTGGTTGCAGTTTATGCCAGGGAACCCCTTTGTGCAGAATTTATCTCCGAGTCAGAACTGAATTCTTCCTGCTGCTGCTGCAGGAACCTGACTGCCTTTTATTCTGCTGGACACACATTTATTTTATATATTGGTAATGGAAGAGTCACTTTTTAGAATCTGTTTTTGTGACTATTCCTGGTAATATTCAACATGTTAAAAAAGAGAGAGACTATTTCCTTTTGTCTAAATTTGTTTCTCAGATGCCAGGAAGTTAGTATTTAATCTCTAACAGATCCAATGGAGTGTTCACCAGTCATGCTGGGGATTGCTTCAAATATAACATTCTGTCTGACCTGAAATACAATGTTTATGTGGATATTGGTTTTCATTAAGGTTATTTATAGCTTGAGATGTTCAGTATCTCTCTCTCTCTCTCTCTTAAATCATAAAACTGTTTTGGAAATAAGTTCCGTGTGCATGTGCCTAGTTTGTGGCTATTTCTTGTGACTAATTTGCTGGGGTTTGAGGGTGAGGCCAGCCATGTTGCTGTGGTACACAGATAGTAAAGTTTTGCTGGGCACTTCAGGGTACGTGCATTGATTGGAAGTGAGGACAGAGTCATGCTACATTAAAGTATTGATTGATCACATTTTTTAAAGGTCAACATTGTATTATCGAAGATAAAATGTTCATTTGTGGCAATTGAGCTAATACCAAGGAGGAAAATGCCCCTGTGCTTTCTGTAGACTCTGCCTTTTCAAGGCGGAATGCACAGAAGCCTGAGGCATAAATTCCTGGGATTTTATTCTCCAGCCCTTCTTTCTCTCTTACGTAGTGAGGTCAAATATCCCGGTTGATAAAACATATTGAATAAGCTTATAGCAATATATGCATTTGGGTTTTTTAAGAGACATGGTCTCTGGAGAACTAATTCAAAGGGCCTTCGATTTTATTCAGTATAGAAGTCCCAATGGTGGGTTACGTTTTCAGCTGCTCTGGGATCTTTCTGATGATTTATATTAATAAATGCCACACTATTCTAAATAGCAGGTAAGCAAGTATTTCCTACCTAAAGATCTGTGTTCCAAGCTACAAATGACAATTTTACAAGAGAGAGGATTCTTTCTAAGGATTCTGGGAGAGCTTAGGAACTCTAAAGGAGAGACTGGGTCTGGCTGTTAAGAATGCTCTGGGAGATCAGGCTCTGTCTATACACCCTTATTTCTGCTTCTCTTGTGTCTTCGCTCAGTTTCTTCAAGTCTTTTGATGACTTGTCAAAAACCCTTCAATGACATGGTTGAGAACTGAGTCACTCACTGGTTAGTTCTTCGTGGACAGAGCTCAGGACTGCATAGACAGACACGTACAGATGGAGATGCCAGTGTAGCCTGTGTTCATGAGTCTATGTTTGCTGTCAGCTTAGGTTTGTACAGTTGGTGGGTAATTTTTGACAGTTTCCGTGTAGCACATAGGTTACTGAGGTTCTACTGGTGCTAAGTCCCCTCAGTGTAAAAGTTAAACCTGTTTTAGGTGGTAGGTGACGCAAGGCTTGGCAGTGTGGACCAACGCACCGCAGTCAAAGCGAGTGTTTCACAGATCTACTGAAACACGAAGGAAGTAGAGTTGAATCAGAGCATTTGTTTGAGGACCTCTCATGGCTACCAAATGCACCCATACTTTTAATGCTTTAAGACCTAGAATGATTTGCTCTTAAATTTAAATAGATGATAGATTCTTGTTTAACTCTTCTTGCTTTGGTATGATGAAAATCATGACTTCTTTTTTTGTCAAAATGATATATATCAAAGAACTTACACAAGAACTATGTTCATTCCATAGCAGTGTGTGTAGAGGATGCATGTTTAAAATAAATAATGTCGTTCAGACACTGGAAGTCCTTGCTTCTGACCCAAGAGGAAGACACAGTAGGTTGAGATAATCTTAAAACTTGGCTATTTCACTCCTAGACTATTAGGAGAACCTTTTACATTGCTGTAGTGTTCTCTGACCATATACAGTTACATACACACTTGTCAGAGATTCTTCAGGTTCTTCTCAGCCTCCAGAAACAGATGTGATGTTGACTCAATGTGTTGATGTCTTTGGATTTGTGGTTTTTTGAGTTGGAAGAAGTATTGGAACCAGGGATTCTAGAGAGGGAGCTCTTGGGGGAGCTCGTCTTGGGGGAGCTCTTGGGGACAGGAAGAGACGTCTTGTCTCTTGGGGGAGACGTCTTGGGGACAGGAAGTGGAGCGGAACCCGGAAGTGGAGCAGAACCCGGAAGTGGAGCAGAACCCAGATGAGCTGATTCAGTGACCTGCTGGATTTAGGGAGCTGCAGGGAGAGAGATGGCGGGCTTCAGAGGGCTGATGTAGATGAAAGAGATTTAGTGGTGATGTCCCATGGAAGTGAAATTGGTAGAGTTGAGTCTGTATTCTTTATCATGGTGATGATCTCAGTGTAGTAGGCAGCCATTCAAAGGTGTCCCCCCCCACCCCCCAGGGCTGCTCCCGTGACATAAGCATTCTGGCTAAATGCAAAGCAGGCTACTACGTTTTTTATTTTATGCTTGAATCCAGGTTAATAAATCCTAAGCAGTTGACAAGTCACTTAGCTGCGTCCAGCCTCTGGTCCCACTGGCACAATGCGAGTGTTAACCTTTGTGTCCCACAGCTTTAAATGGCTCATGAAAATTTCAGACAGACCAAAGTCACATTTGCACAGACTGTGTCCAGTGAGCACCGCAGTCCGTATGTTTCTGTTTATCATCATTTTGAGAACTTGTGCCGTGGGAGAACTGGACGATGCTTTGATGCTGAGGACATGGCACATTCTCTGTGCTCTCAGAGCTTACAGTCCCTTGGAAGGAAGTGTGCCATACATGCAGTTCAAAAGCCTATGTGTAGGTAGGTAAGTCACAGGAAATGCCGCGAGGTGTGCTGACAACCGAGGAGGTGCTGCTTAGCTGCTTAGATGGGGCCTCAAGGGAAGTTGGTTTCCAGTTTCCAAGTAGAGCCTGGTTGGATTTCTGTCCCTTTTGTTTTTCTGATATTTTTGATGCCCCGTTGGCAGCCTCACATCACTGCTAACCTCTCCTCTCTGTGGGATCTCATATCCCAGCAAACACACCACACCATGAGCACTTATTTAAATGCCCAGTCATTGGCAGAAATGCAGCTGTGTTCATTATTGTCAATTCTGATTTGTATGATGTTCCCATCCAAACATACCTCAGGGTACATTTGCGCATCTAATTACAGCATTAAAACTAATAATAGCCTGATAAAGCGCTGCTCAGACAAATGTCTAAGCAAACAGCTGGCTGTTTCATTGTGTCCTGAAGGACAGGCCTTCTGAGACTTTGTTCTCTAACTGCAGGGCCCAAATTCCAAACTGCAGACCTGTTTCCCTGAGCATGCTGCTGAGGGGAGGCACAGGCAGGATGTGTCTCTTCCAAAGGCCTTGAATAAATGAGCCTTCATCAAACCGAAACTGCATGGAGGGAAAAACTGTGTGTGTGCGTGTGTGTGTGTGTGCGTGTGTGTGTGTGTGTGTGTAGTGTGGTGTGTTTAGTATAGTGTGTGTGTGTGGTGTGTATTGTGTGCACATATGTGTGTGTGTTTTTCCACCCAGTGGTACACTAACTCAATTCACACCAAAATGCAGCAAGATATTGCTACAAGGTGTCATTAAAATGCCAGCCTGTCTACAGCATTCAGAAAATTGATATATAAAAGTTCCAAAGATAAAGACTACTGTTACCTTCCTGTTGTTATCACAGGGAAAGCGGTGGCTCACTCTTTGTCAGAATGTTTCTATTACCCTTGTTATTGAGAGAGAAGAGATTTTTGTAAAGTTGGCTTATCCTATTGGCACAGTCAGCCTTCCCGTTGTTTGTGGCAGTAAGGGTGTGTTATTTGAGAGATAGACACCAGTCCTTCTTCCCAGGAGCAGGAAGCAGGCTAACATGCTAGCCAAGCAGTTAAGGAGTAGAAATATTTAGGGTGCAGGAATTTCTTGTGGCATGGACCCTGTGGGAGACTCTATTTGGCCAGGTATTCTGAAGCTAATAATCGCTTAGGTTCACATCAAAATGAAAAAGGTAGACTTGTAGAAACTTGTGAATTATGATCATTGTCTCTTGTTGAAATGTGTTGTGAGTCAACACACACACACACACACACACACACACACACACTCTTTTCTTTACCTACTTTCGGTAAGTTTTTCATCAACATTGAGATATTAGGCATCAACCCCCTAAGGCATAAGCATGGACTAAGTGTTTCTTCAGGTTGCTCCTCATTTCTTCATATGTTGTCACTCCCCTCAGAGTAAACAAGTGCAATGCACAGTATTTTTATGTAGATGAATTCATTTAAGATAATTCTCATAAAACATAGATATCATGTTAGATGCAAGAAAGCCAATGGTTGGGAAGTGACTTGAGCACGCGTCTTGGGGGTGTGATTTGGAGAACGTCTCTCTCCTCCTCAGTAATGCATGGCCCAAGAGAAATGTGAATCAAATCAATATTGAATGAAGAATGCATTGCTCCTCTGAGCACTAGGAATGCTCCCTTTGTAGGATGTGTGGATGCCTATGGTTTCTGGGGTGGAGGGGTGGGGTGTTTGGACGTATCTCTCTGTATGACATGGTGCTATGTGGAGCCCATGTGTTAGAATTCTCTGCTACCATTTCCTTGATTCTTCTTCTTCTCTGAGGTCTCCCCCCATACCCCAGTCCTCTTATCTGCCTGCTTTGAAGTTTTCTGAGTTTGTCTGATGGTGAACTTTGCCATATTTGATTATAGGTATGAATTATTATAGAGCAAGAAGAAAGGGTTTTTTTCTTTTTCTTATTTTTTTTCCTTTTCTTTTTTTCCTCTAAAAATGAGCTCTCGGTCTAGGGAAAATTGTGTCGATCTGAATGTTCTAAACAAGGGTTACTAGCACCTATGGTAATGATATTGAAATGTGGTTAGTGCTCTGCCTAAAATACACACGGGTTTCAAAGACTAATACGAGAAAAAAGAATGCAAATTATTCCATCAGATGTTTCCATCTTGATTACTGGTTAAGATGATATCTTGAATATGTTGAGTTAAATAAAATATGCTGTTAAAAGAGCTTGATATTTGCATTTTTATGTTCTCTATTTTTGTTTGTTTTGAGATGGTCTTGTTACCTTGCCTAGATGGCGTTAAGCTCTTGTGTTCAGCTGCCCAAGAAACTGGGATTAGAGGTCTATATCTCCCTGCTTGGCTTCTTTCTTTCTTTTTTAAATATTAATGTAAAATATGATATTTGCATTGGGAACCTGTATTATGGTTGAAGGCAGTCAGTGTGCCTGGTGGGTAGAGACTGGAGATACTGTTACAGACCCTGAAATGTTTAAGGCGCACTTGTCCCAACCTCCCAGTATCAATGATGCAGACAGGAGGAAGAGAAAGAGTAGAAACGAAAGCTGTGTTTAGGTTGTATTTAAATGAATATATGAATATATAATTAGCAATCTTATTGAAGGGTGCTACAGCCAGTACTGGGAGACTGTAGGTGGTTTCCATGGAAACAGAAAAGCAACAGGTTCTCTCCATCTTTTCAGCAAATATTTATTGAAAGACCTCAGATCATTTTGGAGAGAAAGGAGGGAGATCTGTGCATAGGTGTAAATGTATAGGAATACTAGATTCTGACTGTATGCAAAGCTTCTGCTAAGAAAAGAGGAAAGACGCAAGACTCCCACCTTCACAAAGTGTTCAAGCCAGCACGAGGTGGCGTAGCTGCTACATTATATTGTCATATAATTCTGGGAACGAAGCCATGGGAGAAAAAACAGCTCCCATCCCGTGGACTTCAAAGGACCATGTGCTGTGTGTGTTTGGGGAAGCCGGGAAATGTTTCCCGCAGAACATCCTGTTTGACATCTATTCCTAAAGATGGGCAGGCAGGAATCCATGGAGGTTCGGGGAAGGCGGGCAAGGCAGAAAGAACAGCCTGGTCAAAGACAGGAAGCAAGATGCAAGGTGTGTAAGCAAGTGCTTCATAGTAAGCTGTCTGGCAAGTAAAGTCTCAGTGACAGAAGGTTAGAAAGAGACTACAAACTAAGATCAAACAAACCAAAGTCAATGAACCCAAATAGCAGAGGTCATTCATAGCAACAGATTGGCAAGGTGGACTCAGAAGGGCTAACGATGTGTGCTCTGGAAAATGGGTGCCATATGGATCAATGAGAGAACTTAAGGGGGTTGTGGATTCTTAGGTTGTGTGTCCGGGACCTTAATAGGAGCAGAGAGGCCAGGAGGGTGGATTGGTCCACACTCATAGGAAGATGGTGGGCCTGAGGTTGCCTTGCTGCATTTGAGGTACTAGTAAGTTATTCACCCATGGTGGAGAGACAACGTCTGGAATCAGGTCTGTAGGCCAAGAGAGGAGAGATTTGGTGTCATCTTCTGTAAAGTGATTACTGATGCTACTCCAGGGAGACCTTGTCAGTGAGAGGGTCAGGAAAGGGAGTTCCATATGACTCTGTTTAGACGGTAGGAGGAGGAAGAAGTCAGCGAGGGCATTAAAAGTGTGGACAAAGACACAGAACAGGATTCTGAAGTTCAGAGATGTGTCCGCTGGGACTGACCCACAGTGATAAAAACAACCGGGTGGAGGACAGAGCCTAGGCGTGTTTAGTATTTGGATTTCACAGTTGGAGTGGCGTTAGTAGTGTCTGGTAGTTCGAGTGGCCCGCAGTTGAGGGTACAGCCAAGCTGCAGTTCCCTGTGGACCTGGACTGACCCAAAATGTCGGCCTTTGTTCGTTTGGGTCTTGTATTCCTTTACTGGATGTTCGTCAAGCACAAATCCGTTAGTTTACCTGACATACTGTGGCTGGTTCTCTGTTTACAAAGAAGTTTGAGATCAGTGCTCAACCTGTGTGTTGTGACCCATTTGAGGGTCATGACCCTTTCACAGGGGTCACCTAAGACCATCAGAAAACCCAGATATCTACATTTTGACTCATAACAGTAGCAGAATTACAGTTATGAAGTAGCAATGAAAATAATTTTATGGTGGGGGTCACCACAGCATGAGGAGCTGTATTAAAGGGTCGCAGCTTCAGGGAGGTTGGGAACTGCTAGATTAGAATCTTCATCATAAGCAGAGCTCACAAAGCCATGGCTCGAAAGAACATCAGGAAGACGTCTTTTGGTCCCTGGGCTCCTAACGTAGACATCGTTGTTGTTTGTTTATTTCCTTCAAGGCTTTGCCACCTTTGGTAAGGTGTCAAATCTAGTCTCCTTTCTGTTAGGCAGCTTAGGCAGAGAAAAGGATTCCGGTGAGAGATTTGAAACAGAAATGATGGGAGGTTAAGATTCAATAGACCCATCCCACCCTCGATGACATTGTTATATTTACAGAAAAAGCAATTTAACGTCTTTTTAACGTAAAAAAATTTACGTTATTATAACGTTTATTTAACGTACAAAAATTTTATCTGCTGCTTTCAGAAAGTTTGGTGAATCCTGACCTAACAGCCTCCTTTTAATATTAATGATGGAAGGGAGCTGGAAGATGGATGAATAGAGTTTTTATGAACCAAAGAGAGAAAATAAGATATGATAACTGTGATCGCTAGGCTTTTCTATGTGTGCTGCATGCTTTCTGCTAGGTAACACGGCAGTGTGTGCTTCCCCGGGCTGGAACACGGCAGTGT
>JADRCH010000104.1:2142847-2235342 GCA_019843965.1 Rhynchomys soricoides
CCTGTGGTCCATCCCAGGGCATGGGAAGCCACGCCTGTGGTCCATCCCAGGGCATGGAATAGGGCTCAAGTTGAAATAAGTAAATAGGGTCCTGAAGCTAGGGATTACCTCAAAATGCTTTTTTTGTTCTGTGACCTCACAGTTGCTATCTTATTATCTGCCCCTTCACCCTTTTGAATATATATGGCTACCCATATATATTCTTCTGCACATAAGTACTAGTATTTGTTTGGAGTTGTCACAACAGATATCCCAAGAAATTTTTCTGTGTATGCTAATGCTTAAATTTCTGATATATCTGTTTATTTTTCTATCTTCACAAAAAAGAGCTATTCCTATTTAATTTCTTCCATTTACACAAGTTCTGAGGCAGGATAATGTTTTCCGTCTACCCCTCAAGGAGAGCAGCACACATATCCAGACGACTGAATCTACTGGGGCATAACTGGCATGAAGGGCCTTAGACATGTTATATTTTAGTAAAATGTTTCTGTATCCCAAAATCCTGGCTCTAGGCATGGTGCCTGGCTGCCTGTAGATGCCTGGATCAGAAGCAAGTGGTGAGTGGCAATGCCATTGGTGGGGCCAAGAGTGACTCACCATCGGGCTTATTCCATCACAAGCTCTGCTCTAATGTAACTTTGGCTGTTGCCTTTCAATGAGGGTAATACTGTCTCAGAGGTTACCAGAATTGTCTCACTCTTTTCCCAGTGGTTGTATTGTTAGTGGCTATGAAATGTGTCCCATATTTCTGTCCTGGAGAAATTAAAAGGAAGTTGCTTCCTTGCTGAAGGAGCACAGGAGGAGCCCTGATACAGGACCGTCCGCACTCAGGATCTGTCCCAAGACTGTTTCTGTCTGACTCGTAGATAATCCATGCATTCTTCCTTCTTGTCCTGTCTCTCAGTTTCACATGGCCAACATGCAATTCCTGTCAAAAATGACTTTCGAGTGTTGCTACAAAGCTCTGAGGACTCCCTGAATCACAGAATTCACCAGCCCAAGTCGTAGTGAAGATGCCAGTCTTTTCTCTGTAAACAAGATTTACTTAGGGCATCTCTAAAGCTTTTTGTCTTATGCTACACCGAGTCAAGAGGACACCCCTTGGGGACAGTGAAATATGCCCTGGCACATTTCTCCTGCACACATGTTTGTATTTCAGTGTGAAAGAGCCCCCTTAGCTCGCTACGAATTTATATAGCAAAGGTTGCAATTTCTCAAGTCCCTTGTAAAGTCATTATGGTTGATACTACCTCTGGGATAACACACATCTGAAGTGCTGTAGGATATGAGCCCGTGCTTGTGTGCTTCTTGATCCGTGTGGAGCTCAATGCAGGACTAATTGCTGCTGTGCATGAGTGCTGTTACTTCAGCTTCTTGATTGCTGTCTTTTATAGCCTTCAAAGATGTCATCTTCCTTACAGGGTAGAGATGTCTTCTGTGAGTCGTGACTCTAGTTAGTCATTAGGAGAGCTGAGCTTTTGTCTTACATTTCAATTCTAAATTAACATGTTGTGTAGCGTGTGTCTGCACATGTGTGTAAGCATGTGCGTGTGGAGTCAGAGACTGGTGTCTGATGTCTTACTTGGTCGCTCTCCACCTCATCTTTGGTTGATACAGGAAGATCTTTCAGTGAACTCAGTGCTCATGGTTGGCCAGACTGACTGGTCAGCAAGGACTGTGGATCTGCCTGTCTTTACTCCTTCCTTTGTCCCTAAGCCCCGTGTTAAGGTTACAGACATAAGCAATCGTACCCAGAGTTTTAGTGTAGATCCCTGGGATCCAAACTCAGGTTCCCACACTTGCATGGCAGGTGATTTATGGTCAAGTCACCCTCCTAGCTCCTGGCTTGTTTTTGTTTTTGTTTTGTTGTTGTTTGGTTGGTTTTAAATTTTTTTCATTTACTTATTTGATTATTTAATACTGAAAGATTTAAGCATTCTAGCAAATTTTCATTTTAGAATGTATTCATGACTCTAACACATTTTAAGTCAAAGACAAAGACACTAAATTAATTTCCTACGATTTTGTTGACCGGGCCTTTATTATCTGAATGCAGCTTTTCCCAAGCTGCTGTCAGCAGAGTGGTTATTGATTTCATAGTACTGGGCATCTGTTACAGAACAATGTTATTGGCTAAATTCTGGGTGTGACAGTTGGTACTGACTGTCAACTTGACAAGATCTAGAATCACACAGGAAACAAACATTTCTAAGAGAGGTTATTTAGCTTAGGTTAACCTCTGGGCATTCCTAGGACAGATTGTTTTCTTAGGTGACTCAGATGGCACTGGGCCCTAGGCTGTATACGAGGAGGAGGAGGCTAGCTGGCTACCAGGAGAGCATTCACCACTCTCTTCTTCCTGAATAAGGACACGATGTGACCAGCTGCCTCAGCTCTTGTCACACTTACTAACCTACTATGACAGAATGCACCTTTAAACTGTAAGCCAAACTATGCCCTTGCCTCCTTGAGTGGTTTGGTCAGGTTATTTTATCACAGCAATGAGAAATAGAGTTGATACAATGAGTGCACAAATTTAAGCAATATACTTTTTTGCTTCCCAGGAATATTGTTATCGAGTCAAAGTTTTAATTCAACAAGGAATTACAGAATTAATTAATTAATTTATTTATTTATTTTTGGTTTTTCGAGACAGGGTTTCTCTGTGTAGCCCTGGCTGTCCTGGAATTCACTCTGTAGACCAGGCTGGCCTCGAACTCAGAAATCTGCCTGCCTCTGCCTCCCGAGTGCTGGGATTAAAGGCGTGCGCCACCACTGCCCAGTGAATTGCAGAATTTATTATCTTTCTCAAAGACAACTGACCAGAGAATAGTATGTATATTTGTTTCACTAGCTGTGATTCCTTAAGAGCAGTGGTTCTCAACCTTCCCAGTGCTGTGACCATTTAATAAGCTTCCTCCTACGGTGATGACCCTCAACCATTAAATTATTTCTGTCGCTACTTCACAACTGTAATTTTGCTACTGTTATGAATCACAATGTAAATCTTTTTGGAGACAGGGGCTTGCCAAAGGGGTTGTGACCCAGAGGTCGACAACCACTATCTTGAGAACTTATTATCAGTGATGCTTCAATGTAGTATCCTCCTGGCCCATCACTGTGCATGAGATTGCTCGATAGTATGTCTTGCTTGAAACGATTTCTGACTGCTGGAGATATTTGGGCACCATTGATACGGCTTGGTAGAGAAAGACTTCGGCTGTCACTCTTGATTACTTGAGTTTGATACCTGGAATCTACAGGTGGTAGAAGGAGAAAACGCCTCTCCCACTTATCCCCTGACTTCGACACATGGAGCGGCACATCTTATCCACACAAAGAAGTAAATGTAACTTCCACTTCTGTTCCTACCTTATACATTAAACATTAATATATGCTAAGCGGTCTCTCTTGTCCTTGTGAATGTGTTGGCCACTCCTAAGCACCTCGATTTATATCATATCAGTTATCACAGAGCAACTTATTATATTTGTCAAACCAGAATGGGTTTAGAAGTATCTGTAGACGTGTAAACTGACTCTCTAAGGCAATGGGTCGAATGGTTAGCTTAAATCTACAAACACACTACCTTTTATTGTTTGCCTGTTTTTGGAGACAGGGTTTCTCTGTGTAGCCCTGTGCTAGAACTTGAGCTGTAGACCAGGCTGGCCTTGAACTCAGAAATCTGCCTACTTCTGCCTCCCAAGTGCTGGGATTAAAGGCTTTTGCCACCAATGTCAGGTCAAGCAAACTATCTGGATCTTATTATATGGTAACTGAAAATTCCAAGGTACTAGTGGCTTCTGATGAGGCTCAGCCAAGGCTCTGGCTTCATTTTTATGATTGATGGGGTGGTTTACCCTTCTGTAGTTCTGGGTGGCGATGCTAAATAACAATATCGTGTCCCACTACCCGTGTTGCCTAGTTTGCCATCAGAAAAGAGCACCTCTGTCCAGAAATCCTGAGAAGAGCTAATTGGGCAGTTTCTGAACCAATCTCCAAAACCAAAGGACTTTCGAGTGCTTACTGGCTTGGACATGTTACATCATTAATGTGGAAGGAAGTTTGGGTAAATATGAAATTACCATGGCTGCCTGAGACTGTCTTCTTAAGTAAGTCTCAGTTCCACCCAGGCAGAATAACTGTCCTATTTAGAGAACGGATAGAAGGATGCTGCCAATCTTACTGCCTAATAGACATCCATCTTTGCTTTCTACAGTCTGGCCTGGCAAGTCGTGATCCTGGGTTATCAGAATTTCCTATTAAATAACAACTGCTCTGAAGGTCTTATTCGAACCCGTGCTCTTGAGTGTTTGGCTTGTCATATCCGCTTGAGTTACTGAAGAGTAGTTTTGCTTTCTCCCTAATTCTGAGTTGTATTCTAGGCCAAGGAAGCCCAATAATCAGTGGTACATGAATGGAGCAGTTACTGAAGAAGGATTTGTACATTTATAAAATGACTGAAGAAGGTTAATAAGTTTAGTCTGGTTAGTTTTAGCTGTCAGTTTGACATGAGTTAGAAACTTCAGGGAAGAGAATCTTAATGAGGGCTTACCTTCAAGCTGGCCTATGGGCCAGTCTGTAGGAGATCATCTTGATTAATAATTGATATAAGAAAACTGAGTCCATTGTGGCTAACACCATTTCATGGGCTGGACCCTAATCTGTATAAAAAGTGAGGCAAGCTCTCTGGCAGCAAGGAAGCAAAAACCTGTTTATTCTCTTTGCTCTTGACTGTAGGTGTGGTGTGACTAAAGAGAATTTCTCTCCCTGAAGTTACCTTTGCTCACAATACTGTTTTATTTTTAGATTTTATTTTTTTTATTGAGGTATGCATGTGCATGGCTGTGTGTATGTGCACACGAATGCAGATACTCACTGAGGCCAGCAGAGGGCATAGTTGGGTTCCACTGGAGTTACAGTTAGAGGTGGTTGTGAGTGACACAGTGTAGGTGGATGCTGGGAACTGAACTCAGGTCCTCTGCAAGAACAGTATGTGTTTTTAACCATGGTACCATTCCTCTTGCCCCTTGGTCCTGGTATTTTATCATAGCAATAGAAATGAAGCTAGAATAAAATTGCTGAGAAAATATTAAGTCATCCCTAATCCTTTTGGTTCTGATTATTTTGTTAAACAAGTAAAGTATGTTCATTATTAAAATTTAGAGAGGATGGACAAACAGCTTTAATGCTGAGCACTTGTAATCCCCAACTCTGACTCTATAACCAGATTAATTTTGACCTTCTTCTGGAAAAGAAAAAAGCAAGCTCTTTTTTGCATAAGCATTTATGAATGGCAAAGGACTCTTTCTTTAAAAATCAGACAGAACAGTCCTTATTTTGTGCCACATCCACTTCCTTTCCCAACCAATGATGCCCAAATTAGATCATTAATACTTTATAATATTGCCTGACGTATAGTTCGTCTGCCTATCTTTCTTCTCTGAAATACCGATTGAAAAATAATCTTTTTCCCCCACAAAAGGTAGAAACGTTTCTCTTGGGCACAAATTATTTCTATTTCCATAGTTGTTAAATTTATTCAGCATGACTGAAATGGGAAAAAAATGATTATTTTTTTCTGGGGACATATCTCTGTGCTTATTCAGCATGCATGAAGCCACAGGTTCAATTCCTTGCAGTGAGTAAACTCAGCATAATCCTGCACAGCATTGATCCCAGCATTCCAGAGACTGAGACTGAGGGATGACCTTCATCAGGACAGCCTGGAGTGCATAAGACTCTGTCTCAAAAAAACCCAAAACCAAACAAAAAACAAAGTACACCCCCCAGCCCCCACCAAATGAAACACCAATCAACCAAATGAAACGAGAGAATCTTCCCTGAATGTTCTGAGGGTTTATTTTTCAACAGTAACCACACAGGTGAGGGAGAGGAAAAACTTTTCCCTCCATCTTCTGAGGTTCAGTAGTTGAGTGGGAAATAAACTGACAGACAGATTAATAGGAGAAATTCATAAATTTATTATGAGCATAGAGACATCACATGAAAGAAAAGCAAATTCCCCAAAACGCAGCAAAGGCCACAGGTATACACACCTTCTTGACAAGGAGAAGGGGGGTGCAGCCAATCTGGAGGGGGAACAAATGGCTCGGGAGATAGATGAATGACCCCAGAATAGAGGCTTATCTGTCAGGAAGTCAGCCTGTGTGTGGTGCTGTGCTCCAGTCTGTGGGGGACTCTGCACACCTGAGTTCTGTTTAGAGACCTTCTCTTCACAGATCAGGAAATGCAGGGGGGTGGGGTGGGGGGGAGGCAGGAAGGGAGAGAGGAAGAGGGAGAGGGAGAGGGAGACTAACTCCTCTGCATTCTTCTGTCAGGGCATGAGGAAAGGGGGAGGCGGAAGGATTGGGGAGAGAGAAGGAGGGAGAAAGAGAGAGACAGAGAAGAGAAGGAGGGAGAGGGAGAGGGAAAGGGAGAGAGAGAGAGCGCGCTCTAGCCCCTTTTGCATTCTGCTGCTGGCCAAGTGCCCTCAGCTTGACCCCAGAGGTGCCATATTTCACAGTGTCTTTTCTGGAAGCCTATCGCAGGAACCTGTTAGGGATTTTATCTCCAGCTTGGGCGCCGCACATTCCGGGCAGGGTATGCTTAGGGAAGCTGTGTCTTTGTGATAAGAGGACAGTCACAGTCTTCCGTGAGTCCTAATTTTTACATGAGCATCTCTGAACCTCAGTTTCTTTATCTGCAAAATGAACATAATGACATCTAAGCTACTGGGGCGTTCCAAAATCAAATAAACCGTGCCATATAAAACTCTTATCTAAGGGAAAGACTTATTAAATACACTACTGCCTGAATGGGTCGGGGACCCCATTGTATCTGAACATAACGTATATATATATGAAATTCGGTCAGTTGTAAGTCTTAATAACACCATACACTTTTATTTAGAATTTGCAAAATAAAATGAATTCACAGCTATTAATTTAGCTCACACATATAGGTAAAACGGTTAGAAAGGTCTTATCTTGAATACAAATCTTCTCTCCTATAATTTGCACTTACTGTATGCATACAGAAGTGCAGGCAAGAAATTTATATCAACTCAACAGCTTTTTATATGGAACTATTAATAGCAAGCATAAATCTAAGCATCAGATACAAGACTAAGGGTAAACCAGTTTTGTCCAAAAATTACTGTTCAGTATGGACATCTGCAAAGTACATGGCTTAGCTTAAACCTCACCTGCTACCTGGTTTTGTAACTAAAGTTTTACTGGGACATAGAAAAACTTACTTGCTTTTTGCTGCAGCAGCTAAATTGCAACAGAAACTGGATATTCTACCAAGCCTACAATATTTACTATCTTTATAGAAACCCTTTTTGGTACCTTGAGCTTGTGGATGATGTCAGTATTAAATTCTTGAATACATCAATAAAAGCATCATTTTGATTTTGTGTGTGTGTGTGCTATGAATGAGAATAACACAGATAACATAAGTTAGGTTGAGCAGTACCCTCTCAAGTACAAAGAAGGAGCTAGAAGATTCTGAGGATGAGAAGCAAGCAGACAGAGGGCCAGTGTGTGTCAAGTCCTCCAGAAGGAAAGAGCTTGGCATTTTGAAGAACAGCAGTAAATCCAGTGTGGGTGGAGCCAAGTCAGGAAGAAAATACGTGGTTTCAGATTCATAGAGAATTAAGTAGAGGCCAGATCACCTGAGTGCTCAAAACTCTGCCACAGGTATTCAGAAGACTCGATTGAAGTGACCTCACAGACGTGGGCGGAAGAGATTGCTTTAGCTGTTTGTTGAGTCAAGTGCTTTCTAAGTGTGAGTCCAGCCAGAGAGGGGACAACACAGAACAACTCCCGGATGCCTACTGTAAGCCATGAGGAAAACGCAGGCGTCGTTCATGAGATGGAGCACCCAGGAGGAGAAGCAATGTCAGTGGGTATTGATGCTGCAAGGCTTGGCAGTGTGGACCTTGAGACACCAACAAGATGTGTAACTTTGCAGGAGCTCGGTTGGGTGTGCACCCAGGTGATGGAGATACGTTCGAAGTCATCAGTGTTGAGAACACTTTGAAGTTGCGGTGCTGTGTGACATTGCTTGTGGTCCTCAGAAGAGAGCATCAGGCCAGAGTCCATGGGGCTCAGAAGTTGGTACTTGGTGTGGAAGAGGAGATGAGGGTCCTACAGGAGACTGAGCAGGAACAGCCAGAGGAGCAGGAAAAAGCTAGAATAGCAGTGTCTCTGTGCTTAGGGGAAATGTTGCAATGAGGGCTGGCTTCACACAATCCATGCCTCTGGTGCTCTGAGGCATAGAAGTGTCCACTAAGGTAGAAACTCCAAGTACAGTGATAACCTGAGCAGAACCAGGTTCATCAAATAGTGAGGAAAGATACCAGATTAAGACCTCTAGGGAGGCCTGTGAGTGAAGTAGACACCCCGTCCCCTTGATATAGGTGACTATGAAGGATGAGGGAGAGGAGGCACCAAATAGAGAGGAGAGAACATGAAGGGGGAGCTGCCTTCAGATGCCCGAACGCTGTTGGGAAGACAAGAACTGAAGGATACTAGACGGAGCCCCTGAGAACACTGGAGAGGAAGGGAAGGGTAGGGCCTCGAGCCACATGGAAGGACTTGCTTCTGTCGGACACAGAAACCTTGTTTTTGTTGTTTGTTTTGTAACAAGGAGGCGAATCATCAAGAGAGACATTGGTGTAGGCAGGTTTGCCTATAAGGTGTCTGGACAAAGTTGAGGGAATGTCCAGCAGGGAATGGGGAGTCTATTTAGGGAGAAAAATATGAGGTAGCTCTCTGATTGAATTTGCTATTTATCTGTGTCTTGCTTTAAACCATAGAACATGTCAATACTAGTTGAGGCAAATTCTCCACTCTCTCACCAACCCTTAGCTACTCTGTTAAAGAGTTTGCATGGAGTCACACTACAGAAAAGCCTGGAGAGCAATCAGTTTTGAGAGACAGAGAGACAGGGGCTAGGGTGAGAGGAGGAGGAGGAGAATTGATTGTTTGGGTTGTGGGGCCACCGGACTGTGGTCACTTGGGGGATAGCCTGTGCGCAGCAGCAGAGAACTGGAGCAGTAGAGAGGTAACTAGAAATGGCAGATGGGAGCCACCATGATGGATTTGTTCTCCTGGAGGGGTGGACACTGGGAGATCGCAGGATGCAGCTGTTGCTGGGATGGTCGGCTCAGGAACTGGGTATGAGCTTCTGTTGTTCTTTGTGTCTCCACCTGGCTCTTGGCTTAGCCATCATGAGGTAAACCCAAGACTCCGGGCCTATTCTTGCAAGTTTTTTTGTTTTTTTTTTTCTCTTGGTGGATCACCTTGCTGTCCTTTCTCATATCTGATTTTGAACCTACTTGACATTCTTGTCACTTTCCCCATGTGTATTCCAGCTTGCCAATGACCTTCTTAAATGTGGTACCCTGTGGTACCCAGAACTGAGCACATCAGTTCTTGGAATGGTCCTGGCTGCAGAAAATAGAAAACCACTATTACGGTCTTTTGTTGTGTGTTTTATGTTTTGCTTTAGGCAGTTTTCTTTGTAAATGCAACTTCAGATTGCTTTAGTTTTCGGGGGGAACTGTAATACTGTTGACTCATATTTAGCTTGGAGGCAGCTAAAATGCCAATGTCTTTTTTAAAAAAAACCACAATAGCTGTTAGGTCAAATCTTACACTTGTGTGTTCAATTTTTTGAACATCGAATGGAGAACTAAATTGAATCTGATATACTTTGGCGCAGTCTCCTAAACTCTTGCAGTCTTTAATTTTTTTCTTGTTGTCTAGCGCTTTGGTTTCCTATCATTAACAGGTATCATAGCTGCTAGCTGTCTTTATCTTCATCATCTGTTTCACTATTTCAAAAACAGTTTGTTGCTCATCGAAACGCTATTTAGTTGACACAAAATTTAAAAATCCTCTTCAGTAGTAACTTTCAGTATTTGCACTCATGGTATCCCTCTTTTTTAGTAAAAGATTAATGTAGAGATATCATCTGAAAGCAAAAAAGAGCCAATGAGGCATCCTGTGAACTGCTGAAATGTTGTCCACACGATGATCCCTGTGCTGGTTAACTTAATAATCTCCCTCTCTCGGAATCCTCACCAATTGGATAAACAATATCAAATCGATGTTGGTGCGATTGCCTAGAAAGGCAAGCCTCCAGGCACACCTGTGAGAGATTCTCTAGATGACCATAGCTGAAGTTGGAGGCTCCTCCTTAACTGTGGGTGGGACAGTTTCCTGGGCTAGGGTCACAGAGCGAGCCATAGGAGACAGTCAGCAGGGCAGAGACATTTAAGATGCTATGCTCCCCGACTAAGAATGCAATGCCAGCTCTTTCCACCATGACTTCCCCATGTACTGTACCCTTGTAAGCCAAAATGAATGCTCTCTTCATGAAGTTCCTTTTGTCAGGATACTTTATCACAGCAGTGGAGAAAATAACTAATGTAGCCTATGCTGTCTCTTCCCAAGCTAGAATTTCCGTGTAACCTGTTTCTAAGAATCAGCTCTTGGCAGCTCTTGGAATCTCCCAGTTACAGAGATTTCTTTTCACTAGGTGCTCTTCTGAAATGTTTGGTCTTCATTGAGTAGCCCTGGGTGGAAGCTCTAATTTCTTCCCCGCTGAGGGCCAACAATAGATTGTGGTATGTTTTAACACCAATGTTGGGAGCAGCTAAAGACATTTATAGCACAGATCGATCTCCATGTCGTTCTTTGAATCTATAAACAGGATAGGTTTAGGACCAACTAAAACCCAGTCTGCATCCCTCCTTCACGAAAGACCACTCTCTCAATGTTAGTGGGAAGACTATGCTCTTGGTGGAATGAATTCCAGTCCACAGTACAGGAGAAGAAGGTACCGTCTTCTCCCATCTTTGACTCTCATAGATGAACTGCACATGCGCCCTCTGTCAAAGTTAATTGAAAGATAAGCATCTTCCTCCAGGTGCTTAGCAAATCAGGCAAAAGCAGCGGCTAATTGCTCTCAAAAAGAAAGTAGAATAAGCCCCTCTGTGAAATCTTCGGCAATTAGATAAACAATATCAAATAAATTACATTTTTCATGATTCTTAAAGAAAACAATACATAGGTAATTCAATCTGGGAACACAAGAAGATGGAGTCTTTTGGAGAACAAAAATAACGAAAGCAGCAGTTTTACTTCTCTTGGATTATTTCAGACAGAAGTCTGGGCTCGTAATTGCTCTGCCCAGTTGCTGTTTTATCATCTCTAAGTTGATGTGTTTTTATTGTCTATTAAGTCAAATTCCTTTCTGAAAGTAAGCAGAGAGTAAATAATGACATATTGAATAGCCTTCCGCGAAAATGAACTGAGATTTGGAAGTCTTCAAGGTGAATCTTTGTGTACAGTATGGCAAACAGACCTCACAACTGTGGATGCAAACACATTTTTGTTGTTGCTGTTGTTGCCAAAAGCTATGCTGGTTTCTGCAGATTTCAGGTTTCATTTCTTTTCCTTTTGGTGTATGATGCTGCCTGTTGTGTGTTTAGAGGTCAGTGCCCTGTGGTCTCTATCCTTTACCACACATGGGCAGAGGCAGAGAGAACTGTCAACGCTCGGACCGGTAGTACCTTTTCAGTGAATAAGGAGGGACTTGATGATGTTGAGGCATTTGTCAGAGAGAAAAGTTTAAATACATGAATATTATCTTGCGTCATAGGAACCTTTATTATGATGGATTCCTTCCCAACAGCATACTATGCAAATGTTTTATTCATGAATTATTTCTGCAAAAGCTCTGTGGGTTCCTATTTCACTTCCCTCTGCGGAATATGCAATGATTTCATTTTTTTTGTTAAATGTATCCTTATATAGACAACATTATTTTTGAGACGTTGATGTGTGCTGCAGGCCCAGAACACAGCTGTTTGTAAAATTTAATGGTGGTTGGCGGCAGTTAAATTCCCATGAGTTGGTAGCATAGATATCAAAAGCATTCATTGACTGTGCAAGAAAATGCCGTCTTTGACACATCCGGCAAAACCGTGGTCCTGTCATAGCCTTGACTTTCGTGTGGTGGTGGGGCTGGTGGCGGGAGAGTCATTGGAAAGTAAGGACACCTGCCTGGCAGCAGTCATGAGGGACAGGGAATGGGAATTGAATGCATCTTTGTAGTGAACTTCTAAGCAGTAGTCATTAAAGTGATTCCGTATCAAATGCTGGGTCCCAATGCCACATTAGTCCGCCATCCTTTCTGTTTTATTTGCCCTGCTTGTCACAGCAGATGGAGCCTGCTTGCATTGCTGTCTGTCATATAGTAAATGCAACGGAACACTAAAATTTATGGAAGAGATGTCACATTAACTGTAAAGATTTGCGGTTGTGGATTATTGAAAATTATGCTATGATGCTGGTAGCACATTTGAGGTATCATGTTCGTGAATAAATCCTGAATGGAGTCTTTCAGTTGCCCTGTTTTAAAGTTCTTGCTCTGAACTTTGGCAGAAACGGTACTGAACATTGCAATAGTGTGTGTGTCTATGTATGTATCTATGTATGTAAGTGTATGTGTGTAAGTATATGTGTATGAATATGTGTATATATGTATGTATATGTGTGTATAAGTAGATGTGTGTATGTGTGTTTATGTATATGTGTATGTATATATGTATGTATGTGTAAGTATATATGTGTGTGTAAGTATATGTTTGTATGTGTGTGAATGTGTACATGTGCATTATTATGTGTGTAAGTATATGTGCATATGTTTATGTGTGTATGTGCATGTACATATATATGTGTGTGTGTGTGTGTGTGTGTGTAAGGGAGAGCATCCTGATCCTGATGATCTGACTAAGGCACCTTTGCTCTCCCTCCCTCCCTCCCTCTTCCTGTGCCAATGGTTTCCCACTGTAGACATCAGAGGAACTGGAGGAGAGCAGCGCCTGGTTGACCTTGATTTCAGTTATGAAGTCATGAGAGGCTCTGCGTACGTGCACTTGTTCTGCAAACCAAGGAGACTGATCATCTTTGAGAAGTGCCGTGTGGGAAATGGATAAAGAATACACACCCATGCACACAAAACAGTCCTTTCTGTTGCTTATCTCTGATTGGGCTGAATTGTGTACGGTGTTTCCTCCTCCACGGGCTGGTTCTTTTCTGTTTGAGTTTGCTCAGTAAGCAACTTTTAAAACCAACCAGAAAGTCCCAATGGATGCAGGCAGCCATCGTGGTTCCTGTATGTCAGTGTCAGCTCGACTGGACTGGGGTAGCTGTGGGAAACTGAGTTGAGCTCTTGGTGGTCTTTTATTTTTACATTTCCCCTATTATTTCTTTTAAGATTTTTTTCTCTTCTTTTTAAAAAAGATTTATTTATTTATTTTTCGTATAGGAGTACACTGCGTCTATCTTCAGACACACCCGAAGAGGGCATCTGATCCCATGAAAGATGGCTGTGAGCCACCATGTGGTTGCTGGGAATTGAACTCAGGACCTCTGGAAGAGCAGACAGTGCTCTTAACGGCTGAGCCATCTCTCCAGCCCTTCTTTTGTTTTATGTTGGGATTATAGCCATACCGTTTGTCCTTTCTGTTCCTCATTCCAAACCACCCCATATGCTCCTTTCTCTCTTTCAAACTTATGTTCTCTTTTTCTTGATTATTGTTACATACACACACACACACACACACACACACACACACACATATGTATGTATAAATATGTATTCCTAAATATAAATATAACCAGCTCAGTCTGTATAAAGTTACATGTATGCAGGGCTGACCATTTGGTATTGGATACTCAGTTGGTAAGTTCTTCTCTTGGGAACGCCGCCTCTCCTGATCCCAGTTTAACTTAGTTGCCTGTTGTGTAGGATTGATTCCTCACGGCTTTCCCCGGTCCACATTAGTATGTCTATTGCTGTCACCCTTGTTCAGCTCATGGTTAGGCAGCCATGTTGGTGAGACTGTACGGACTGAGTTCTGATGTTACTAGAAGACAGAATCTTATGAGAAATTCCCTGCTCCTCTGGTTTTTACGCTCTTTCCACTCCCTCTTCCGAAATGTCCTTTGAGCTTTAGATGTACCCTTAAACTGTCTCTTTCTACTAATTTCCCAATGTGTCTTTACCTTTAGTATGTCAGACTCTTAGAAAATTGACCATTTTCTCCATTAAAATGCATTTAAAATGTTGGTGATGTTTTTGCTCGTTCCTTTCTGTCGCTGTGACCACTTCTGACATATGTAACTAAGAATAAAGGATGGATTTTGTCTCATGCTTTCAGGGGTTCAGTCTGTGCCTGCCTGACATACATGCTTTGGCAGAAGATCATGCTGGTGGTGTGCAGCCTAGAAGCTTCTTTACTATGTGTATAGAAGGAGAGGAATAGGGACCAGGCATAAGCTTTACAGGAATGCACCCTGTAACCGATTTAGCCTAGTGTCTTAGTCTGAGTTTCTATTCCCGCATCAAACATCGTGACGAAGAAGCAAGTTGGGGAGGAAAGGGTTTATTCAGCTTACACTTCCAGGCTGCTGTTCATCACCAAAGGAAGTCAGGACTGGAACTCAAGCAGGTCAGGAAGCAGGAGCTGATGCAGAGGCCATGGAGGGATGTTACTTGCTTGCTTCCCCTGGCTTGCTCAGCTGGCTTTCTTATAGAGCCCAAGACTACCAGCCCACAGATGGGGTACCACCCACAAGGGGCCCTCCCCACCTTGATCACTAATTGAGAAAATGCCTTACACCTGGATCTCATGGAGGTATTTTCTCAACTGAAGTTCCTTTCTCTGTGATAACTCCAGCTTGTGTCAAGTTGACACACAACACCAGCCAGTATACCTAGTCAGAGAATACTTCCCATATTTTCCAAAACTTCCTCAAAGTTGATCCCCAGAACTTTTGGAGGCACATTTAACATATCAACTCTAGCACTACCTAATCTCTGGGATTTGCAAGCTGAGGAGTAGGCATGAAGCACATATGCTAGGCGCAGGAGATGGAAGTTTACAGTAGCCATCTTTCATGGACAGGATTAGATGCCTACTTTTTTTTCTTTTATTTGTTCAGATAGTCTTTGTTGATGTGTTCTACATCTATTGCCTTTATGTCCGGTTCGGTTGTTTGAGTACTCCTTGCTTCAGGAAAATGCTGAACTACGCTTTACTCATAATGTGCGGGTACAGGCAGCTTAATCTTTTCCCATGACAGTATCCTCAGCTACTCGCAGTATCTCTCTCCCAGGAAGACAGTGGGGGGAATCTTCATCTGTGTCGGGATGCTTTGAACAGCGCCCTACGGGTGGTATGCAGTCCCCAGCAGCTGCCGTGGACGGGAAGCCACACACTGCAGTTGACTTTCTCCCTTGTTCCTTTTCATCTGGGAATCTCGACTTCATTTTCCAGCTATCGAAATGTTTTCATGAAAATAGTACTTTTCTCATTAGACTTTCGTGAAGATGAAAGAACTTACGTTAGGTAAGCCCTTAACATGGTGTATGGCCAAGAATGAACAATCAGACATTGTGTTACATAAGATGGTCTTTGTAGCCTCGTGATCTTTAGGTTTGGTAATGGTGCCTGCCTTGAATCAACATCCTATCTGTCTCTGTCTGATGATGTGAGCATCTCTTTATTCTCTTTGTATAATCCAAATTTAGATTCTGTGTAGTTGCAGCTGAAGGCATAGACAATTAGTTTCTGAAATGTTTTACCTTGTTTTCTGTGTGTACATGTTCAAAAGGGAGAGGCCTGCAAGTTGCTATGGAAACTTTCTTTATGATGCGAAGACTACTCTTGTCTCTTATTTAGAATAACAGTCTTTCTAATGAAGTCAAAACTCAACTTTTCATATCTCCTGTCCACAGGAAAGATGTAGGCTCATATTTTGTTTATTTATGTTTAATGGAACAGGGTCTGTTTGCAGCCTCTAACGCAGGTCTTGCATTGACAGGAAGGTAGATGTTTTTCCACTGCTTTTGTTCCTTTGATAAAGGATTGAATGCCTTTCTGTTATGCAGACATTTCAGATCTTTATCTGTGGCTGTTTCTTAACATTTCAGCTTGGTTTTAGGTAGTTAAAAATGATTTATTTAATGCCTATAAGTGCTTTTCCTGTATGTATATATATGCACCACCTATGTGCCTGGTGCCTGCAACGGCCTGAAGAGGGCGTTGGATCCTCTGCAACTGGAGTTACAGATGGTTGTGAATCGCAATAAGGTACTGGGACCCAAACCTAGGTCCTCTACAAGAGCAATGGTTGGTCTTAACTGTTGAGCCAAGCCCTCAGCCTCAGGTTTTAGGTAAAGCATTTGCAGATTAGTCATGTACCCATATTCATTTAATCTTCTAAAAAAACAAATCTCACTCCCCAAATCTGTTATTTCTTTATTTTCCTCTTTTAGCTTATAAGAGTGTTTTGCAGGAAAATGGATGCAGCTGGGGGCAACCATACCAAGTGAGTTAAGCCTTTGTCAGCAGAACACGGATTGTGTGTTTCTTCTCATTTGTGGGTCTTAGATCTTGCATAGAATCATATATGTCCAGATGATGTCAAAGCACAAGGGGAAACTGCCTAGAGGGAGGAGGGGCTCATGCGAGGGGAGAGGGAGAAAGGGGAGAGCAGAGGCTCATGGGAGGGAATATTCTCAAGTATGTCTACATGAAAATGGGCTAAGCAATCAAGTATGATGAATGAAAGTAATCAGTTAATTAAAAGCAGTAATTTTTAGTCCGTTTTGCTGTCTGTGATGTTTGCTGTTTGGCCGCCTTAGGGTATCTCTCCGTCCTAGGGAGGGTATCTCTCGTTATCTCTCCTCCTTTATCCCTTGCATCCCATATCAGGAGTGGCTTTGTTTTCACATCCGTTCTTCACACACTGGCCCTGCCTTTGGTTTGTTATGATAAAACTTTGTCTCGTCCATTAGGCCCCCTCTAAGCTGTATCTCTTTACCTTCTGAGAGGGAGGGGTGGTTTTACTTGCTGAATACTTTCTTAATCTAATCTGATTAACTGCTGTTGAGGTGATTTTCCCGATTAGGTTTTTTGAATCTTTTGCCCTCAGAGTGCTAAAAGAGTCTGTGAAAACTGGGGTCTATTCAGCAAGACTGTAGCATCTTTAATATATTACACAATTAAAATGCAGCCAGGAACTGGTGGTGGTTTTCATGCAGTACTGCACTCTCTGGAGGCTGAAGGGGACCACCAGAAGGGATTGGCTATTAAGTACTGTAATTTCAGCATGTCACCGTACTTGGGTAGAGGGACTCCACACACAAGTGTAAGTGAATTTAACAATCATCATTACTATTTTGCAGTGCTGAGATTGATCCCAGGATTTTGCTTTTGCTAGGTAAATGAGGTATGACTGAGCTACGACGTCAGCCCAATTAAGGACCGGGGGCTATGACAACTACCCTGGGTTATTCTGTGAACCTGATGTGCCATTAAAAGTGTCTTTATTAGAGAGATTCAGAGAAAGACCGCACGCAAGGAGAAAAGATGATGTGGAGATTAGAAGCATTCACTGTAAAGGCCACAGCAGCTGTTCGGAGCAAGAAGAAGCAAGGAAGAGTTCCTGACTAGGGTCCTCCCAGACACTGTGGGCGTGCGTGACTTCTGAATTCTAAAACCCTAAAACTCCGAGAGAGTGCATTTCTGTTTTTGAAACTACCACACTTACGGTGATCTGTTTTAGTACTGTCGGGAAACCTCGTTTCCCCACTCTGTGTTAGCGCTTACAAATAAATGAGGAAGGCTAACAGAGGTTAGCAGGTAAAGTGTCTACCACCAATGCACGAGGATTTGATTTGTAATACCAGAACCGGCTTTAAAAGCTGGGCAAGGTGTAACTCTAGGCTGAGCAGCAGGTGGGGGCTGGGAGGGTAGAAAGGCAAATCCCTAAGGATAATTGGCTAATGAACTGATGACCTTAAAACGTCACTGTGGGGGCTGGAGGGATGGCTCAGCGGTTAGAGCACTGACTATTCTTTCAGCAGACCTTGGTTTGTTCCCAGGACCCACATGGCAGCTCATAACTATCTATAAGTCCAGTCCCAAGAGATCTGACACCACCCCCCTTTTTTGGCACCTGTGGGGCTCCAGATATGCACAGGAGACACAGACATGTATGCAGACAAAACACCCACACGCATAAAAGGTTAAAATACAATAAAATGTGCAGAATTTCTTGAGGGAAGAAAGCTAACATTTACCTCTCGCCTTCCCCCCGATATGAGTGTGTGCACCCAACAATTGCATATTGATCTTCAGCCTCCACGTGCATTCACAAGCATGAGTGTGTGCACCTAGGAAGTGGAGAGAGAGAGAGAGAGAGAGGGAGAGAGAGAGAAATGAGAGAAAGCCAAAACAATTGTCATTGTCAATGTAGTTGTCACTGGTTACAGAATTAACAACATAAAATTGCATACCGCAGAAGTTCGTTGCCTACCATGAGAAACAATAAAATGCAGTGATGGAGGCAGGGCATACTTCTCTTTCATTAGTGACATTTTGATTAAGGAAATGGATGAAGCTGTGGGGAACAGCGGAAGGTTTAAGTAGAACAAACACAGATGAGCTGATCGGAAATGACTGAAAGGTGGGCTTGTGTTTACATTCTCTCTCTGGAAGCCGCACGCACGGGACTCTTGCAGACCATCCCTGGCACTTCTTCACAAGGTATGGTACACAGAGGGACCTGACACCTGCTGTGTCTCAGGGAGGAGAGATCCGAGCACAGGTGGGCAGGGGACAGCAAAGTGATGCTTCACTTACTTCCTGGAATTCTTTCTTGATGGGATAAAGCCATCGGTGCCTAATTTAATCCTCCTGGCGGTAGGGAGTTTGTTCGTTGTTTTAAGTTTATTTATTTTATTTATATGAGTACAGTGTAGCTGTCACCAGAAGAGGGCATCGGATCCCATTACAGATGGTTGTGAGCCACCATGTGGTTGCTGGGAATTGAACTCAGGACCTCTGGAAGAGCAGTCAGTGCTCTTAACCACTGAGCCATCTCTCCAGCCCGAGGATGTCTTTCACTTAGAAAAATCTCTAAAATCAAATATTTAAAGGAGAAGCAAAAGTCATACAAAAAAAAAAATTAACCCCAATAAAAGAAAGAGAATCCCAGTTTCCAGTTAGCTCCGTGGGATATGGTTGGTGGTCTTAAGCTCCAAGGCATAACCATCTAGAAATGGGGAACAGAGATTCTATCCACATGCACATATCCCGAATCACTAGCCCATTAATCATGTGTGGTTTTTGTAATGAAAGAACATAATTAGTTCTGTTTCTCTGAACAAGCTAGAGAATTCTGATTTGCCTTGTGGGATGAATTGCTTTGTGGAAAAGGCCAGTGAGCCCCTCCGATTAGCACCTAGGATAACAGCCTTTGTGGGACACACAGCAGAGCTCTCCACTCCAGCGAGTTCTGGGGCTGTGGAGCTGCGCCTCCACCCCACCCCCACCCCCATTGGTAATTTGCAGCTATGTCTCCTCTGTATTCTTTAATATTTAGGTCAGTGAATTTCAACTTGAAGATGTGTTGATAGAAGTGCCTTGCTTTGGGTAGACTCCATTGTTGACAGATTGTACAATTCACAAATGCTCTACTTTGAGCCAGGAAAAAGTAGTTGTGTTACAGCTCCTTTGAATGAAGAGAATTGACTGCATCCATCATGGCTCTGATAATAGCCAACGTGCTACATGTGTTCCCATTGAGTTTGATCTAATGCTGTTCACTTACTATGTGGAACTTTCAGTGTTCTAAGGCTCATGTGATTCTCTTGATTTATAACTTGGTATATGTGCTTTCCTCAGGATAATTTTTCTTTATCTTGTATATATAAATACACTGCTGCATTGTCGTCAGCTTTGTTGTACAACTGTCCAGGTTTGACAGTATTCAGTGGCTAGCACTGACAATAGAAAGTTGGATCTGGTAGGTGTGATATGCTTGATTGTCTCATGATATGTCTACAGATGGGAACATAGCCCAGGCTAGCCTCAAACTCCCTGTGTAGGGAAGGATGATCCTTTTATTATGATTTATTCTTATTGGGGTGCATGTGTGCGCATGCCACATGTGTGTGTGGGTACCTATAGGGCTCAGAAGAAGACAACAGATCCCTCAGAAGTATTCTTGCAGGCAGTTGAGAGCCGCCCTGCTAAGATCAGAATGTGGGACCTGGTAAGAAGGAAGCACTCTTCCCTGCTGAGCCACCTCTCTAGCAAAGGATGGTATTGAACTTGTATCCCTCTTGCTTCCATTTCTCAGACACTGGGATTGAGGGTGTATATCATATACCTGGTCTATGCTGTGCTGAAGATTCAACTTAGGGCTTCTGCATGATAGGCGATCACTCAACCAGCAGAGGCCCAGTGTCCTGTACTTCATCTGGCATCTCTGCCATAAAGAGTAGAAATCAGACTTCTCGTATTCCTGGACCTACCGTCTCTACACACTGCTGCCAGGTTGCCTGAGCCTGTGCGTCTGTGAAATGCTTCCTGGCTAACCTTACTTCCTCCTCTCCGCTTCTTATCTCAGTTCTCTTCCTACCAGACTCTTCGCAGTGACATCTGATTATCTCTAGATTTTACTCAGCTCAGCTCTTTGCCTTCAGAGAACCAATTCTTCACGTGTGTTTCCCACACAAACTATTCTGAGAGCTTGGGAACTATCTACGTTCTCTTCCATGGGCTCCAGGAGTGGACAGGATTGGGATATCCGTATACATGAACAGTCACCAGGAAGGAGGCGGCAATAAATACAAGGCATGTCGGCGTCACTTAACCTACGCAACTGTAGCCTTTTGTAGCCTTTTAATTTGCGTTCCAATTATTTTCCCACACTGAATAATTGGAGTATTTCCTGAAATCACTCTCTGCTCTGTCTTTGGGGCTCCTGATTATGATATTCTCGCATTCCTGTGTGGGATCTAGAACATGAGGCTAATACACAGCATGTGTGTGTTTTCTAGAGAACCCCAACTATAGCACATTGTCTCATCTGCACCTCACTGTGTTTAGGTGGGTTTTTTTTTCTTCTTGAGAATTTTATACAAGTGTACAGTATGTTTCAATCAAAACCAACCCCCCAAGTTCTGACCCCCAGTCCCTACCCTTAAGTCCCTGCCATCTCTACTTTTCTATCAACCCCCCTCCCCAATTGCATCTCCTTCACTATCATATGTATTTTATTATTGCAAACCAGAGCTCAGTTGTTGCAGCCAGTATCTGCCTAGGTATAGAGCCATCTACTAGAGCATAGAGGCTGTATCCTACCCGGGGCTGTATCCACGAAGAAAATGTTCTTCCCCTAACAACTTTCAACAGCCAATAGCTCCTCAACAAGGGGCGGGATTTCTTGAGCCCTTTCCCAACCTACATCAGTTGGAATTTTAACTGGCTTGGTCTTATGTAGGTCTAAGCATTAAGCTATGGCCTTTATGAGCTCATGCATATGCAATAGGCCTTCCATTCTTAGAAAATATAATTTTGCAGCAGTTCTACCAACCTCTGGCTCTTATAATCTTTCTTTCTCCTCCTCCATGACAATCCCTCAGGTTTGCGGAGAAGGAGTGTGATGTGGTTGTCTCATTAAGGGATGAACATTTCAAGTTATATCTTTGTTTTGCTTCTTGGTAGCTTGGTAAGAATCATCACTGAACAAACACACCAAAAGTTTGAATACCAGTTACATGGAGAAGCAGTATCAAGTACTGGCTGCACGCCTTCTTGGGTCCCTCCTGGCCGTACCTCTCCCTGGTCACATGGCCTTGGGGAAGACATGTAACCTCTCTTCTGGACTTTAACATATTAAAAGCAAATTCCCTTGAAAACTGAGCAAGAGAATCCAAAATTTAGATTTTGATAGATAAACTATTGCCCTATCATTTTCATTACTATTGTTATTGGTAGCATTTAGGTCACGTGGTGTACACAGATGGCCAAGATCTGCACTGTCTTGGGACTGCTTCCTCCTACTGTTCTAAGTGTTATGAAGAAGAACCCTAATGTGATAGAGCCTATGGTGGTGTGAACCATGGGCACCATTGGGTGGGTGTCAGCAAACAGTGCCTTTGAAGATCAGACCCGAAATGAGAGTCATGAAATGAGGGTCCTAGCTTAAGAGTGTGAAATAGCCACCCCTTCCGGTAAAAATGAATCACAGCATGTTTTGACATTTGTGGACTTGGCCCAGCAAGTCCATGAGGGACGATGCTTATGCTACAGACAGAGGAGCTAATGTCATCAGCAGGGACTCTGACATGAACAAGCTGGTCTTTATTACAATGCAGCCCCTTTCATTTCTAAAGCAAGAAGGTGACACCAGGCTGGTGGCTGTGGGCTCCTAGTGTATTGTCTTATTTTCTCTTTGAAGAATAAGGAAATGTCTGTCAAGATTAGGAAGGGGGATGGTTGGGGGCCGGGAAATGCTGGCTTGAAAGTTTGTAGGGAGAAATGATTGTGTGAAATGAGCTTGTCAGGGCTCAGCAGTGGGATTCCAGGCAATTCGCAGTGCCTGTTTGGGATTTGCGGTCATGAATTTGGAATGAGGCGAGTCAACCCAGTTGCATGTCTAAAATAGCACTTTCCCCAGAAAGGTACACTGGTAGTTTATTTCCTGAGATGTATACATAACTGAAATATAGACTTTCAAGGCAGAAATTCCAAGTTGCCTCTATAATGGCTTAGTTAAGAATTCTTATTAAGCTGTCTGAGCTGGTGTAGACCTATAAATGCGTGTGTTCTGAGCTCTTGGGAAGTGGAGGCAGGATCATGAATGTCTCAAAAAACCAAAACAAGCCATCCTCCCCGCTGATTAACAGTGACCCCTCCCAAACTCCCAACCAAATTATTCCTAGGAAAGACTTCACACTTTAGCCTTTCCAGCAGAACCCTCCAGAGGAATCCAAAAGTTATGTACCTCCTGTCTAGCACAGAAACCAGTGGCCATTTCTGATTTTTGGTCTCTCGAACCGTAGCTATTGCCCCTGAGAAACTGAAAGCTTCCCTTGACTCGCATCTCTTTGTTTAAAGCGCCATACATGGCTGCTAGCTATTGTTTTGTCCAGCCCAGTTGTAGTCACTGCCCTGTTGCCTTGCGACATTTGTGGCAGCAAGAGAAGAATCCTTAACTTAATTCGCTCGTTTTTAGAAATCTGAATTTTATAAATTGTGGAAATGGCTATGGAATTTGGTTTTTAAATGGACTTGTTCAACACTTGACAGTCACCAGACTTTTCTCTAGTTTTGGGAGGTGTCTACTAATATAGCTTTTGGAAATTCTGCTGTTGATAAAAACAAGTGTTTAGAAGCCATGTGGTGGGTTTGTAGCTCCATCCTGGAGACTGTCAATTGCGTGGTCTTTGGAAAATACCTACATATCTCGCAGAACTACTTACTTGGAGGTTGCAATGTGCTTCACATGGTGACCCGCTCTTTTCCCCCTGTGCTTGATTCATCTGCCTCAGATTCTTCTTTGCAGATGGCAGGACCTCCATGGTTGTGCTCAGGCTTAGCCTTTTCCTATTTTTCTTTCTGCTCCTGAGCACCTTTTCACATTCACTCTTGAGCCAGCCTTTCTTCATTTCTGTGGTGAAGCAATGTTTTCTGTTGCTCTGACTGCTGCTGCGGAGTTTCCTTTCTCTCCCGCCTTGGCTTTTTATCTCACGGTGCCTTTCTCTTCTGCCTCCTCTCATTTGGAGGAGACAATATATTCCTGAGTCTTGGCAGGTGCAGCAAAGACACAGATGTCGCAATAGCTCATGGTCTGTTGTCAAACAAGTCAAGGAGAGGATTGGTTTTGAACTCTAGGGAAATGTCCCTCTGTGCTCCTCTGGCTTTGCTTGAGAATTCATTTTTGAAATTTTTCTCTGTGGGTAGTTCCCTAGGTCCAGTGTTGAATATTAAGGAGTCACTGTTTTCTGTGACCGCTCTTCTGTCCAGGGGTTGCCAGGTGCCTCATCTTAGGTCTTACATGGGAAGCAGGGAGGTGAAACATGGCCACAATTCCTGAGGCGTGACAGGTTACTGCTACACCCACCTTCTTCCTGCCACATGAGACTTCAGTGGATCCTGCTGGTGAGGTAGAAAATCTTTATCTCAGGTTTGGAATGGGGTGGGGTGGGGTTGAGGGGCAGGAGACTCTTTTGTTGGTGAAGTTTCTCTTCTGTTCTTAAATGCTGTCAGGAAAATAGAAACAATGTGTGTGGGTGTTACTTGGCGAAACCTTACTGTCCCTTCTGCTGTCTTTTGGAATGAGTCAGTCTCTACCTGCTGGACACTCGGTCCTTTGCTCTCTCTACTCTGTTGTCAGGGAGAAAGGGGGTGCTGAGTTGGACTTGGCTTTTGTATTTGTTTCTGCAACGATGGAAGTGCTGGTGAGGTGAAGTCAGTGCCGATGTAGGGGTGACTTAGAAGAGCTGCCTGCCAGATTCCAAGGCCTCACACACCCTTAATTGGTTTTCTTCTTTAAAAATGTGTGTTTCTTTTATCTTCATTTCTAACAACTTTATTGAAATATAACTCTCAGATCCCACGCTTTGTTTAATTGAAATATATCACTTAAGTATACTCATTCAAAATGTTCTATGCAGTGACTTTTGGTATATTCAGAATTCTGAACTGACTAATCAACCTGACTCATTTTTGAAGAACATATTTATTTGTTGCACCGATAGAAATATCAATAAAACACCAAACACATGTTAGTCTTGGATCTAATCAACCATATTTCTGTCTTTTCCTGTTAGATCCATTTTACAAGCATGCATTTGACTGATATGTTGTCATTTGTGACTTGAATTTATTTTTTTCTTCGCATGTTTTTGAGGTTTATTCACACCGTTAATGGTATCAACCCTTCATTTTTATTGGCAAAGGCATCCCATGATGTGGCTACACCACACTGTATTTACCATTATTCAGTTGACGGACACTTGGGTTGCTTCCATTCTTTGCCATTATGAATAATGCCAGGATGGGTATTTATGGGTTTTTTGCTTGGACATGCTTTCAGGTCTGTTGGATGTCATTTAGGAGTGAAACTGCTAGATCGCATAGTGAGTCTGTGGTTAATGACTTGAACAAGTGCCAAAATGTTTCACAAATCCAGCAGCACCGTCTTCTGTGCTCACCTCTGTAGACCTAACAAGTCTAACCCGTCTTTCTTATCTGTTGTTTCTATAGAGACCAGTTACTACCTCATAGCAAGCAGCTTTGCTATTTATTGCCTGGACAGCAGGTGATGCTGAGCATCCCTTTGTGGCTTACTGAGCATTTGTGAATTTTCTATGGGAGAACTCCTCAGATTGTTTGCCTATTTTTCATTTTATTCGCCATTCTATTACTGAGTTATGGTAGTTCTTTAACACAAGTCCCTCATACATAAAGTATCTATTATGTAGATGATATTTTCATTTTCCTGATAGGCTAGAGTTTTATTTCTGGAATATCTACTCTATCTCATTAACCTCTACGCTTAGCTTTAAGTCAGAACCAAATTGACTTGATTATTGTAACCGTGTCTTTAATTTTGAAGAAAAAAAAAAAAGTTGTATTCCTCTAAGTTTGTTCAGTTATTTTTTAAAAATGACTACTGTGCTTCCTTTGAATTTCAGAGTAAATTTTAAGAACAGATTAAAGCAGAACTGAGATTTTGATGGAGCGTGTGTGGACACTGCTCCTTTTGAAATTGTTGCGGCTGTAAAAAATTGAAACCGTCTGACTTATGAACACGGTATGCCTTTCCACTTACGTAGGACTTCTTCCATTGCAGCAAGGTTGCATAGTACTCAGCTATCAGTTCTGTGTATCTTTCATGAAAATTATTCCTACTCAACTTTTCCTTTTCAAAGATATTATAAATTGAATTATATCTAATAAAAATATGGACATAAATTGATTCCTGGGTATTTATCTTGTACATTATCACTTGATTAAGCTCTTCCTGCTGCTTATTCTGGTTAAAAGCTACAGTACAGTGGTGGATGGGATAGACAAGAGTGGACGATATTGTCTTTCTTGGTCCTCATCTTTCAGGGAAAGAATGCAAGTTTTACCATTCCGTGTGGCTAGTTAGACTTTTTCCTTAAGTCTGCTGTTTTCTTTTCTTTCTTTGTTTCTTTTCCTTTTTGGTTGAGAATCTTTGTATTCCAACTTCAATGAATTTGTTAAACTGTGAAAGATGTTTCCTATTGTTAAATGGCTTTCTGTTTCTATTGGGATTATTATGTGATTTGGTCCATTGTTCTGTTGATATGGTCTGTTAGATTCATTGCCTTTCAGATATTGAATCAACCTTGCATTCTGGAGATAAATCCCATTTTACTGTTATATATAATCTTTTTAAAAGTATGTTTTTGAACATGTTTGTTGGTGTTCCATTGAAGGTGTTTGCTTGTATATTTTTAAGAGATATCAGTCATTCCTTCTTGGTGTCTTTAGAGAGGGTAGCTCATTGCCCCAGTGTTTCCTTGAGATAGACATGTCTAGCTAGAGACTTCCCTGTAAGTACTGCTGCATCTCATTAAATTGTCTGTGTTTTATTTCATTTTTGTACATTTTAGTAATTACTGGTATTCTAGTAATTACTTTAATTTTGTCCTTTTATTATTTTATTATATTATCCATTATTTATAGAATATATTATATATGATATATTATTTATATTATAATATATAATTATATATTAATATATAATGCATTTATTACATTCTATATTGTGTTAATATATAATATATGGTTATACATTAATATATAATATTATTATATATATTATAAAAGATTCATAATTATCCTTTATTTTTATTTGGAACTGTATTCTTTAAATTTCTGTGTAACTGTAAAGTTTTTAGATTTCTGCTACTGATTTTGAGTTTTCATTCTTCTGAGAAGACAGATTTTGTACACCACCAGTTCCTTCAGGTACATATTTAGGCTGGTTTCATGGCTTACTATGGGGTCTGTTCAAGCAATGATCCTTGTTCACTTGAGAAGGTTGTACTTTGCTTCCTGTGTCCTGGAGGGCCCTGTATGTTAGGCTTTGGTTTATTACAGATATCTAGTCTTAAATTTTTGTTGACTAAGAAGAGATTTACCAAGATGTTTAGTTTGTACTTGGCGTTTTCAGAGCTGTAGAGGTGCCAACTGCCTGTTTCACTGTGCTCAGAATAGCTGCCTATCCAAATGCAAAGGAATTAGATTGTATTAAAAGCAAGTTCAGAAACTGGGGAGGTGGCTCAGTAGATAAAAGTACATACTCTGTAATTGTCAGGACTAGAGTTTGAACTCAGACTTCATCTGAAAGCCTGGCAGGCATGGCTTTTCTAGCCACTGTATTTCTAGCCATTGGGGGAAAGAGCTCCTTTGGGCAAGCTGGTGACTCAGCCTAGCCAAATTGCTGACCTCCAGGCTCAGCAAGATACTCTATCTCAATAAATCAGTGGTGAATGTTTGAGGAAGTCATAGGCTGTCAGATTGAGTCATGTATATGCAAACACATGTGCACATCCACAGGGGTATACATGCATACCATACACACATATATATACAGAAAACAAAAGATTAAACATTTTTGGTAAGCCTTAATATTATTGTCCTAGAATATGGGTCTCATAAGTCTAGTCTAAGGTGTGGGTGTCAAATATAGCCTGACTACTCATGTTTTTATACTGAATTGTATTAAACACAATAGAACTATTGGTTCCCAGACCCCCATAGAACATGTTCACAGATTCAGAAGAAATCCACAGATTCCAATGGATGTGCATCATGCCCATCCTTGGTTGTTCACGTTAGCACTTTCAAGAGGATAGAATTTAGGATCTGATATATGCAGTCTATGGCCGTATCTTCACACATGTAAATTTGAAGACAGAAGCATTTTAAGAGTTTCTTGAAATTTCTGTCCTTTATAGTCAGTTTTGGGTGGTGTGTGGATAGATCCTGTTTTGTCAAAGCGTGCTCTCTTTCATGAAACTGCTGTAATTGAGGCCAACATCTCCCATTAGTGTTGTAAACGGGGATTTAAATTGAGACGGTCTCTGGTTCAACACACCCTGGAGAACTCAAGAATTGTCCTGTTTGACAAATAATAGGGTTCTCATTGACACGGTTGCTATCGATTAAAATATGCTTATATCACTAAGTATATTTTGGGGTGGGTTGAATTTTTCTGTACTGTATTAGGTCACCATTAAAGATCTGTCGGGCTTTATTCCAATAATGTTATCAATAAACCATTTAGCTTTCACAATGTGAATTTGTGAATGCCCTTCCCATTGCTGAAAAAATTGGCTGGTCCAACTTATTTTTCTGAGCTCTTTGGCACAGAAATGATGATTACTTGATGACATTACTTATTCATAAATCAACTTTTTAATGAATTGTTTTTATTTTACTCTTACACTTCAAATTATTATATATATAATTATTATATATGACCAGTTGATTGTATAAGCACTCAGCTATATGGGAGAAATATCTCTTCCGTTCCCACCCTGTGTGACAATGCATTCTTTCTCATTTGCAAAGAAAGCGCATCTCTAATTGTCACTAATGGATCATTTCCATTAGAGACTTTTTTGTGGAGGCCACATAAGTGACATTAAAATCTGATTACCCATTAGGATAGTTTGTCTTTTAGGGATCCTGCCTCGAGGGCTGTTTGATGTTATATTTAGACACATGCGTGTAGTAGAAAAGGCAGAGTAGTGAATTTTACTCTCTGCCTGCTCACGCTAGTGGGTGATCTTGATTGAGCAAGCACACAGTTTCCCTGATTTCTGGTAGGTGTCATGCAGAGCGGGATTAGTGTGTCCGTCTGTAGGTGGTCATGAGTGTTAAAGATCTGCATGGCTGTAAAGCACCTAGTATGTGCCTGGTCCACAGAACACTTCTCAGTAGTGTTAGCTTCTCTAATTCTATTAATTCTAATTCTCTTTTCATGCTTCTCTTTCTAAGCATCAGGTGAGCTCAGTTTATTTCTTTTCCTTTATTAGGGCTAGTAATGAAACATTCTGCCCAGCTACATGCTCAGCTGTGAGATGATTTTTTTTTAAACATTAGTTTTATATGAATTACATTTGTGTTCTTCAGACTCGATCTAGGCCTCCAATGGAGTCAGAGCTCCTCCCCCCAAACAAGTTTGATTCCTTCTCTTAGCTATAACAAAGTAACAAAAATTCCCAACTTCCTTAGGTTTGTGACTTTTTAAGGCAGTTATTACGTTTATTCTTGTTCTGACCTTGCCTATTAAAGAGTTATTTTTAATATGTTGCTACTGTGGGGATCCTAAAACTAGCATTATTATATATCTGCATCCCGTGCCACCTTAAAAATAAATATAACCGTGCAAATGCACTTTGTTTTTCCCCTTGGACTTTATGTTTGCTTTTAGATCACGTGCACCTTTCTTCCCTACCTCCATCTTTGAAGCAGTCAATAGAGCTGATCGTATTTATTCCTTCAGTTGTAATTCAGATTCCATTAAAGGTCTTGGTGCTGCTGGCCCGATTGTGTTTGAGCCAGGGACTCCATTTCCCACTAATGACTAATATCATCCATTAGTTTCTTCCTTACAAAGTGACAGTGTTTGCTGAGCTTCTAAAGCCAGTTTGGAGCTTAACTTTGGAATGTTGTAAATTAATCTGACCACATTTGGCTTTAAAAACAGCCCCTAAGAATGAGAGAAAGGTTTTCTGTTTAACAATGATTAATAGGCTATTTAGACGTATTCATCTGAGGAACTGAAGATAATTTTGTCATCAGGCCACTTATATAAGTGCACAAACAGATGGGTCTTACTCCAAACCCTGGAGGCAAACAGAGCAGATGCCCTTTTAATTGCCTGGGGAAGAAGATGTGCACAGGCATGTCTCCCTCCAAAGGACACTCTGATCGTCACTGTGACAACTTTCAGATTCGATGCTTCTGAAACCTCATTGTAGTCGTTCAGTAAAATCTTCCTTGACTGTACTGCAGCTGTCTACTTTGAGGAAGAACTAAGAAGGACTCCTGGTTAATGCTCTAACCCTCAAGTCGTAGCAGATTTACACAAAGCATCAGATTCACTTAGAAACAGAAATATTAGAATGCTGCTTGGAAATTGCTCATGCCCTCTAGTAATGACAGTTTGGAGACGCAAAGTTGGAGACCATCTCCTATGGCCTTGTAATCTTGTAATTTGTATGGGACAAATAATGTCTTTCTTAGGTATTGGTTGTCAAGATGGCACTTTGAGCTGGTCCATAGCCAGCATGTATACATGGTGGTGAGGATGACATTTAGTTTCTCGAAAGATGTGTAGCTCTGATCACCACTTTGCTCCCTGTTATTTAAGTTCATAATGTTAGCCATGTTAGCCAGTCTCATGAACACAGCACCTTCCATGGCAAGGCCAGCAAGCCAGCCTTTCCTTCTCTATAGTCTACCAAGAAGCATTTAGCTTCTCATCTGATGATCTCTTGAGTAATTGGATAAATCAACAAATCATACATTCTATCGATGTCTGGACCAATAATCTAAAATTCCCAAAACCTTGATCAAAATTCAAACAGATATTATTCTAAAATACAAATTTGGAAACATCAGAGAAGTGACCCAGCACTTTGTATGTAGTGAGTGCTTGCAAATATTTGCTTATTTATTGGTTAAAGAAGTAAGCAGCACATTTAGATTTGAAGAAAAATTGACTTTCTACATTACTTTGCAACCATCGGGAAAGATTATTGTTTGGAGTCTTTTTCCTGATTATGTATTGATTTGAAGAATTTGTGATTGGAAAAGGCTGGTAGATTTTTCTTCTCCTCACCTCCAGTTTTATAGGCGAGGAGACAGAAAGAAGCTCCATGGGGTGAAAGACCTGGACCAAAGAAAGCAAGTTAATAAGTGAGATGAGGCTGCAACTTAGGTTAGGCTGATGACTGCATAGAGGAAGTTCACCTCATGGCTTTCCCTAGTCATGTCCGTCAGGGCTATTGAGTAGGTATTCAAAACAAGGTGGTGGGTGGGACTTGCAGGGAGAAGGGGGGTTTCCAAGAAATGTTTTCTCAAAGGAAACAAACAAACTAACAAACAAACTTCACATGAAGGACAGGCATCGTCCATGTTGATCTTCAGTGGGCCATCGAGGGAGAGAATGAAATAGCTCTATCGTAGGCCGTGACTTGAGACTTAGAATGCTGTTAGTGAGACATCAGTCCCACAAGCTGTTAAATAGTCCAGGTTGAAGGTAATGCCCATTTCCATAAGGGGAGAGACTGCATAGGTGTGTGACCATGCTGGGATGGGTAGATGTTTCTTTCAGGCAGCTCTATCTATGTTCCTTCACACGTGTGATGGAGACACAGCTCTGCACACGAGCCTGCATGTAGGACAGGCGGACGGTGTTCTACTGTGACTGAGACTTGGATGCAGGAGAAAGAGGACATTCACAGGAAGATGGAGGTCTGGAGAAAAGCCTTTCGGAAGAGGGAGGGAAGCTGGGCCTGTAATGTTTCACGTCGTTGTGTCTTGAAGATCACTCCCATTTGCCACTATCATTCATCCTCCACTCAGTGGTTATTAACTGAGTGACTTACAGACACTAAGTGTTAAAGCTACTGGAAAGAACAGTGACTTGTGTCTGCGCAGTGCCTTCATTCTCTGGGGGAGAAATCAAATTATCACTCTCTTCTTGCCTTTGATCTACTGATTTCTTCATTCTTTCTTCCCACTCTCATCTAGAAATACCCAGGAAGTCAATTCCATCTTTCCATGTTTTACCTTCTCTGGTCTATGTTAAGTTTTTGGTTTTTTGTAAGCCAACATGGCTACCATCAGCCCATTGAGTTCTTTGTTTTCCCAGCAGACCCTAAGTGGCTGAAGCTCCCATGCAGTCTTCTTGCCTCTATGTGGCCTTTCATGGAGTTCCATTTATAATTTCGAATGCCTTCAGATAATTTGCATACAAGAGTTTTGCCAGAGCCACTGTAACAATTGCTGGGACTTTGGGTGTCAATTAAGATGGAGTATAGAAGCCAAGGTTTGGGTTAAGAAACCTCTTAAGATCAGATCAGTTAGGGAAAGGGCATTGCAGCTGGGGAGTAGGGTCCCCAGGTGAGACTGGTGAGGGTGGAGAAAAGCATGCAGGCCATTTTCAAAGATGACCCTGGATTATAGACATGGGAGATGCCGAGTGCTTGTCATCAGAAGGAAACCAATGGCTGTTGCTGACTATTGACCGGATGCACAGGAATTACTGTGATGGAGTTGGTTTCTAGGGTCCTCAACAAAGGATCTACAAATGACGCGCTGTCTTGGTGAAGTGAAACAAGATTTTGATTTATAGTGCTTTTTTTAGGGTGAGATGAAACATCTCAGAGGTAGTAGGCGTTGCTGAAAATGACATTTTATCTTTGAAAGCCTGAATGGCAGTGTTCATTTCTCTCCTTTAACACGATGATGGAAAAATCTAATCTTTAACAATCTCAGCCCTGATTTCCCTAACTATTCCCATTAGAAAGGTGATTCGGCCTCACACTGGATGCCTAGGAGATTGAAATTGAATCAGATACAATGACGTTATAAATCAAACTGTCTTTGAACCCTATAATAGAAGACATTTATGTAGTGCATATTTTATTCTTAAAATAACTCACAAAATAGTTCATTATAGTAGGATATTGTTGGCAGTATCTGATTTTATTATTTGTTATGTTGTGTCCATCATTCTTAGATGTCCGAATACCCTCCTTGTCTTGTTGTGTTGTCATATTTTCCAGAATCGGCTGCTTCCGTAGGTTGCCTATTCCAACACACTCTCTGTATAATACAACACAGACATCCTTATGTATTTGATGTCCTTCCCCTTTGAATCTGCGATGCCTCACCAAGAGTTGAAAGTAATAGGTTTTAGTTCTGGAGCTACACCACATGATTGTGATGTCCTTCCTTCTTCCTTCTTCTCCTGGGCTCTTTGCTCTTGGACACCATCCAGCTGGACTGTGAGCAAGCATGTGGGTCGACTGCCTTGCTGCCCAGACAAGGTCCTACCTGAGAGCTAGCATCAACTCATGAGATGCTGAGAGCCTGCTTGCCTTCAGGCCCAGAGTGAACCCACTCCCAGCTTCTCAGCCATTTCAGCTGACACGTGAAGCAGTTCTGTTCAGATTGAGGGCTCCTGGGCCAAACAAAAGAGTTGTGGCTTTGAGTTTGGAGCAGTTTATTTCATAGCAGAAGACAGCAAGAGGATGTTACTAGCATATTTTTGACATTAACCTGCCTTATGAATCACATGTTAAAGAGGAACTACATATTTAGTTTGTCCACACTAAAGAACGATATCTCTATTGAGTCTCACAGCTAAATCAAGACCACGAGTCCCACTTGTTGGATGCTAATTTCCAGATGAACATTTAGTGAGGTGGTTGAGAGTGAGACTGTCTGTAGAGCTCTGTCACACATTAGTTGGTAGACAAGTTACTTAGTATCATCATCCATAAAATAGGTATAGTGCTAATACCCTTAACTTAGCGTTTTGAAGGTCACGTGATTTAGAACATGTAGAAATCTTAGAACAATACTTGGTACAAACCAAGCAAGGAATGGATGATGGGTATTGTTGCAGTAGCAAGCAACATAATCCTGATGCTTTATGAGTAAAAGAACCCAACCCCAATAATGATTATATCAGCCTTCTGCATGTTCCTACAAACGGCGAATCATGCAGTGACCAAGCCATGCAGTGTATTTTCATCGTGATCTCAGGTTTACCTCAGTGATGTGCTCTGATGACAGTCATTAACCTGCAGGAACACTGAGATCATTTTGCCCCAGACTTGGTTCCCCTGGCACTCGTGCAGCTATGAGGATGTCTGCGTTTTGTTGTAGGCTCTTTATAAAGACAGCTTCCTCTTTGCTTCTGAATTTCAGCTTTTAAGTAGAGAGCAGAGGCTTAATTTATCCATGCATTTCTAAGTATGGCTTGCTTTCCTGAGGGTTTTTTTTTTTTTAAATTTTATTTTTCTTGGCAAATTGTTAGCTGTGGTCACATAATGTAGCTCTCACCGGAACATCTTCGTCGGCATTGTCTTTGCTGTAATTGCTGTCTTCTGCGTGTTGCAAAGATAGAAGGCAGGCTTTCATTCTCCTTGGTGGAGAGTCTGCTTCCCGCTAGGAGTCTGATTAGAAAGTAGATGTTGTGCAAAACAGATGTTCTAATACTTCCTGGGGAAAATATTAAGGACATGTTCAGTGACAGCATCCAGGGGCCTGCGCAGTAGTCTGTAGGTCAGTGGTTCTCACCTTGTGGGTTGTGATCCATTTTGGGGGTGGGCGATTGGACAACCCTTTCACAGGTGTCCCCTAAAGCCGCTGGAAAAGACAGATTTTCACATTACAATAGATAATTGTAACAAAATTATAGTTAGGAAGTAGCAGCAAAACTAATCTTTTGGCTGGGGGTCACTAGAAGAACTGTATTAAAGAGTCACAGCATTAGGAAGATTGAGAAGCACTGCTGTAGGTTACAAAGATGCCCCCCACTGACAGTGTGTGAGTATCACATTCATCTTGCTACTTAGTGGGTTTATATTTTGTGAATTGTCTTGAAAACATACACAACTCATTTAAATTAACAAATAACGCAGGGAAATATTTAAAACTTTTTTTTAATAGCTGAGTTAGAGTTTCTTGCAAATGGCGTACCTTACTTTTGTCTGTGTACATGTGTGTGTCCGTTCATTTGTGTGCAAGTGCACATGCATGTATATGTGTGAGCACATGTGGAGGCCATAGGACAACCTCATTTCTTAGGTGTCCTCCCCCTTGGTCTTGTACTGGCCTGAGGCTTGCCAGTTAGTCTAGACTCGCTGGCCAATAATCACCAAGGTTCTGCATGTTTTTGACTCTCTAGTAGTGGGATTTCAAGTGTGGACCATCATGTGCTGCATTTTTTTGGGGAGGGGTGGGTTGGGGGGTGTTGAACTCAAGTTCTCATGATTGTGTGGCAAGCACTTTACCAACTGAGGTATCTCTCCAGCTTCCATAAACCTTATTCTTTTAAATTATTATTATTTTTTTGTTTAGTAGACAAAGTAATGGGTTTCCTTATGGTGTTTCCACACATCCGTGTCATTGTACTTTATCTCTATTGGTTCTTCCCCAAGGCCCTCTCCCATTCCCTGGCTGGTTCCCTTCCTTCCTTCAGGGAGACCCCCTCTGCGTCCGTGCCATTGTATTCATCACCCTCTTTCTGCCCCTCTCTTAGGATCCCCTACTCTTCTCATAGGTTTCTTGCTTCTTCCTAGTTTCATTACCCGCTACACATACCTAAATAAACTATACATCTATCCACATATAATTTTAAAATTAGGTCCTTCATATGTGAGAAAACTTAAGGCAATAGTCTTTCTCATTAGGGATTTGCTTATTAAAGACATCAGTGATGGTCCATTCATGGTTAGTAACAAGTGTACTTTTTCTTGGCATTGCAAGCCAGAGCGTTGAGTTCTTTAAAATAGGTAGCAATAGTGCTTTTTGTTTGTGTTGCATGTTTCTGGTATCAATTTTAGAAGAACAGAAACTTCACATCATTGCATGGGCAGGAAGCTGTCAGGTACCTTCTATTTTACAGAGAAACCTGAAGCTCCAGACAAGCTGGAAAAGGGCTAACGTAAGTTGCGTTTGACTCCAACAACAGGATCAAAGGTTTCTGTGTCTTCTGCAGTGAGGCTTCAGGAGGAAGGTGATTGGTGTTCTGATGGCAGCTCCATGGCCATATGGGGGGCTCAGGGTTGGGATAGCTGACCTTCAGGCATGACTTCTACATTCCAGGAGAAGAGAAGACAAGGAGGAAGAAGTGACAACTCAAAAAAGATGTATTTTATCCCTTTAAAATCCAGTCACCCTGGTTATTGGACTTCTGCTCACCAGTAAGTCACAGGACATCTACTAACTTCCAAGAGTTAGCTCTCTGCTGCTGGGTAACAAAACTGTTCCACCTGTGTGCTCAGTGACAGCTTTGCTGGTGCCTCTGTCCTTAGGCTTTTCACAAAGGGTGACCCAAGTAAAGATAAGCAAGGGATATCTTACAATGTCACCTGAAAACTTGAGAGGGACATACTCCCTCTCACATGGTTTGGGTTCAGGACCAGTTGGGGTGACAGTGTTGGCTTTTCTTCCTCACAGGCTGTTGACCAGAGTTCTTCTGTTCCTTCTCATGAAGCCTCTCCATGGAGCATGCCATGCGTCATACTAGCCTTTTCTTAAACTAAGCAAGAGTTAGAGAAGACAGGGAAAATGGTGGCTACCATCTTTTATTTTTGTTGCTGGTATTGTTATAGAGGGCTTTATGGGACAGGGTCTCACTCTGGGGCCTAGACGGGCCTCAGGCTTATGGTGAGTCTCCTGCCTCAGCCTCACAAGTACTGGTATTCCAGGTGTGAGCCATCATGCTACGCTTCAGTTTTGTTTCATTTTGTTTTGTTTTTAGTTTTATTCAAATGTGATTCTGTCCAGGATTCTGCTTTGATGCATGGCAGTGGTCTAGCCTTTGCTCAGTAGGAGTGGCTGTATATGCCACAGACATGCAGAAATTAGGATCTCTATGAGCCATTGTACAGGTTTTCTACCACGTCAATCAAGGAAGAGCAATGCTTTCGGCATACATGCTATGACCACACAAAATCCAGAAGGAAAGGATGATCTCTATGCTGTTAGTGATGGCTGTCACAGAGCAGATGCAAGGTACCAGGTGTGGGGAGGATAGGAACCGAGGTTGAGCTCTACATGAACCACCTAGTCAACAAATTAACTCATGTCTTTGACCCTCGGTTCTCTCAACAAAATCATAAAGTCATTGTCTAATTTAAATGAGAAAACAAAGCATAAAAGCATGTGTTGTGAACTCTTTGTCACCTGTAGCTCTTCTATTACTGTACAGTGGAGCTGAAACTAGAATCTAGACCCCCTCTTGCCCCCAAAACCAGCAGTTGTTTTCCTTAACACAGCCTGATAGAGCTTCTGAGACACATTGTAGAAGCCTACGTCTAGACAATTGACTTTTTTAAAAAATATATTAGCACCATTTTGAAAAGGCCATTTCCACAACTCTCTGGGTAAATGTCAAGGAGTCCTGCACAGGAAAGAGATCTACAATTGCCTTGTTAGACTATCTACGCTAATGCAACACTGAGATTCCTTCGACTTTGAAAAGCTATTGGTTTTGTAAGTGGAGGCTTTATATTTTGGATCTGCTTTTGGGTTCCATGAAGATATGTTGAGACCTTATTACAAAGCAACAATTTACATTTTTTTTTTTTTTTTGTATTTTTACGTCCAAATTACCATTTTTCTAATAGATAAGAACTGAAGTTGTTAAATGAAATTCCTTTGTGTACCTTTGAGTAGGTTGAATATTCTGTCTCTAGAGTTCAAGGTATTGCTAAAGCACAACGTGTGCTTAATACTTAAGCTCAATATAATGGTCATTCTATTTCTACCCAGTCTTCATTCAACATGTTTGGTTTGAATATCTGCTTGGACAAGGCACCAAGGAAGTGGCTATTGGGGAGTTGAGAGTGGATGTCAGAGAAATGATCCTTGAACAGTGGTCATTCAGATGGGGTTGTTAAGGGGGATTAGAGAGGAAGGGATCACTTCAAGCCTGTAAATCAGGAAAAGGTCACTCTAGAGTAAAGCCAGCTCCTGCATAGAGATGAGGTAATTAAGCATTTGAAAGCAGAGTTTGCCTACAGTGTCACCTTCTCTGCTCAGGGCTTGGTTGACAGTGTTGTATGCTGTCACTCAATACAAGGCCCTTTCAACCAAAATGCTTAATCCCCTTAGGACAAACAAGAAACACCATATTTGCAGATAGGACTCAGCCCTGCTGAATGTGGGTCCTTTATATCCTCGTGTGACCAGTGCCTAAAATGGAAGAATGGGTCAAAACAGGAAGCTCCCAAGTAGAAACGGGGCAAGCTGGAGAGTCACACTTTCTCCAGGGTGGCTTTCTCACAGTCACTCCATGGTTGTGAAGAAACTGACTCTGTCTGAGACTCTGCCATTATCTTTGGGTGAGCAGGAGTCCTCTTGTTTTGTTTCCGAATTTACAAGGATGCTAATTTCACATCCATAAGAAAGAAATGAGGTAGCATGCATGGCTCCTTAGAGAGGAGCCTGATGCATAGTAAACACAGTGTATTTTAGCTCTTACAGTTGTCTGAAGTGTGATGAATTCCCAAGATGCCAGTCTCTTACATTTAGATAGGAGAGAAGTACAGCATGCGTTTTCTAAGGCAAATTGATTAATTGCTCACAGCACTTTGTCTTTTCACAGATAATGGAGAACCAAACAAACTCAGTGAACTGTACTAGATTAGCTTCCTCTTTGGATCCTGCAGTCTGGAGTCTTGCGAAAGAAAGAGTCTGGAGGAAGCCAGGCTAGTTTTCTACTCTGTATACAGTTAGTGCAGTGTCTAACTGTTCCCCTGGGCTGCCACAACACAGCCAGAAAAAAATGGGTGCTAAAAGACAATGGGAAGCTCTTGGTTCACAATGGCTGAGGCAGAAGTCCCAAGTCAAGGTGGTGGCAGGTTTATCTTCCCTCCAAGACTATGGTTAGCATCATCCTGTGCTGCTCTCTAGCTTCTGGTGTTGTTCACACTCTGTCTCCTGGGTTACCAGTATCTGCATCTCTTCTTCAGTTGTCTGGTGCCATTCTTCTCTTATGTCTAAAATTTCCCCACAGCATCTTCATCTCACAAGGATGGCAGCCATATTGGATTAGGGCATGCCTTCATCTTAATTAAATTACTATGAAGATCCTGTTTCAAGATAAGGTCGTGTTCACATTACTTACATAGTTGCATGTCTTTTTTTGTTTGTTTGTTTGTTTTTCTTTGCAGAGAAACAATTCACCACTAAATGGCTGCCTCTTAATACCGAGGCTTAAGGCTTCAGGAGGGGCTAATAGATGCTTTGATGAGTATGTGTGGACAGGGTCTGAAGGGCTTTGAGAAGCTTGAGTAGTGGCTAGTGTTGCTGACCTAGTTGCTGAATTCCAGGACAAAGGAGATTTCACAGTTATCTAGAGGTAGCAGCTCCTGTAAGACAACAGCTGGCTCTTTTTGTTTTGCTTTGTTACTGACAGGAGGTCTGTGGCTCGTGGATGTATGAACCCTTAGATGGAACCATGGAGTCAGAGTGTTCAGGATTTACTAGTGTACTAGGGGTAAGCCATGCATTTTCTGTTCGATTTCTTGGGAGGACTCACATAGGACATCTCCGTGGGCTCAGTCCATCACATAACCTGGAGAGAAGTCTGGACAATGGAAAGCTTAGAGCCAGGATGTTGCTGAGGGGAGGTAGACAGCCTGGTCTTCCCTAACTTCTGTAGTCTCGAGCTGGGGCTGTGTCATGGTCCACAACTCTTCCATTTGTCTCTGTGGATCCTGAAAGCAGCAGATAAAATTTTCAAAGGCTTAGCTGCCTGTAATTTAAGAATGAACTTGGTTAGAAGTCAGATCAAGCAAAGAAAATGAAAATGTCATTGCACAGAGGAAATGACCAAGCTGATGGAAATGCAGTACTTTTTTTAAAAAAATAGTAATTTGTATCCTTTCTCTGCCCCTGGGGTTATTTTATTTTGCTTCATCTCCCCTTTCCTCCTCTTTCTTTCTTTGTTTGTTTGTTTCTTTCCTTCTTTCCTTCCTTTCTTTTCTCCTTCTCCTTCTCCTTCTCCTTCTCCTTCTTCTTCTTCTCGCCTTAGCCTTTGAAGCAAATGCTTCTCTTTTTGGGTGTGATCTAGCAATGGCTGGTATTCGAGAGGGAATAAAGTAGAAACCAACTTGTGTAAGTCTGGAGGGAACACTGAAGCTACCACATGAAGCACTTCCACTTATCTGATGGCATTCCTTCTCAGGAAACATGTGGGCCATTTGAGGCATTGCTAGGAGTTAGAGACAGAGAGGGGGTCATGCCCAGTGTTGCAGTTAAAGATGTGAGTTAGGGAGATGGCTCAGCGGTGAAGCATTCATTGCACAGGTGTAAGCACCTGAGTTTGGATCCTCAGCACTTATGTTGGACAGGCCTGGTGACCAATGCAATCCCAGTGTTTGGGAGCAGAGAGAGGGCATTTTCAGGATAAGCTGGCTAGCTAGTCAAGCTGACCTGGTATGCTCTGGTATCATGTAAGAGATCCTGTCTCAATATATAAGGTGGAGTGTGGTTGAGGAAGTCCTATGTGCCAACCTATGATCTTCATGTGCATATATGACTAACACATGTGTGCCTCCATTTATGTAAACATGCATGCACACATACATGCAAAGGAAAATAAAACTAGGTAAAGCATCTGCACTCTTCGATTTTAATAGATAAATATTAAAATTTATACACTTTATGATTAATATAGTACAATTTTATAATTCCAACTGTTCCCAGATTAAACAGTACTTTAAAAAAAAATTACATTGGTAACTTATATACTAAAGTTCATCCTTATTATCATTTTATGAGTGTAATGAATAGCACTTTGATCTCCATCAACAAGTCGTTTTACAAGGCATGACGTCTGAATCAGTGCATGAGCTTACGTTGAGCAAGGTTCTTGATTCATACTGAACGTTTGGTCTTTAGAACTTGGGAGAACGAAGAGCCTAATTGTGGGAGTCATAAGAGGGATGGAAGGAATGTTTACTGCTTGCTCTATTGTAAAGTTTAGAAGAGCCAACTGTTATTCTCATGTACAGCAATTAAAGTAAAAGGCAAGCCAGACACAATGGGAATATATACTGTGATCCCCACATCATGAGCTAAATAAATATCAGAATTCAGAGAGTCATAGAATGAATGCCTTCTTCCATATCATGACCTCTGCACATAGAATATCACATTAACTTTTAACACTGTAGGTTAGCTTTGCAAAGCTCAGGGACTGCAGAGATGGTTCAGCAGGTATGAGCACTGACTGATCTTCCACAGGGCCAGGGGTCAATTCCCTGAACCCATATGGTGTCTCACAACAATTTATAACTTTCCAGGGGAGCTGATGCTCTCTTCTGGCCACTTCAGGCACCAGAGGCATATGTGATGTCCAGACATCATACATACAGCCAAAACACTCACACACAGAATATATATATATATGTATACACACACACACACACACACACACACAAACATATACATACATATGTGTATATAATATATATTTAACTTTTTACACTGTAGATTAGCTTTGTCCCCCATATATATATGTGTGTGTATATATATATGTATATATGTATATCTCACATATATATGTGTATATTATGTATATCTAACTTTTAAAACTACAGATTAGCTTTGAAACACATACACACACATGGCAAAGCTAACCTACAGTATTAAAAATTAGATGTGATTATTCTCTTCATGATTTGGACAAAGGCATGCTAGGACTCTCTGAATTCTGATGTTTACTTCATGATCTGGGAACTGATGATTTCAGTATGTTCATCCTTTGAAAATTTATCATGCTCTATACTTAATGATCTCTTTACTTTTCTGCAACTTTTTATTAAATAAAAACTATTGTATGATAAAGTTTATTGGGGATTTACACGTTTTCTAAAGATATTTTTGTCCCGAAGAAATTTAAATTTTGTACAGCTATTGATGTATGCTATTAAAATCTGTCTTGATGTTATTTATGGTGGATTTGGAAATGTATCCATACATATAAAATTAAAAAAAAAAGTATTTATGCCAAAATTGCTGAATGTTTCTCTGGGACCTTGCTTTAATCTTTCTCATAACTAAAAACGACTTTTGTTTCTAAAATTATATTTTCTAGTTATATTAATGTATTCAAAAGCCTTCCCGTGGGTCAAGATTAACTGTAATTTATATTCGTTTAGAGCATAGAATTTATTTAGCAGATTCCTCATTTCTTGGCAGCAGTGTTTTTATATTTAAAAGTTTTAGGGATCTGAGAACTGGACAAACGAAAAAGAATAAAACAGGTGGGGGCACGTAAGTGAGTCTTAGAAGCCGTGGCTATGTCAGTGGTTAGTGATGCAGCCTTAGAGGACAAGAAGCTAAATCAGCAATCAAGAGCGGACTGAGGGAATGTTCTTTTGGCCACATGTCTCACACATCCCTCTGGCCATCTGTGTTGAACTCTTGTTGACTGAATGGATTTAGACCATCCAATTAGTTGGTGGAGAGAGAATATAAAGAATTTAGATTTTGTTTAATTTTTTACCTATTTAAACTACTTCGGCTGAGTACTTCAGGAGGGATGGGAAATATGAGATCGAGCTAATATGTCATGTTTTCTCTCCCAGCAAGAACTTCCTCTCTGACTGAATAACCTGGTCTTCACTAGGTAAAATATTTAAGAGAATATATATATATATACACACACACACACACACACATGTATATGTATATGTATATGTATATGTATATGTATATGTATATGTATATGTATATGTATATATATATGTGACGGGGCTGGAGAGATGGCTCAGTGGTTAAGAACACTGACTGCTCTTCCAGAGGGCCTGAGTTCAAGTCCCAGCAACCACATGGTGGCTCACAGCCATTTGAAATGGGTTCCGATGCCCTCTTCTGGTGTGTCTGAAGACAGCGACAGTGTAATCACATACATATAATAAATAAATAAATAAATAAATATTAAAAAAATATGAGTGAGATCATTGGGAATGTACACATCAGTAACACTAATTGTGTGAGAGCACCTTAGACCATACGTCCCTGATGTCTCTCATGAGTCACTGGAATAGCCTCTAACTGGTCTCTGCTTTGCTCTTGAGGAGAATGTGTGTGTTTGACTTATTGATACTCTTTGGATTAACATTTTCGATTTCCTGATGTGTCTCTGTCATACTTGACCTATTTGTACATTCATTTGTTTGCCAGTCACGTGATGAGCACCACCTCCATGGCAGAAACCAGCAAAAGAACTGGAATAGACTAGCTACCGGGAAATGTATTACTATGCTCGATGCATATATGAAAACATGTGACACTATCAGTGATCCCAGATTATAGGGGCGGTTTTCTCTCTCAGGCTGACCCAAATGAAGAATAAATACTGATATCCACAGTTGCTGAAACTTTATGGGAGCCAGCCAGTTGGTGCACTCTTGCCAGCAGCAACTTCTGCAGCTGGATATGTGAGTTAAAGCATCCTACTCCATGGCCAGAGACAGCTGTGGGGCCAGTGAGCCTCAAAGTCTTTAAATATGAACACAAAATTAAGTGCAAGAGTAAGAGTTTGAAAGAGAAAAAACGGTCACATTTTTTAAAAAGTTGATAAATAGCACAAATGTCACAAAATGCATCATGAAGTGGCAAGCTTAAGTCAGCCCAACTCCAGGGCAGGGCTGCAAACAGCTGTGCTCTGATGGTCTCAGACAGATTATTCATATAAGTCTTTGATTATGAAGTACAAAAGCCTGGTTGTAATCTCTCGCACTCGGCAGTAAATGTCCTGGTCTAAACCTCGATGGTGTTTCTCTTGGCTCACTAGGGTAGTCTCTTCTTTGCTATTGAATGTAATGTCTGCATTTGGTGTATGAACAGGTTTTAGTAACAGATTTTGTGGTCTTCCTGTGAAGTAATGTATTCCCTATGTTAGCTTGGTTACCGTGGACTTTACATACCACAGTGGTTTTATCTTGTTTACTACAAAGGTAGAAGAAAGACTGCTAATCCTCTGGCAGGGTCTATGGACTGTCTTTCTTTCCTTACGCTTTAATTTTAAAATTTTAATGTGTGAGTATTTTGCCTGCAGATCTATGTATCTCGTGCATGCCTGGTACCTACGAAGGCCAGACAATTGTGTTGATCGCCAGGCACTGGAGTTATAAATGGTTGTGAGCATTCATGTGGATGCTGGGAGCCAAACCCAGGTCCTCTGCACAGATGACAAATGCCCTTAACCTCTGAGCTATCTCTCTACTGCCATTTCCCACAGTATTTTGAGTCTTAGGTGCCTCAAGCTGGACTCCAGCTCTGTGGAGAGGACTTCTGATCTTCTTGCCTCCATCCCCAAGTGTCAGGATTACAAGCATTGTGGACCCCCTCTCCCCAGTTTATGCAGGGTTGGATTAAGCTCAAGGCTTCTTGTATGCTAGGCAAACACTCTGGCTGAATCTCATTCCTTCATCTTCTTTGTGTCAAGGCTTAAGTTATATAAGACTTGAACACTCAGGAGTTGCCGTATCTGCAGTGCACAGACATGCTGTGGATTGGTTGTGTTTCTTTTTGCGTGTCCCGATCATAGCAAATATGTGCTCAACAGGGAGAGCTTTCTTTGAGTTTAATGATGGGAGTGGAATCCTCTACTTATACATTTAGACACCTGTTGATTGGAAGATTTGTTTTGTTTTACAGACTGACCCTTGACCCCCGTATTCTTCAAATGTTCTTCTCTTCCCTTATCTATGCACAATTTCTGGGGCCAGTTTGGCAGGAGGCCTTTCCACTGTGAAATGACCCTTGATCCAGCAGGGTGAGATCGAATCATGGGCAGTAGAAACATCTTTGAATATTTCCGCTCTGGAACAGTTATCAACAATTGTCCTTGAAAATGATCTCAAAGCCAATAGATAAAAGGCACTAAACCAAAACATAATGTCACCCATGGGTCAGTTTGTGCTACCAGGTTTGGAGAATGCCAGTGACTACTTTATTGCCCCTCACCATAAGGGTTGCTGGGTAAAGGAGAGCAGTCAAGGACTGCTGACAGTAGTCACAACGGCAACAGTCTGAAATCTCACCTTCATAAATTCTATAAAAGCATGTGGTCACTGAGTACATTTTGAGGATCTGGGTAACATCTTGGAAGAGGCTTTGAGCAAAAGAGGAACTTTGAAGCCGAATTATCAGGCCCTTAGTACATGTCTGTGGCCAGCAACTGAACTCTCAAGAGTTCATCCCAAGAACTGTGCAGTAAAGCCAGTGATAGAAACACCTAAGTGCTGTCTGCTGAACCCTGCTGTGGCTTCATTTTGGTATTTTTAATGAGCATTCTGATTGCTTTTGTAATACATGGTTGTCTTTCTACTTTTTAAAATGCTGTAGAAAGTGGCCTGGGTATATGCACTTTTTGACAATTAGAAGAATGAACCATGAACTCAAGGCTGGCCTGGGCTGCATTGTAAGATTCTATCTTAAAACAAAACAACAACAAAAACAAATACTAAAACAACAATGTCAGCATTTAAATAAGACTTCTAGTTTAGACAAGTCAGAAAGGTCTTTTTTCCTCATCTTCTCAGTTCTCTTCTTCTGAATATGTTCATGCTATGTGGTATTCTAGGTGTTTGAATCCCTCTGCTCATGAACCTCACATTCTTGGTGCAGGACACAGTAAACAAGTCAAAAACTAAGCGAAGTGAACCCTACAACATTTTAGATAGTTATAAGCATTCAGGGAAACAATGGGTGAATGGTGAGAAGGTCTGAGCTTGGAAGCTTTTCCTGATGGGTCTTCCAGGGAGAACGTGACATCAACTCAAAGGAATTAGGTAGCTCTGGCAGTGTAGCAAAGTGAGCTGTCCTTTTTGTGAGCTTGGAACCATTTGAGCTTTGTTAGGATGTTGAGAGTTATGTTAACATGACCTGACTTATATTTTAAAACTATTCTCCTTGCTATTGGGTTGAAAACAAGACGCTGGATTTGAACAGGTCAATGGGTTACCAGGTATCCTAGCTCTTGGTGCTGGGTAATAGGGATGTAGACTGTGAGGTCAGGGGTATAGGTGCTGAGAAGGTGCAGGCTCTGTCTTCCTCTCTAATAGCTGCGTAGGTAACTGGCTGGGGAATACCAAGGTAGTCTAGCTTAGTTATCAGAAGCTAATCTCACCAGACTGACTTCAGGTTCTGCTGCTCAAGTTAGGGAATGCTGTCTTGGAAGAATTTTTGTTCATGTCGTACAGTGGCTTCTTTCTTTAGAATTGGGAAACTCAAATGGTTTGAAGTTTATCCAGAAAGACTGAGTCACAAGGAGGTGGGTTGAAAAGTTGCATACTTTGATGCTTGGTTTTCTTTTTGATTGTCGTATAAAGTATGTTTGTACCTTTGGGTAATTTTCTCAAGGTGGAATATTGTTTCTTGAGAATGTGTGTGTGTGTGTGTGTGTGTGTGTGTGTGTGTGTAGTAGGCATAGCTGTGGATATTTAATGTTCCTTCATCTCCTCCTTCTCCTCCTCCTCCTTCTTCTCCTCCTCCTTCTCCTCCTCTTCCTTCATCTCCTCCTTCTCCTCCTTCTCCTCCTCCTCTTCCTTCATCTCCTCCTTTTCCTCCTCCTCCTCTTCCTCCTCGTTCTCCTCTTCCTCCTTCTCCTCCTCCTTCTCCTCCTCTTCCTTCATCTCCTCCTTCTCCTCCTCTTCTTCTTCCTCCTCCTCCTCCTTCTCCTGTCCCTCTTCCTCCTCTTCTTCTTCCTCTCCTTCTTCCTCCTCCTCTTCTCTCTTTCTTTGCCTTTGAGTGGTCAAAGGAGGAAACAATCTAAGGGGAACAACAACAACAAAAATCTACCTTAAATCTCCCCTAAATAATGTACACAGTACCTCTTTATTTACTTTTGATGTAAGGACTATTTTGTGCGGGCATACATATTTACACACATATAAAAAGACATTAGGGGTGGTTCTGGAAAGAACATAGCCACAAGATGCACAGGTCAGACTAAATTAAGTTTTACTGTGTTCAGAGGGAAAGAATGCTGCCTATGTCTTGGAAAGAAACTGAGGCAATTCTTTTGTAAAAATGTATAGGTGGTGTTGCCGAACCCCGGAGAGGTTTGCGCTTGTCAGACCTTCTTTCATCTCCGCCTTTTATTTGCTACGTGATATTTCGGAGTTCACTTTAATGCTGCCATTGGGCCTCATTTTCTCCCTGCCCCAGCCTCTGTTTAGGGGGGTCGGGAATTCCTTTGAGAATCTGAATGAAGCGCTAAAAGCTTTCCCCCTCAAAACTCTACGTGCATGTACAGAAAATCTGCATGAGAGTTCAGGGGTCTTGTGGTTTCAGGGATCCATCTGTGGACCTGATCTGAATGTGAGTGAATGGGGACATGTCAGTAACAACGCCTGGCTACAAAAGCTGCCATGGGAACATTATTTAGAATGGGAGCCTGCGACCACCAGCTAAAAAGTATACAAGGTAAAGCTTGGCGGACAGGCCAGGGGATCTTCTGTGTGGAAAGCGTAAGTCTGCTTTGGGTTGTTTCAGAGGTGTCTAGTCCTACGCTGAAGCCACTGACCACATACTGTTATGTAGTTTAAATAACAGAATTCTGCTCTCTAGGGACAGGAAAAATGTTTCAAGTGGAGAATGAATGAGTTTGTTAATGGCTTCCAAATTCAACCACAAAAATACAGACTATGTCATCCTTATAGTGAAGGCTTTCTTTTTTTGGAGAGCGGGACGGAGCTACTCTAAAATCGGGGGTTTTAAATGGAGTGAATCATGGCAAGACAGATTTTTAGCTATGGCTAGAAGCACTCGATCACATTTAGCCACCCAGTGTCTATTCTGTTGAACTGGCTGCCTCAGCAAAGAAAGCTTTCTCTCATTTGGAGGACTCATGCAGAGATGATTCCTACCTATTCTAAAGGATGTAGAAGATTCTGCAGAGAGCTGTGGGGCATTTATGTGGGAGGATGGCTGTGCAATTCAATATTCCTTTTACTAACGATGAGGATGCAGACCTGGGCCACACACTTTCATCCCCAGCCCCACAAATGGTCAGAGAAAAGGGCCCTATGTCCGTACAAATCCCAGTTCTGTGGTCTTGCCCCTGCCTCATGCTTTCACAGTGAGTCCCTTGATGGGATCAGGAAAGAGCATTTCTGGTTGTGCATGAACCCATTGCCTTCGTTGTGGTTCTATGGCTGTGAAGAGACACTGTGACTAAGGTCACTCTTACAAAAGAGAACGTTTGATCGGTGGCATGCTTGTAGGCCATTGCTGTCATGATGGGAAGCATGGTGTCGTGCAGGCAGGTGCTGAAGCTGGTGCAGGACCTAAGAGCTATATCTTGATCTATAGGCTGAGAGAGAGACAGACAGACAGACAGAGACTGAGAGAGGACAGAGAGGAGGGGGAAGGGAAGAGAGGGGGGGGGCAGAGAAAAGACAGTCAGTCAGTCTAGGCTTGGCATACTTCCTCCAACAACGCCACATCTCTTAGTTGTTCTAATCATTTCAAATAGTGGCACTTCCTGGTGACTAAGCATTCAAATCTATGAGCCTAGGGGACCATTCTTATTCAAATCATCACAGCCCTTTTCCCCACTATTCTCTCTCACAGTTGTACAGTGAAAGCTAAGCTACAGCTCCGTTGCTGTGTGGAGCACACTATTCCCATTCTTGCCTCTAAGAATGGAGGTCCAGCCACTGTTGCTGGACCCTAGCAAAATGACAGTTCTGTGCATCCTTCTTTCCGACTCCTGCCCAAGTCCCAGGATGTTCAAATCTACACTGTGCCTTCTGGTTGCTGAAGGACCTGTCCATGGAGTGTTCAAATCTATACACTCTTGAACACAGCAGTTCCCAACCTTCCTAGTGCTGCGACCCTTTAATACAGTTCCTCCTCATGTTGTGGTCACACACACACACACACACACACACACCCCCAACCATAATAATATTTTTGTTGCTACTTCATAACTGTATGTTTGCTACTGTTATAAATTGTAATGTAAATATCTGATATGCAGGATGGTCTTATAGTAATTGTAATGTAAATATCTGTGAACTCCCAAGGGGTCATTCCATTTTGCCTTGTCTTTCAGAATCTTCTTAAGGCCAAGATTCCGGTTTCTGTCTTTCTTGTAGAACATAAGGTCCTGTTCTATGTGACAGAGACCGCAGGTGCCTTGCCTATCACTCCCCACTATGCAGAATGTATCCTCCCAGCCAATAGGTGTGTAGTACTTATTGAATACATGAATGAAGTTTTTTCTCCCCCAGTGCTCAGTGGTATGCTGAGCTGGTAAACAGTTCTTTATATTGCACTTGCATTTACATTTCTATAAAAATAAGCATTAAAAACATAAATAGAAACAATTCTGGCTTAGCAGGAAAGAGTGCTTGCTACCAAGTTTGAAACATGAGTTGGATTCCTTGGTCCCACATATCAGAAGAAGAGATCTGACACCTACAAGTTATCTTCTTATCCCACCTGCATGGAATGAACCCATTTACACAGAATAAGTGAATATGTAAATAAATAAGTAGATGTAATTAATTATTAAAATATAATAACTGTGTAAGGTCCCCGTCAGATAATGAACTTCGAAGTCACCACTTCTATCCTTGTAATAAGAAAGTTGAATAAGCTGAAAGAGGTGATGTTCTTAGACTCTCCAGCAATCTCAGAGCAGTACCTCCCCAGTAAATCTTGGGGAAAAGGTGAATTTAGACAGCGGTAAGATTTACTTCTGTACAGCAGAAATAGTGAGAAGAAGAACCCGGAGGAGCTGCTTGCTAGAGCTGTGTGTATTAGCATGAGACATTGTCGGGGTCAGCAGACAAAAAAGGGCTCACACTGACCCTACCCAACCTCCAGAAACAGGAGATTTTCACAGAAGAAAAACAAACAAACAAACAGCAAAGATCCTGCTGGCTCACAAAGGGGAAAAGGAAAATACCTGCTGTTGAATCTTCCCCAGTAAGCATTGCAACAAAGGCCTCCAAAGGAAGAAGCTTTCCCAGAATCCCATTCCTCTTGAAGAAAACACATTTCTCTACTCAAGCCCTGTAGATTTTCTTTACTATCCAACAGGGGAGACACCCCGTTCTTTCTAGCCACCATGACAGGGCTCCTGGGTGAAAATGAGAGTTGCACCTGTAAGAGTTGTGGGGTGCAGAAACTGTACCAGGAGGGTCCTCAAGAAAGCCCAGAGACGGCAAGGGAGAAGACGAGACGACAGTACTAGAGGAGCTTGGGAGCTCTGACATCTCCGTCTGTAGCAAACACTGAACAGCTTGATGCTAGCCAGACCATCACAAACCCTCACACTCAAGAGCATTGACCTCTGTCCTCATTATCCAACTCACCATCTATTCATCTCACAGAAGTAACTAGTTATGTTAGAGGTCAAGGGAAGACATCTAGAAAAGGCAAACAGACAAAGCATCCGAACCAGACTAAGGTCTCAGACATCCGTTGGAAATCGCCAAGATGATTTTATAAAACGGTGATTCATTGTGAAGGGCTCTAATAGCAAACCCAGACAATAGGCATGAACAGATGGACAAGGTAAGAAAAGACAGAAACATCCAAGAAAACAAATTAAATGCTAGGAATCCGGTGTAGGCAGCCAGACAAACACTGCTGAGGATCTCCCTGCTGAGGGACTGGATTGGCTCACTGAGCTTGGTTATGAAAACTGGGAACCCTGGCCCGAAATTCAGTGGGAAAATTCAAAGCACACACACAACGGTCATAATGTAGTATCAAAAGGTAGAACGCCCATATGATTAAATGTCATAAGGGGAAAAAAGATGAATGAATGACTGTATCTTCCCCAAATGTCAGGTCCAGGAAATTCACAAAACACTGAGAGGTAAAAATAACAAGCTGTCTTCCATGTTCCCAGAAATGGAGAGGAAGTTCTGAAAGAAGCTGTGAATGGGTCTAACCTGTTGTGAATTGGTCTAACCTGTACAAGAATAAGAAGGAGAATCATAGTGGGCAACTCTCAAGAGTCCATGCGGGTGGGGTGAGGTATTTAAAGAGAGAAGAGAAACACACACCAACCTTCCTGTCTGTGTCCAGGGAGATCATTATTTAGAAGTAAAGGGGGAACAAACCGTTGTTAGACAAGCAACACTGAAGGGTGGCTTTCTACTTTATTTATTTATTTATTTGGTAGCCCTTCACAAAATGATGAATTGTTTTTCAAAGAAAAGGAAAATGATTTAGTAAACCCAGAGACCCGGGTCTATCTGAACAAATAAAGTGTGAAGGAAGAAATAAATACAAGTAAAGTAAAATCCTTTGTACTTCTCATGACTTACTTAAATAAATGGACCTAAAGAAATGACCGTGAGAATGTATCAGATGATTACAACACGAGAGGCATAAAATCAATGACGACGTCGTCAGAAGTAGAGAGGGGAACTGAGCAACCATGACTCTGTTTAAAATGCGTATCGCAAATTCTCTTAGAACTACTAAAAGGTGTTATCCTGAAAAGCAATAGTACTAAATGTGCAAATGGGCAAAGACTCTGTGAGATGGCTCAGTGATGAAAATTCTCAATGGAAAAGTGGACAAACGGCAAGGGTCACACAAATGATACCATAAAGTTGCCAGCGTGGTAGATATGAATCCAATTCTGAAATGATTACTTTAAATATAATTGATTTAAGTATCCCAGTCAATGGACTAAAACACAGCACTGGACTGATTAAAAAAATGATCCAACTCTATAAATCCCCGTATTACATCAACATCAATGGTTTCAAAAGAGCAAAACTCATCATTGTAATTTCAGTCAAAGTAGAATTACCCCCCCCCCGCCAGAATTATCAAGGACAAAGAGGGGCATTCAATAATGAGAAAAAAATTAGTTCTCCAAGAAGGGTTAACAGTATGAATATCCCCAGATAGAGCACCAGATCCTTTGAGGTGAACACTGATGGTCCTGCAAAGAAAAACAAGCAGATGATCTACAGCAACTTCAGACTTCAACACCACTCCTCTAATAAGGAGTAGGCCAACTGAGCAGAAAGTCAGAAGCACACAATAGAACTAGATAGCATTATCAATGAGCTCAGTCTAATCAACAACCGTAGAGCACACCATTCAGCAAACAGCAGAATCTACTTTTCTCAAGCTTCTTATGGACATTAGGCAAGAGTGAACAAACTAATTTGTAAGATGTACTTTATCAAATTTCAAAGACTGATATCACATAAATATATACACAGATGACAATGAGCTTAAAATAGAAGTTAAGATAGACATTTTGAAAACTCCCAAATATCTGGATACTAAACAGCACTCATGTAAGTAAAAAAAGAAAAAGAATCAGAAGTCAGAAGATCAATTAAAATATTTGAATGAAAAAAATTGCAAATTAACATAAAATTGTGGAATACAGGCATAACAGTGCTGAGAGAACAATCATGTATTTGAAAGACAAAAATAATGATGGAATAAAGATGGTTTTTTGATATGCCACTTGGTTGGTGCCCTGTGGAACATCCACACAAGCCTAAGATTGCTTGGAGAAGAGGCAGCATCTCTCACCTCTAAATAATTGATGTAGCTTCTTTCCCCTCAAGCATGAGGATTGTGACTCTCCATTTCCTAACAGAGGCTGCACATCATGTCTTCATTCCAAATGGTACAGTGTAGAAAAGGAGAAGGAAGTGATTTTACCATAGTTACTCAAAGGAGCTACAGACATACCCAGGTCAGATGACGAAGGGTGACATCAGGGACAGACAGTGTGACATCATGCTCAAATGTGATAAAGATGACTCATTGCTTCCATGGTCTTACTGTCCCAAACATACAATTTCTGTTTAATCCATGCAGAGAAATACCAATCTTTCCTCTCTCCCTTCCACAATGACTCCTGAGCTTTGCTAAGAGGCGGTGTGATGTAAACATCCCATTTAGAGCTGAGAAGTCGAAAGCCTTTGGTTCTTCGCACCTTGAGCAGTCCGCGAGTCTCAGTGTGAATTGCTGTCTACAGTGGAACACAGCTTCTCTGATGAGTTTTGAGAGATGTAATAATCTGTGTGTATAATGAGAAGACATTAGGAGTCAGGCTACTTACCAGTCTGTCCACTTACCAGAGTAATGGTGGTGGATTCTCCCATAGGCTGTGTGACCTGTGTGGCAAAAATAAAATAACATAAAATAATTGATCATTTCTAATTACTGTGAGAAGAAGAGTTATTTCTTTTAAGGGTGTAGCATCTACTCTGCTGAGCACATTCCAGTGGATGGCTCCATACCTGTGACTATACAGACACCATGGTTGGACTCAATAGGTTTAGAAAAAAAAAAAAAAAAGATACAAAGTTGTGTGAACACAGAGGGGATGTGGATCTGAGAGAATTTGGTGGTATGATCAAAGTACAATGCATAGAATTCTCAAAGAACAATCCTTTAAAAAAAAAAAAAAAGAACCCAATCCAATCAGTCAACCAAACATACACAAAACCTAAAGCAAGGTCAAGTGAAACTCATGTGAGTGGCGTTGGCGATTCTCAGTTCTCCCCAGAAATCTCAGGATCATCAGTCAGAGCTAGCTGCGAAATAGCTCAAAATAGGTCCAAGGAGCCCGAGAAGCAGGACAAACAACCCCAGTGGGGCTGGGAACCAGAACATGAAAGATTATGAAGAGAACATGGAGGCAGTGTGAGTAAAGTTCAGACTGCAGATACAGCTTGGCCGGTAGAGACCTGCTTGTCTACAATGCCTAAGCCCAGGACCTGATCCAAGAACTATAAAAACTGAGTAGTTTTTCGTTCTTAAACTCACACCACTCGGAGGTAAAGGCAGTGGAGTCAGGAGTCCAAGGCCACCATCAGCTATTAATGAGTTTGAGGCTGGTGTGGGCTACACGAGACTTTGCCAAAAAAGACAAAATGACTAAAACAACGACAAAGAAACCTGACTAAGATGCAGACATTAGTTAGTAAGAATGAATCAGCGTCAATAATTGTCTTGGACTTATAACAAGAGGGGAAATGGGACTTACAGTTTCTTGGAATTCACTGTATTATCATTTGGAATTTTCCTTCACATCTGCAACTCCTTTAAAATGAATTAATGTTAATTACTTTAAGAATGATTAAAATTAATGCAGGTATACTTCTATATATATATTTTTCAATTTGTAGAAATATTTCCATGCCAACAGTTCCAGTTTTAAGACTTTGGCTAAGCAAAGCTTTTGGTGTTTGTGACATCCGGCTTGTTTTGCTCCTGGGATGCAGCAATTTGTTTTCCCTTAGAAACATTTGTCACAGCAAAATGTCACAATTCTCTGTCTTCCATATATTTTCAGTGCCTGTATTATCCATTACCATTTTATGGTGTTCTTTAAGGATGAAACATGTAGAGCCATAAATGGGAATCGAAACAGGCCATCCCTCTCCCCCCTTCATTCTATCATTATGTATGAACAGGCGTGTGGAGAAAGCATCACCTTGAAACCAGACTGGCAGGATCTGCAGGACTGCAGTGGTGTCAGCACACATTTTTAGCACTAAGTATTTTGAGTGGGTTTCAAAAAGAAGACGTGAGGTTGAGAGGAAGAAGTGGTGGTGGGAGTTAGGAGGGAGGGAGGAACGAATGCATTCATCTAAGAAATAATCAGCCATAAAGTTCTTAAAAAGAAAATTACAGTTCATACAGCAAAGAAATCTGAGAAACTCACAAAGCAAAGACAATATGGAAGTGCTTAGGGCTAAAAGCAAAGAGTGGCCATCAGTCACGAGTAGAATAACGTGATGCAGTAGTTGCACCTTTTAAATTTCTATATTAAAATTTAATATAGAAATTAAATTTTCTATATTACAACAGTGTGTCCATACTTACATAAGGGAGCCTTTGAAAAGGTGCTTATGCTAAAATGAAACTCTTTGGGTCATTCCTCGATTGAATTTGACTGATACTCTAGAACTATGTCTGTATGTACAGAGACCCATAGGAATTCACATGCAGAGAAGGTAATCATGGCAGACAAGGAGCAGGGAGCCTTTCCGAGCCAAGGAGAGAAACCAGAGCTGCTGGTTTGAAGCCTGTGGAACTGTGACAATGTTTCTGTTAAAAACTGTGAAGCTCACCAGGTGGTGGTGGCATATGCCTTTAATCCCAGCACTGGCCAGCCTGGTCTACAGAGTGATTTCTTACACAGCAAGGGCTTCACAGAGAAACACAGTCTTGAAAAAAAAAAAAAAAACAACAAAAAAACCAAACAAGGTGAAGCTTGCAGTATCTTGTTGTGGCAGCTGTAGCATACTGATGTTGGATTATCACCAAATCAGAGTCTGGTTTTTTGCTCTGTGAGCACGTGTCACTAGAGAGGCACAGATGAATCATTGTGCTCTGACAGTGTAGTGCCACAAATGCTGTGAGGGGGGATGTGCATATTGCTTGGGGAGTCTGATGATGGATTGCGATGCTGGAACTGGGGTGATGCGGGAAGTCTTTCGGGAGGTGGAGTGGAGTTAGAGGAGAAAGGACCGTCACCGTTGGAATACAATATTAAGTAGCAGGGAGCACACAAGCAGAGATGGGGTTGTCAGGCAGTGCATGCTGTGTTCATGAAATTAAAAGTAATTGATTAGAATGGGAGTGAATGGGACATTGTTATGAGTACTGTATTAGCTGGGGTTCTCTAGAGTCACAGAACTTCTGGGTAGTCTCTATAGAGTAAGAGAATTTCTTGATGACTTACAATCTGTAGTCCAACTCCCTAACAATGGTCAGCAGCAGAATGGAAGTCCAAGGATCTAGCAGTCGCTCAGTCCCACAAGGCACGCGGGCGAAGAAGAGCGAATCTTCCTTCTTCCAATGTCCTTATGTAGGTCTCCTGCAGAAGGTGTGGCCCAGATTAAAGGTGTGTACCACCACACCTGGATCTGGGACTTGCTTTGTCCCAGGCTGACCTTGAACTCAGATCTCCTTGCCTCAGTCTCCTAGAATTAAGGGCATGTACTACTTTGCCTGGGCCTAAGCTTTTCTTGGCCACCGTGTCTCAAGATCTCCAGGTCAGAAACTTGTGTCTTCTAGCCTCAGGATCTGGATCACAGGTGAGCCTTCTAATTCTGGATTGTAGTTCACTCCAGGTATAGGCAAGTTGACAATCAGGAATAGCCACTACAAGTACTCATTAGCATAGTGAGATATTCTCTCCATCTGATACAGGGCATCTTCACAACACATAACACACACACACACACACACACACACACTATCGTTGCTTAGTTACTTAGTCTTTACTTCTGGAATATAAACTCTATGATTCTCTCTCTCTCTCTCTCTTTCTTCCACTTTGTTTACTGTTGTATCTTTCACTAACAGGTGCAAAGGTGTCCAACAATAACAGACAAAATGCAATCTAGAGGAATGGGTACATTTTGTGATTTGTTCTTTGGGAAAAAAAAATCAAGGCAGCACTGTAGGGAATGAAGAATGGCCTCTAGCAGAGGGAACACTTAAGAGGCTGGGGGATAGTTCTGTCCCACTGATGGTAGAGGAGTGATGAGAAATGTTGCCTCCAAGTTCTTGCACTAAAGACAGGGTCTTTTATGAGGAAAAAAAGTCCAATAAAAACAAAAAACAACAAGAACAAAAACAAAATGTGGGGAAACGGATCTTTGTATCTATGGATCTGTGGTTTTGTGGATCCATAAATCTGTAGACCTGTGGATATGTTGTTCTGTGGATCTGTGGGTATGTGGTTCTGTGGATCCATAGATCCTTGGATCTGTAGTTCTGTGGATCTGTGGATCCATGGATTCTTGGATCTGTGGATCTGTGGATATGTGGTTCTATGGATCCATAGATCCTTGGATCTGTAGTTCTGTAGATCTGAGGATCTGTGGTTTTGTGGATCCATAAATCTGTAGACCTGTGGATAAGTGGATCTGTGGGTATGTGGTTCTGTGGATCCATGGATTCTTGGATCTGTGGATCTGTGTATCCATGGATCCTTGGATCTGTGTTTCTGTGGATCCATGGATCCTTGGATCCATGGTTCTGTGGTTCTGTGGATCTGCAGATCTGTGGACCTGCGTATGTTGTTCTGTGGGTCTGTGGATGTTTGAGACTGTGAGATGAGCAGTGGTCCTCAGCAGAGATTCAGGGGAGGACCAGGCCGAATCTAGAATTAGGGTTCTCCAGCCTAGCAAACAGAAGCCATGGCGTTTACTGCAACTCTTTGAGAAGCAGCTTATAGACGAAAGACAAGACCAAGCTGTACAGTGAGCAAAATGAAGCAGAAAATCGAGGTAAGCCACACGACGTTCAGAACGCCTTCCAAAGCACTCAGGAGTTTTTGTTCTGTATTTGATTTACCTAAGTGAACCTTCAAAATGCACAGCCCTCCTCTAGTGCTGAAGCATAGTCTATTTGACCATCCAGTACCTTTTATCTACCTGTAATGTGGGCTCAGTTGTACTATATGGCTTTATTATCAATGGTTTATAGCTAGATCAAATGGATATGAAACCCTTAGTAGATAATGAACAATAACAACTTTTGCCCATTATTATAATGTTTATAGTTTTATTTATGTTATTTTAAATTATGTGTAGGTTTGTGTGTGTCTGTGTGTTTGTCTATGTACATGTGAGTTCAGGTGCTCATGGAGGCCAGAGACATTAGATGTCCCCTCATGCTGGAGAAACACATGGTTGTGAGCTGCCTGAAGTGAGTGTTAGGAACTGAACTCTGGTCCTCTGCAAGAAGAGTATGTACTCATAATTGCTAAGCCGTCTGTCTAGTCCATGTTATAATTTTCAGTTATCGACTTTAACCTTCAATAGTTACGTCTAATTACAAACTTTATGTGTGAAGTTTCCAGCTGAGCACACCAGTCTACATGGTTCCCAAGATTCACCATGGGTTTCTGTCGCTTGTGCAAAGAGACAGAGCACTCCTTTATGGTATGTTTGTGATGATCATGGATCATGAATAAAATACACAGTAAACTTAAGTAATGTTAAATTGTTACTCTATCTACTGATTACTGATTCTAAGTTATAAACCAAATGATAGGAATCTTTAAAGCAATCATTTAGTAAAATTGAAACTGCAGGGTAAAACTACGTTCCATTGGCTGAATGAATCTTGGTTACATTGTTAATATTTTCCTGCTCTTTCCTTTTTCTTCTAAGGTTGATGTCGATGTCAGTGTCTGGGTGTGTAGAAGTCCTGGACGCCTATACATAAATGTATGTTTGCAGTTTTATCTGTTGCTTTCGTTAATCCAATGGTTCTCGACCTTCCTAATGCTATTACCCATTAATACATTTCCTCATGTGGTGGTGGCCTCCAGCCATAATTTTTTCCCCTTGTTTCTTCATAACTGTAATTTTGCTACTGGTATGAATCATTATGTAAATATCTGTTATGTGACCCCCCAAAGGGGTAATAGCCCACAGGATGAGAACCTCTTCTTACTCCACACCTTGATGGCACAGCTTTCTATGGGAGTTCTCTGTCTGTTCTCAGAGAGGCAGCCTTTTGTCTTTAATATACTCCTCGGTGCAGTCGGCTGTGTTTAGCAATAAGCCAGGCTTGCTACAAAGGCCTCATGCTTGAGCGCCCCGTAAAATGCTCCCCAGAGACTATCTTTACCAATCAGAGACATCTCTCACTGTGACCCACTTTTTCCTGTTAATTCTATCCCCCTTTGAAGTCTAGCACAGAACTTCCTTTGCATAAAATTGTTTACGATAATACATTAATCCTGTTACTAGGTCTGTACATTTCAAAAATGTGTCTCTCCTGAAGATTTCTTTTTATAATGGAAGGAAATAGACTGTCCCCTTTCCAGTTTTAAAACTGTTGGCTTGGGCTGTTTCCAACACTGTCGTAGCCAGATACTTTAGCATTCTAGAGGGAGGAAATACCATGCAATTATGAATATATATGTTTTACACACACACACACACACACACACACACACACACACACATATATATATATATATATATATTCACTTGAGTGAGTGAGCCTAGCCCCAGGGTAGGCTCTCAGGAAGCACTGCCCTATTTATGGGTTGACCTTTATGATTCAAAATTTGATTCTCTACACTGCTAGGCTGTTTTTCTATTTTAAAAAAATACATTTATAGGGTAATCCTGCATAAAATGCATCTTCTGAAATACATCATGGTAAACAAGAGTTATTTGAAAAATAGAGCTACAGATATTCATTTCATCTTTATTCACACGTTATTAATCAATTACTACTTTTTGATGCCAGGCAGTACTGGTAGTTTCTTAACGTTTTTGCCATAAACAGAATGGAATATGATGTCTGCTTCTATGTGTGGCTTGGTCTTTATTTAAGGGACAGACATTAAGCTAATACTTATGTAAGTATTCTATCAATACTCATGAACAAATGAGCTTTGCATGACTGGGCCTTGACGTTGTTACTAAGCAAAGGGATGGCATATGAGCCAGTGTTGTGAATGCACTGTAATCTTAGCAGTTGGGAGGCAGAGGCAGCAGGATTGCAAGTTCAAGGCCAGCCTGGGCTATATAGTGAAGCTTTGTCCAAAACAAAGGGTAAATGATTGAAAAGGAATATTAAAGAGGAAGATGGAAGAATGTATACTTAGTATTCTGGAGGGAGGAAATACCATGTAATTATAAATATATAACTAGAACATAGATGTGTGTCTATAAGTATATATTTATGTCATATAAGTATAAATAAATATATTATGAATAGATATTTATATATATCTTTATAAGCATATATATTATAAATATATATAAACAAATATTTATATATTATAAATAAACATATCTATATATGTATTTCCTGTCACTGGATTGTGCCAGGCCTAGATAGGCTCTCAGGCAGGAGGATCTGAGCCTCTTGAACCAAAGGGCTTCTATAATTCACACTGAATGTCTTTCATCATTGCCTTCACTATTAAAAGGCTTTTCTAGTCACCCAGGCCTTTGTAACTTCCCCTTGACTCAACTGCTTCCTGTGGCATTGTCTCTGGAATTTCACAGACACTGTTCCAATAGACTCTAAATGATCATTTAGCATCATAAGCAGGACTTACTCTTTTCATGGAAACCCATTTATCATCTTTCCCTACACGTATCCCCTGTGTTAGGAAGCCCCTGCTCCCTCAATCAGTAGTCAGCTTCCTCTCCTGTTTAGCCTCTGAGAAACTAGGAAGGTGACCAAGGCAGGGAATTAGTAAGAGGTTGGTGCCCGCCTAGTGTCCTGTTTAATAACAGGAGAGGTTGGCAAACACTTTATTGGGTCTTGAAAAGTTATTCGTTGTTTGTTTGTGTTAGCTCCTGATCCTCAGTATTGAATGCAATGTGTATTCCTGTTCACTGTCAGCACTGAAGCCCTGCCACCTAAACTCTGCCTTTGGTTGTGATGCTCTGTAGTTCTATGACTAGTCCTTCTCGCCATCGGTTCCTGACCCATCTGTGCTTTGCAGGAGGTTTGTCTCATTTCATCACCTTCAGCACCAGGCTTCTCCACAGGGTACTTCTGTTTATTTTATGTAAGGAACTTTTGGTGTGGGAACCTGAGTTGTGCATTGTAGGCTGAGATGTGTGTGGAACATCCCTGAGATGTGCACTGTGGGCTGCGATGTGTGCGGAGCATCCTGTGCACTGTGGGCCATTTGGAGTATTCCTGGCCTCCCTTTGCCCCATGTCCTTACTTGTGCCAACAAACATAATGTCTTCTGACATTGTCAGACGTTCCCTATGAGACCACATAGCTCCCTTAACTCTCAACTGAGAATCAACTGTTTTATCCTCTGTCCCCAAGCAATCTCATCCCCACTCAAGAATCCAGCTGTGACCTACATGCTAATCATGCCCATTACAATGCCTCTGGTCAGTCCTTGCTTTTGAGCTCTAGTGAGATGGCTTTTGGAGGTTTCAAAGAGTCTTAAAAGCAGAAGTGCAAATGCCAGTGTTGTTATCATGCAGCTGCTCCAGTGTTTCTTGCCAGTCGATGAGGCCCAGCCACCCCCCCCCCCACCTCCTTCTCTCCCTGTTTCCAGTACATTTTAGAGGGCTAATGACTTTCTATTATAGCCGGGGGCCATTCTGTTTGCTCCATATTCACCGGTGCTGCCATGACTTCACCTATCACCAGTGAGCCTGCCTACTGGACAATAGGAATTTTCACTTCTCCTCAATTCATTCCCTACACTATTCAGAGGGTCTTGTAAAGCAATACACTTGAAAAGTAACTAACGTGCGTTTAGCCCTTTCAAGTGAAGGTCTCAGTCAGTGGCAAGGCCAGGTGGTCTGTGTGGTTCAGCTCTGACGGCTTCCCCCCTGCATGCCGCACCCCTGTTTTCCTAAACAGACCATGCATCCTCTATCCTCCAGATCTCTCTACATGAGCAGAATGTTCAAGTTAGCTGCTACACCAACCTAGCTGTTCCCTGCTACCTAGGGAGGGATGGGTGAATGTGCGTGCTTCTTAGGTTCAGGAAATCAAACATGACGATATGGATATCTATATACATCTTTTTCTTCAAATGAGAAAAAGGTTTCTAGCAATATGATATTGGAATGAGAAATAAGAAAATATATACTGAATTATATATATGTTTATACATATATATGAAGTTGCTCTGAAAAAATATTTTCTATTATCCTTAACCTTTTCTTTAGAATATATCAGCATGCTTGAAAAAGTGTCCTGGTAAGAAAATATACTGCATGGTAAAGATCCAAAGGGAGATAATTTGTGGCTACTGAGCTAGAGATGTGTGCGAGTCATAAATTAAATCTGACAGACCTGTCATAAAATATAACTTTTAATAGAAGCATAATACGTGCTTTCATGACTATGTCAGAATCAATACAACATCAGTTCTGTGTTAGATTGGCTCACAAGATGTAAAAAATGTGAAAATAAACATTTTTAGCATATGAACGGAACTGTAAATTATAAATATAAATAAATATGACTGAGGCAAAAATATATAAATTTAATTGGAGAGTATAGAATTTTTGAAGTTATTATTTAAAAAAAAACCAGATCACAAATATATCAAATGAGAGAAAATAATGAAATATATTCTACATTCACAATTCAGGTTTTTTTTAAATATATAAGTTCTCCAGTATACTATTTTTTAAAAGTATGCTTTAGAATGTTTACTTGTTAGGCAAATGTGCTTACATGGGAGTTCATAGGGTAAACATAGTTAAAACAGTTCATAGCACTCTATGAATGTATAGCAACTGCAGAGAACAGTTTATCCATTGCATAGGAAACTGCTTACAAATGGTGATAACAGTAGATGATAGATAACTAAAGTAATACTAGACTATCATACAATCTGCAAGGAAACATTCCTGATGACATACATATTAATACTAAAACGTTCCAAATGATTGACCAAATGACAAGAGTTGAATTTGTTTGTTTGTTTTTTGATACTTTATTTACATTTCAGATGTTTTCCCCTTTCCAGATCTCCCCTTTGGAACCTCCCTATTCCCTCCCCCTACCCCATCTCTATGAGGGTATTCCCCCTACCATCCACCCACTCACCCACTCTCGTCTTCCCTCTTTGACATTCTCCTATACTGGGGGATCTAACACCCTCAGGCCCAAGGGCCTCTCCTCCCCCTGATGGCTAACAAGACCTTCCTTTGCCACATATGTGGCCAGCACCATGGATCCCTCCATGTGTATTCTTTGGTTGGTGATCCAGTCTCTGGGAGCATCGAGGGGTCAGGCCAGTTGCCACTGTTGCTCCCTCCAAGGGTCTGCTAACTCCCTCAGCTCCTTCAGTCCCTTCTTCAACTCCTCCATCTGGGATCTCACACTCAGCCCATCGGTTGCTGTGAAGTGAAGAGTTGAATTTTTTATGCAGCAAAATTCCAAAGAATTTTATTTTGTCTTTAGACTTTTGAAGTCTTTATAACATTCATTTGTTTATTTTCTGAGTGTATGTATGTGTATGTGCCTGCCAGGCTGCCCATGTGGAGATAGACTGAAAGTCTGTCTTGTTGGAGTTGGTTCTCGCCTTCTATGTCGAATCAGGTTAGGCAAGTGCCATTTCACCCACCTCCAAGTGACTTATACAGCAGCTCTACCTCATGGGGGTGGAATTTCATCCTCCACTCTTACAAGCGACTCATAACTTGTTGAAAGTGTGTTGTACAGACGGGAAGGGGAGTTTACAGTGTAGAGCTCTGGCAAGGACCATCTCATCTATGGGATCAAGGTCAATATTGACAGTGATATGTCCTATTGATCATATGGTGTGAAGAGAATGCCACTTTAGCATTACGGTCTATCTTCTCAGACTCTATAAACCCAACTCTGTCATGAGAAAAGCAGACAAATCCAAGTTGAGGGCCAGTAAGTTGGCTCAGCATGTAAAGATGCTTGTGTGCAAACCTGATTTAAGTTCCAACTCCAGACCCTACAAGATGGGATTAAACTAACTTCTGGGTTTCACACATGTGTGGGCACACATAGACATTGGGGGAGGGGCTCAGGAAAAGATGAATAGCACATAAAATCTAAATCCCAATTGTGTGTTATTTTCCATAAAACTTGTTGTATCACTGTTGGAATCATTAAGGTGGTCACAAACAACTGGAGCTAAGGGTAGTGTCTTAGTCAGGGTTTCTATTCCTGCGCAAACATCATGACTAAGAAGCAAGTTGGGGAGGAAAGGGTTTATTTAGCTTACACTTCCACGTTGCTGTTCGTCACCAGAGGAAGTCAGGACTGGAACTCAAGAAGGTCAGGGATTAGGAGCTGATGCAGAGGCCATAGAGGAATGCTGCTTACTGGTTGCTTGCTTCTCCTGACTTGCTCAGCCTGCTTTCTTATAGAACCCAAGACTACCAGCCCACAGATAGTACCACCCACAAGGGGCCCTCCCCCCTTGATCACTAATTGAGAAAATGCCTTACTGCTGGATCTCATGGAGGCATTTTCCCAACTGAAACTCCTTTCTCTGTGATAACTTCAGCTTGTGTCAAGTTGACACACAACACCAGCCAGTCCAGGTAGCCTATGAATTCATAGTGATGGAATCTAATATGATAAATTGTGTTGGATATGGGGGGAGAACCCTGGGTCAAAACTAAGCAAACTTGAACAAAATATAGGTTTTAACTCACAATACATCATTTTAGTTGTTAGAAGTCTTAGATTGAGTTATTGTGGGTTTGCTTTGTCCTGGGGTTCATGGAGAAAGCATCCATTCTAGGCCATCTTCTTGGCCTATATCTTGATGTCGTTTCCCTCTCAATGTGTCTGCAGTAGAATTTACTGGGTTTATAAAATATAGTGGTCATATTAGATTAGATAACACTCTAATAACTTCCCTGGATTTCCTTAACGACCCCAAATCAAACATATTGACAGTCTGATGTACTATGGGTTTGGGTTCATGTCAGCTTGGGAATTTTCTGAGACAGCACTCAACCCAGACCATCAAGTTTCATTGTCAGAGGAAGAAACTACAGATAAGCAGCAGAGCAAAACTAGAATGACATCCAGAGAACTCACATTCATTTTATTAAGTAGAAAGAGAGATCAAGGAATAAATATAGTCACATATGTGCATCAATATGTATGAAAAGTTTCATTGGCCCACTGGCTGAGAGAACCTGGACACAGAGATATCTGTAGTTATGAATGTCTGCCTAGTGTCAAGATTGTTTTTAAATACCATTCTTTACTAGAAGGATAAATAGTGGTTCTAAGATTGAGGGAGGAGAAAGGTAGGATCAGCTAAGGAAAGAGTTTAGAGAAACAGAGTATACACATAGTTAGAAAGTGTGACTTCAGCATATATCCAGAAATGTTATTTGTATGTGAAGAGGTAGACCAGTTGTCTTTCTTTTGAATGTGGGCTTAGTGATTCACTGTTAAGAAATAGAAATATGGGAACTTTAGAGAAAGCTAGTAGGTACTCTCTTTCTAATAAGCTATGTTTTATGTGTATGTATAATCTAATTATGTATCTAATAAGCTATGATACACACACATATGTATACACACACATATATGGTGCTTGCATGTTTAAATGGCTGTTTTCCTTGCTTGATTAGAATTTCTCACGGGCAGGATATTTTAGTATTTATTGCTAGAATCCAAATTATAAAATCGGTATCTGGCATTGGACAGTCAATGTGAAACATGTTTCTTTCAACAGTGAATCATTGTAGTATTGTCTAATAAAAGTGGGTTACAAGCTGTAGGCTACAGGCAGTGTAGGAACTGGGCATATCTAATTTGACTTAGGAACTTCCATAATTAGGCTGCACAGTCCACAGCCATCCTGCAAAGCCTCGCCCGAGGCAGGAAAGGGCCACATCCTAGCTGACTCCAGCACTCAGCATTTTCCTCCCTGCCTAGTTCTAAGCAGTGGGATTCCTGGAGTCATTTCACTCACAGGTCTTTGAAACTTCAAAGAACTTGAAATGCATTTTTTTCCTGTGCCATTGTGCTACACTGAGTTTGCTTTCTCAAATATTGCTGAACTCTGCAGCCATCTTTCAGTACTGAGAGCAGCAGGTACGGGCTACAAAGTTGTTCTTAGCAGCAAGGCACCAGAGATGTCCTGAATTAAAAAGCAAGAGGGAAGGGATGAGGCAGAGGAGACTTAGCCCAGAGCAAGTGGGTTCACAGAGGTGGTTAACTAAGTGGGAAGGTGCTACAGGCCCAACCCATGAGGAGAAACTCAGTGAGATGAGAACTTTGCATGGGGAACTCAGGATCATTCCACAAGGATTGTTGTGACAGCGGCAGGTTTGGGCAACCACAGTTTCAAGGGTTGTAAAAAGCTCTTGCAATCTGCTGAGCTGGAGAGCAGACTCTGAATGTGGAGTTTTACTGCTGGAGTGTGGTGTCAGGCCAAACCCTCATTATCTATGTTGCAAGTGGTGCTGGCCTGGAGTGCATGTGTGGCTCTTTGGCAGGCCATTTAGTGTCTGCTCCAGTGATGCTCTGGTTTGTTTACTGTTTGTTTATTGTTTGTTTATTGTTGCCTGTGTCTTTCCTCCCTTAATTATATTGCTACCTTCTGGGTCTGTCATCTTTGGTGAGGCTAGGATATCTTTGTAAGAAACCATTGGTAATTGAGAACATTGCTATGGTTTGGATGTGGTGTTTGCAATTTGGTAACTTATCTCTAAAGACCTGGCTTCTTTTCGATTTTACAGAGCAGCACTAAATCTCAACAGTTTCTCAATGTTCATCATAATAAACACTATGGACATCGTGATCTATTGCTAAAAATCACCAACACCAAAACATCCCTATATTGCTGTCTTAAAGTGAAGATGACATTATCAGCCTATTTAGAAGGTAACTGCAAAGGGAAGGTGTCACTGTGTCCTCTGGGTGTGGTGTGGGACATGGTGCTGTGTCAATGTCAATGGTTGGACTCACCTTTGCCATCTTCATCCTCCCTGTAAATGTCTATGATTGTAGTTTTCCTGTCACATGGATTATACATCCTGGTCATACCTGTGGCTTTGACCCAACCTAGACCACATAATAAATAATGACAAAACAAATCCTTGCATGCTGCAGTATTTTGAATTTTTTATTTTAGATGAACAGGCATTATTAAAAGCACTAAATGTTGCTGGCTGAATGGTTTCTTTTTGAGAGGTGTTATAATTTCCTCTGCTTTGAAAATCAGCTCCCATGTTGTGTGTCTCCTTCCGCTTTGTGTCTCGTCTCTGCTCAACCAGCTTGGGAATCCGAATTTCTCCGAGTGGTGTAGTGGAGCTGTATAGGATATTTATAAAAATCCTCATGGCACTGTAATCATAAACTTGACTAACTTTGCAAGTGCACACAACAAAAACGAACTAAAAGCAGCGTGTGTTTACTCTTCAGAATCATGTTCCTTTCAGCACGCTGAGCCGGGACTCATGTATGTGATTTATGAAACCATTCATCCAGCCGCAAGCAGAGAAAGTTTTTAATAAGATGTCAAATCAGATGGAATTGTAGTCATGAAAGATGTTGAATATATTGTGTCACAGAAATTTCATCTCTATTGAGACGAGGCCTTATGCTTTGTATTAAAAAGAAAAGTAAACGTTGAATGCTATTCGTAAATTCATTTTCAGTCCCGTTTTGCCACTGCTAAGGGCAGGCCATATGATCGATCAAGGAAAGATATGAACACATTCTGGTGCTGTTGTTCATTCCTTCCTTGTGAAAGGGGATTGATGTTCATCCTCTTTATTGGGTTGCCATAATAGGTCATTTATAGATAACATTACAGGTAACTTATAATCATATGTTCGAGTTTTGGACCGTCTATGAGATAAGCTGAGTCAGCGCTTTGATGCTACAGCAATTCTCTTTATGGTTTATCCTTATTAGCATACGCCTGGCACAACGGTTGCTTCCTGAAAGACATTTGTGTGCAAATGTATCATGCACTTTGACAATATCCACTTCCCTTTACCTCCTCTTTCCTCTCTGTCTTTGCATCCCCACCCCCAGCCCACATACATTTCCCAGAGTCCTTCTATTTGCCAGAATCACCTTTGCCATCCTCAGCATCAGGAATGCTCCCTGAGTTCTTTCACCTTGATCTCTGACATCAGTCTCTCTGTCACTCACCTCCCTACAATGTGTCCTGCTGACCACTGCCTTGGGACATCTTAGCGACCCCCACTCCCCTTGCTGGGAATATTCTTCTCAGTACATCATTTAGTTCCTCTTTCTCATCCTTAAGATTGAGGTTTAAATGCCAGTTCTTCAAGGAATTTAACACTCATGAGATATTGTTAATGTGAATAAAATACGGTATATGGAAGATATATATCATGTATTATTATATATACAGGATATTATATATAATCCACATCAGTTGAATATTCAGGTGCTGAATCCACAAGTATGCAAATCTGACTATATGAATTATCTTATGATTAAAACCTTTGTTTCATACAAAATATGACTTAAAATTGTTATATATATATATATTTTCCAGAGATATAAATGTTTTTTAAGATATATGTCCTGTTCCCAAAGTGTTTTATGCAAATATCCCCCACTTTTAAAAAACTAAACCCTGAAATCCAAAGCCTGTGGGTCCAAGCGTTTTGAGTAAAGTACATTGAACCTGTAATATCCTGAATGCTTGCTTCTTTTTGCACAATCAGATTCATCCCGTTTAACCCAGCCATCATAACGCCTCACATGCATGCTTACTTTTGCCAGGGTTTCCTAGACAGTGAGCTCTCCATGACAGTAAGGGTCACTGACTTTACTGTTTTCCTTCCGGTATCTAACATAGTAAGCCCTGTAAAGTAGATCTAGATACATAATGGTCACCAGGGTGGAGGAACATCACAGATACTCAATCTCTGCAGAATGCTCTTTCAGATGGCAGGTGGGGTGTTTGAGCTTCAGTCTCAAAACAAAAAGATGTTTCTTTGGAGGCACACTCTGGCCTTCAACATTGCACACTGTCTTATGTTTCTTTGGAGGCACACTCTGGCCTTCAACATTGCACACTGTCTTTGAGATACAGAAGCAGATGGACGGACTCCTCGTCATCAGTAGTCAGTACTTTTCCTGAGTACATGTAATAAAGTTGAACGTCAGTCTGCATTTTCTTCATGTCTTACTGTTTGAGAAATTTCAACAGCATCACATGTACATTGATCAAAGCCACTCCCCACTCCCTTCTCCAGCTTCTCTGCCTGCCGCTCCCATCTCCCAACTACCCATGCTGGGTTTTATTTTTCTGTTGTTGTTAGTTTTATTGTTTCTTTTAACCTACCGAATCTTCTTCGTGCTGCTGTAGGCCCATTGATTCCAGACCATGTACAGGGGTGTGGTTAGCTTCAGGCTGCAGCTCTGAAGACTCTTCTGTCCATAGAAGTCATCAACTGCCACTAGATCCTCAGCTAGAGGGTAGAGCTTCCTGGGCCCCTTCCCCACACATGCTGGGATTTTTGACTGGCTTTATTTTGTCCTGTCTTCCAGCCAGCCACTATGAATTCATGTGCGCCATGGCCCTGTTATGCCCAGCGAATGTTTTGTTGTAGTTATCTATCTACTAGCACTGGCTCTTCCAATCTTTCCTTTATGATGATCTCTGAGCCTTTAAGGGAAGAGGTATGATACAGATGTCTCATTTAGAGCATAACACCCCACAGTCTTTTATTCTCTGAACATTGATCTGTTCTGGGTCTCTGGGTTAATTTCTATTAATGGCACAAAGGGTCTTCTCTGATGAGGATAGAGAGATGCACTATTCTACAGGTACAAGGATTAGATCTTAGGAGGCAGCGTAACCATTTAGTAGAGTAACCAATACTAGGTCCTCCCCTAGAGCCTAGAGCCTAGAGCCTAGAGCCTAGAGCCTAGAGCCTAGAGCCTAGAGTCTAAAGCCTAGAGCCTAGAGCCTAGAGCCTAGAGCCTAAAGCCTAGAGCCTAGAGCCTAGAGTCTAGAGCCTAGAGCCTAGCTAGCAACAGATTTTTGTCCTATTTAATGGCACCATAGAGTGTGGGTATTAAATGTTACTACTCTACCATTCATGCCCTTGCACCAGTGAGCCTATCTTGTCTAACTAGTCATTCTTGTTCACAGGGATCACAGATGGGTAAGACTATTATGTTTGTCCACTGGCAGCATGCATAGATCCTTCCAACAACTACAAAAGCTAGACAGAAGGTTGACACTGCCAGGTGAATACTAGCTTGATTCCTCTGTATCCTATGACTCAATCATGTGATGTCTTCCACAATTGGGTCTTTCAAGTTCTGGAGGGTGGCTGTACTGGGTTGTTTTGTGTCAGCTTGGTACTACCTAGAATCATATGGGAAGAGGGAATCTCTGTTGAGAAAATGACCCTATCTGATTGGCCTGGGGGCAAACTTATGGCGCATTTTCTTGATTAATGATTGGTATGGTAGGGACCAGTGTACTGTGCTGTCCCTTGCTTCAGGTCCTGGGTCTTTTAAGAGGGTAGACTGAGCAAGCTATGAGGGGAAAGCCAGGAAGCAATATTCCTCCGTGACCTTTGCTTCAGTTCCTTTATCCAGGTTCCCCCCTGGAGTTCCTAATGTGACTTTCCTTTGATGCCAAACTGATGAGGAATCGGAAGTAAAATAAAACCGTCTTCTCCAAGTTGGTTTCGGTCACGGCATTTTTTCACAGTGATATAATCCTAACTAAGACAGGGACCAAAAACATTGGCAGTACCGATGTTTGGGTATCGTCTCTGGGACCCCGCTGACCAATGAGCTTAGAAAGGGGTAACCCATTCCTGGCACTGAGCTTGTTTTCAAAGTGTTGGCCTTGACCAGCTCATGATCAGGGCTGAGTAAAGATTAGCAAACAGACTCTCTTTCACTCAGTTTGTCTTTTGCAGATGCACACGCACATGCACACAAACCCAGATATAAAACTTCATTAATATTTTCTAATGCTATTTGTAGCTTATTGTACCTGTTTGTATTCCATTTTCTTGTTATTCCTATCTTACGCATTTTATTTTATCATTAAGGCTAACTTAATTGATTCCACAATAGAAGTTTTTGGAAGGTAGAGGAAGGAATGTATTTATTTATTAATCTATTTATTTTTTTGAGCTAGAATCTCACCTTATTGTCCAGGCTGGCTTGGAGCTTACTATGTTGCCTAGGCTGGTATCAAACTCACAGCAATTCAGAGGCATATGCTTCCCAACATGTGAGCGACCATACCACCCCCTTAATTTATTTTGCTTATTTTGTTTTAGAATTGTGGGTTTCAGTAAATATAAATGTTAAAATTGAGTAATATATTATTTTTCAACAAGAAGATTGTTTTGCTTAAACAAAGAAAAACGTTTTGGGAGGTGTAGACATCTTCTTGTCTAGAACGTACGAAGTCGAACTAGAAAGAGGGCTCAGCAGGTAAGAACACTTGTTACTTCTCCAGAGTAACAGATGGATGCAATTCCCAGCACCTTCATGGCAGCTCACAACCCTCTATAAGTAAAGTTCCAAGAGCTTTTTCACCCTCTTCTGGCCTCTGTGGACCCCATATTCACATAGTGAACAGACATGCATGCAGGCCAAACACCCATATGCATCAAGTAAAAATAAAGGTTAAAAAGTTAGAATAAACTAAGTGATTTTATGACAAGCCTTTTATAGTTATTGTCGTTGAGAACTGTTGACTCTGTTTTTTTTGGTTTTTGGAGACAGGGTTTCTCTGTGTAGCCCGGGCTGTCCTGGAATTCACTCTGTAGACCAGGCTGGCCTCGAACTCAGAAATCCACCTGACTCTGCCTCCCAAGTGCTGGGATTAAAGGCGTGCACCAACACTGCCTGGCTAGAATAGTACAGATGTATAAGAAAAAGAATGTCAAGAAAAGAGAAAAATATCTATAATGTCTTTCAAACACACACACACATAAGCTTCTTAGAAAAGGTATTTCTACTATTACATTGTATAAAACTCTAAGCATAAAGTTTATAGACCGATAGAGAATAAGTGTGTCTGTGCATGTATGTGTTTCCTATACCACCGAAGCTAGCAAGGGTGCCTTTACAGGCTATGAATTTAGTAAGAGGTGGGTAGTTACCACTTGTCTTTCTTTTAGATGGTAGCTGAATAGTTGTCTGAACCATGACCAGTGGGCTGACAACATGGAGAACTTACATGAAAATGTAGCTGGTCCGTCTGTCCTTCCTTCCTTTTGTATCTAAAACAAGTTACAGTAAGCACTTGAAGTTTTAGATAGAGAAAGATGAAGTAGGCCAACTCAAAGGAGGAAGCAGGTGTGTCACTGAGCAGTACCATCTTGGGGTTTGTAGCTACACCATTACAAATATCATCCATATGTCTGTGTGCACACATGTGTGTGCCCATGCAGAGGCTGGAAGAGGCTGTCAGGGGTTCTGTTCTTTTCTCCGACTGTTCCCTTGAAACAAGGTCCTTCACAGAACCCAAGGTTCACTGCTTTGGCTAGGCATCTGGCAAGTGACTCCCATGTCTCTGACATTTCAAGACTGGAGTTACAGAAACCTGTGGCCATGGATGCTGGAGAATCAGGTGTTGTTACCACTGAGCCACTCCCCACCTAAGAGCTGACTCGATGAAGGTATTTGAAAAACCAGGTCAGGGGCATGCTATGACCAGCGAAATGGGGTGCTTAGCATGAATACATGCTTATATCTGCCCTTTAGAGGGAGAGAGACGATTTGTCACCAAGATAAGTAATTAAGAGAAATGATTGCTTTTGAAGACATTTTAAAGGGACACCCATTTTGTCATTGTCTTTTTTAAAATGGCCCTTTTCAGCTTCTTGGGTCTCTTGGGCTTGAGATATCCCATCACAGCTGTAACTTACATTGACGTCAGATAGGACAGCTAGAAGTACCGACAACACACACACCTCACTTGGCTTCTCTACCTAATCCCCCAGGGAGAAATCGTAGAATAATGACTTGATTCATTCTCCTGTCGGAGGAGTGCCTGTCTTCCGTCTTTCATTTCCACCTTTATAGAAAATTCTAAAGAATGTTTCCCTAGGAACCAGATGCACATAAATTTTATTTTTCTAACTACTTCTCTTTTTCTGTAATAAAATATTTAAGTTAGAGAAGAAGCTACCCATAATTCTATCTTGACACTATTTTTCATAAAGAGCCAAATATTTTAACAAAGATTTTCAACCAAGCTTATGTGATTGCTTTTTAATGAGAGTAGTTAAATTCGATTAATTTTTGCAGATAGAATTGGAACTAACCCAGCATTGCTGTTGTGGGTCCTCCGCTCTTCCTCTCATCTTCTATGCAGGTCAACTATGTGCTTTTCCTGCAGACATTCTAAGTAGCCTATAACTGTACATTTCTACTATGAGTTGAAGATGGAACTGGAAGTGTCAGTAAATAAAATTCTGCAGTTTCAGCTTTCTGGGCCTGGAAGTCTGTTCTTTGTCCTGGATGCAAAGTGAAGTACAGGCAGCCTGCCTGAACTCTTCTTTTTCTAATTTTATTCATCCATGAACCTTTGGAAACCAAGCTCAAACCCCCCTTTGGAGGTCTTCGTTTCCCCAGGCCAAGGCGGTCTGTCTCATGTTCCCAGGTCACTGGACCTGGGTTGCTCTCTGTACTCTGCCTCACAGTCTTCCATCTGGTCTCATATCTATTCTTTCTGAATAGAAGCATCTTCAGGACACATGCAGCCAAGATTAATTCATTTCAGGGCCCCTCTTGTACATCAGTGCCATTTGGAGTTAGATTCGTGTTGAAAAATCCAAAGAGATCAAACAGCAAATCTCCACACCAAGAGTTCTAAAGTGTGGTCATGTTGCAGCTCATTTAAATACAGAGAAGACGTAATTAGCCCGTAGCTCCATGCTGGAGAAACTGATGGGAAAACTTCAAGAATGTGTCTGCAAGTCCGTGGTCAAGAAGGATATTAAATGACAACGTTTTGAGATAGTTCTAATACATAAGAAACATGGATATTTTAGTAACTCTTTTGATACCAGGTGGTGGTGGACCTTTAGTTATAGCCCTCAGGAGGCAGAGTTAAGTGGATTCCTGAGTTTGAGTCAGCCCGGTCCAGGTTGGCCAGGACAACACAGAGAAACCCTGTATTGGAAAACAAGCAAAAAGCCACCAGTAACAATAACAGCACTAGTAATTCTTTTGATGTAAATGTTAAATATACCCTGGATGTGGGAATAAATGTGCCATCCAAGTTTTACTTTAAACATACCTGGGATGGCTGATGTATATAAATGTATCCTGCCATGCTGAGCCAGTGAGCCCATGTTGCAAAAGTGTCTGAGAGTTCTACATGTTCAGAGATGGCTGTTCAAGGACTAAACACATGACAGAGGGGCTGGAAACAGAGGGTGCAGAAAGATGAAAACCAACCCTGTGTTTCAGTCTATAGAGCTTCTTCTCTGTGAGTGTGGCTTGTGCCTCAGACCTGATTATTGCAGTGCTTTTTAAGGTTATAGAATCTTGTAGACCTCACAGAGAAATCTCACCCATGAGAAGATGTCGAGCAGGGGCTATGATTTTGGTTACAGTTCTCATGCATAGTGCCTTGACAATAGCAGGATGGAAGCAGCCACATAATCAGAACATCCGTCATTCTTATGCCAGGAGCCACCCATCTGTCACCTGCTCTGTAGAGTGCAAAAATTATTGTCACGTCTAAAAGCTAAACATCCAGGACTGTGTGTGCCACCTCATCTGTTTTCATTGCCTTCAAAGTCCTCCCTCTCTGCATGTTCTTTCCCACCAGCATTCAGGAACAATCAACAACAAATGTGACGATTCAGGGGAGACAGGCATGGGGCTGGGAAATGAGCATCGTCTTCCGAATAGTTCCACATTTCTGTCCTTACGGCTACTGTCATGACAGGGGTCTGGGAGAGATGATCAATAGGCATGCTCCAGCAGCCCTCACTCAGAAGATCTTACAGCAAAGAAAAGTAGGATCTGTGGGGACAGGGTAATTCACCACTGTGTGTGGGCTGAAGGGGACAGGGGAGAGTGTTTACTACCTACTCCATCCTCAGAAAGCCCCAGCCACTGTGTTAGCAACAGCACTGAGATTGTGAAAGGGATGTACACTTCTGTTGAAGTGTTGAATTTTAAAGGGACACAGGAGTGAGGATCCTGGGCATATTGAGCACATGCTGGTAGTAGAAACGAGCCATAACAAACTCCTTGGATGTAGAGTCCAAGGATCTGTGCCTATGTTGGCTCTCCAGCTGTTTCTGATGCTGGCCAACATGTGAGAACATCTGCATCGAAGCATATTAGGACTGATACATGCATGGTGTAAGGAATAATGCACACATGGCATCCAGTTCTGGCACTCATGGTGATATATCTAGGTTAATTGTTCTTTAGAGTCGATGTCTATCAACTTAGAGAATGTTGCTTTGGTGGAAAAATAGTATTAAGAGCCACAATTACTTCCTGAATATTTCCCGGGGGGGGGGGGCTCATTGCTCTGATGAGACATAATGGCCAAGGTATCTCTTATCAGGGAAAATATTTTATTGGGGCTGCCTTGCAGTTCATGGATTTAGTCCATCATCATGGCTGGAAGCATGGTGGCATGCAGACAGACATAGTGCTAGAGAGGAAGCTGAGAGTCTACATTTGGATGTACAGGCAGCAGGAAGAGACAGTGAGCCACTGGGCCTGGCTTGAGCCTCTGAAACCTCAAAGCCCTCACCCTAGTGATGCTGATGCACTTCCTCCAACAAGGTCCTTCCTCTTAAAAGTGCCACTCCCCATGGAGCTATGGGGGCCATTTGTTTATTCAAATCGTTACTGTGTGTGTGTGTGTGTGTGTGTGTGTGTGTGTGTGTGTGTGTACACCTATGTGGAAGTCAAAGAATGACTTCAGGCAGCTTTCCTGATTTCCTTGGGACAACCTTGACTGTAAGAAAAGCTGAAGCAATATCTCTCATTGGTCTGGAGCTCACCAATTCTTCTAGACTAGCTGACCATGCTGACAGCACAAGATAGCTGATATGTCCATGTTGTAGAGCAGAGGTTTGGGTCTCACTTGGGGTATTTAGGTGACAGGCATTGATATTTGTTTTCCATTTTAATGATCACAGTTAGATAAATGCGTTTGTAGTGGACATTGTTGTCTTGTGAACACCAACCGCATTGAACATTAGAAGCCCATATCCAGTGACTTTACAACTTCTGTTGACAGAAAGGTAGAAGACTTCCAGATGAGGCTCCTGTGAGATTCCTGGGCCCAGCTCTGCTGTGGGACTTGTTCTCCAGCAGCCGAGTTTTCTAACCGCCTTCCCACTGAGGGAGTTCCACATTTTTTGTGTCTGGGAGTGACTGCATGGGAGTCTGTTCATCCAAGTGCCTGTCAAAATCCAGAAGGGTTTCAACTCAAACCCGCCAGGACTCCCCTTCATCAACCTGGAGTTCAGGTTGTCACATTTACCTAACAGGAAATTACACCGAAGATAGGTTTTTATAGTTGCCTCAGGGTTGGGCTATTGGTCATGCCATGAAATGGAGGAAATCCAAGGCATCACAATTCCCGGTGTAGGGGGTTGGGAGAGCACAGAGTCCAGTGTGTAACAGATCAAGAGCCTGGCAGGGACATGTGTTGACTCAGCTGGAATGGGTGCCCTTCTGGGGTGCCTAGAGCCACTCACTGTTCTTACTGTCAACAGGAATTATCAAGGAAGGGAAGGAAGGCGCCATACCCCCTCACCTATGAAAGCTCTCTCTTGAAGACTCCAGAGCAGTGTGGTCCATTCTGTCTGCAAACTGCAGTTATTGATTATTTGAGCATGAAAGGCGATCAGAGATTACAATCTTTCCTAACTTGGCCACAGGTAGCTTTTGAAAGTCCCTGACTGAAGAGAATGTTAAGTTGATTCTGCTGCTTTCATCCTCTGGATAGAGAGAAAACAGTAAGGTCCACCGAGTCAAGGTTGATGAGTCACTCGTTGTTTCAGTACATTTCCAGTTTATCACGTTTGTAGAACCACAGATCCCTTTCTTGTTATTTAACAAAGCCCAACAAACCTGCTTTAAAAAGCTTCTAAATGCTCTGTAAGGTTGAAAAGACAGAACAGTTCTAGTGCCTTGCATTCCTGACTAGAATGATCTGCATATTCATTTGTGGTGATGTCACCTCCACTTAAGAGTTCTGAAGGGGGGCACTTCCTGCCTTTCTTTCAGTCTGCCTGTGTTGTAAATTGGAGCAGCTTCATGGGAAGGAAGGAATGCCTCACTCAGTCTTCTTAAGGGTAGTGGCTCCCAGGCATCCTCCAGAGGATGTAGTACATTGGTTGTCAGTAAAGGTGTGACATGTGGTGGATTCATATGCTTTTCACCATTCAGGGTGAAGAGATCACTATGGATAGTGTTAGCTCAGAATGACGGATAACTCAGGAAGCTCCCAGTTTTGTGACTCTCTGCCGTTCCTTGGCGCGTCTCTTAAATTACCCAGATATTTATAACTTAGTTTCAGATACCACAGGGATGATGTGAAGTGAAAATCAGAAGGTAGGAATAGGTAATGAGAAGGAAGAAATGGGGAAGGATCTTCAGACATGCTCCCTTGCTGATAGCCCAAACAGTATTTCATGGTAAAACTGAGTGGGGCTGGGGGTTTAGCTTTGAAGTTGAGAGGTCTTAAGGGACCGGCTCTTTTGGTGTAGGAGATCGGATTTATGCTGTTGTGGGTCTGGACTGAACTACATAAAAATATCTGGAGGAAAGATTTAGATTCATTGTGAAGAAGACATTTTAGAAATGGCGACAGTGACCTTATAAAAGGTGAGTCACTGGACCATTAAGCAGAGACTAAATAACCGCATGTGACAAATGTAATTGATAGGACTCCAGTGTGGCCCCTAGGCCAGCACCGAGTAACTTCCTGAACTGCTTGAAAAATAGGAGCTCGTGTTTTCTTTTCCATATTTTAAATTAGATTTTAACCAATAATTTAAAAATAACATTAGAAATGTACAAATGTATAGAGTGGCCTGTGATGCTCACAGGGGCTTGTGTGGCTTCAGCATACCAAGTTCCTCAAACACCATTTCTTCATGGTAAGAACTTCCCGCATCTGACCTTCTATCTTTTTGGGATGCACAGGATGTTATAGTATTCTATTGGTCCCCCCATGAGCTGATACTTTTTAAAGTTTTGAATGGTCCATCATTGTAGTTAGAGAGAGAGAGAGAGAGAGAGAGAGAGAGAGAGAGAGAGAGGCAAATTCTCACTTTCCTTGATTCCTACGAATGTTTTCCCTCGGAAACACTTCTTAGAATTTCTATTGATGTGATAAAACACTGAAGCAGCTTGGGGAGGGAAGAGTTCATTCGGTTTATAGTTCCAGCTTCCATCTACCACCAAAGCAAGTGGGGGCAGGAACAAGGAGGCAGGGGCTGAAGCAGAAGCCACAGAGGAATGCTGCTTTCTGGCTTGCTCCCCGAAGCTGACTGAGTTGGCTTTCTTATGCCATCCATGATCACACACCCAGGGGTGGCAATACCTTTAGTGATTTGGGCCCTCCTCTGTTTATCATTAATCAAGAAAATGCACCACCAAGCCTGGCATGGTGGTGTACAGCTTTAATCCCAGCGCGGCAGGGGCAGGGGCAGGGGCAGGGGCAGGCGGATCTCTGTGAGTTCAAGGCTAGCCTTGTCTACATAGTGAGTTCTAGGACAGCCAGAGCTATGTAGAGAGTAGCTCTATGTTTTTTTGTCTCAAAAAAACAAAGACAGACACACACACACACACACACACACACACACACACACACTCAGAGAAAGAGACATAGACAGAGAGAGAGACACATATTTGCCGACAGGCAAGTCAAGTGTTAAGGAGACATTGAGACTCCCTCTTCCCAAATGACTTTAGCTTGTGTCAAGCTGACATAAAACTAACAACTAACCAATTTAATGTATTTTGTTAAGATAAAAAGCCTTTAATTGAGAGAGTGGCCCTTTTTGTAGTGAGAACCAAACAAATTGTGCTGTGTGGATTATTTTCTTAGCCCTGTCCCAACTGGAATGGTAGCATCTGGGCTGTAAAGTGTGGGATCTTCACTTTCAGCTGTGACCTCAAACTCATCCTTACAGTATCTTGTAAGATATGTATTGGAATGTACCCACTTTGACAGACATTCCTCACTGACAGCAATGAAGGCAGCAAGTTATTCATTTGTAGATCTCTAGAGCCCAGGATAGATGAAAACTGATAGAAGTTTATTGATTAAGTATATTGTAGTTGAACAGTTCATTCATTCACTTTCCTTCTACCGAAATGTAGTTAGCTTTAACTGAGTGGCTGTGAGCTTTTAAACCAGCATGGAGCAGACGAGCTGCCAATGAGTCTATTGCCCACCTTTTCCAGCTTTCTCCAGCCATGATTTTAACCTCTTTCCTGATATCAAAACTGTTTCTTTCTTAGCTATTTCTTCCTTGACAGACTTTGCTAAGATGAGCCTTTCTTCATTCTATCTCCTGGGGGCTGATGGCAAGTGGGCATAGCTCTTTGTCCATTCACAGTACTTCTATCTACATGCAACAAACAGAAGCAACATGTTGGCATCCGTGTGTCATTCAAATATTCCACTGGCTACATTAAACAAGTAAATAGAAACCCATGAAATAAAATTTAATTATATGTTCTGTTTAGCCTAACATATTCCAAAATTAGATGATTGTTTCTACATGAAATTAATATAAAACTATTAGTGAGCTGCAAAAATTCTGTTTGCCCTACATCTTTCATGTCCAGGGTGTTTCTTAGATATTTGTAACATATCTGGTCTCAAACTGGTCAAATTTCAGGTGTTCAACTTTCCTGACGATGTGGTGGTATCTGTATGGGTCAGAGTCAGCTGTTGCACACCCTTATTTCTCAAGTTTCTGAGATTTGCTTTTGTAAGACTCATTTCTTGCTATCATCGTTGTGATCGACAAGGTACCTTCTCCCTTTTCCGACTTAGTGTGAAATTTGCTTTTAGTCTTTCTTACCCGAAAATTGTAACACGGATGGTCTGATTTTCTCTGTGGCTGCTCATGTTCTCACTTCACTTGTAACCAACAGCTTCATCCTTTCGTTTTTTACAAACCTCAGTCCTTCACAGCTCCTTCATCTTGCTATCATCCCTAGCATTCTGTTTCCTGTCTCTTTCTCCTGCTTCTGTTTTGGATTTTGGGATAATCATTTTTACAGTTATTACAGGAAAAAGGCACGTAGATTTTTTTAACTAAGCTGCCGAGCCTACCACATTTCAGGAAAGGAATCATGGGTCCACATACCTAGTTCGGTACATACCTGTTATTTATTTACCATGTCCTTCTCTAAATGCTGAAGTTAAGTCATGGGCCAAGAGCCACTGCTTTGTGCCTTCATGAACTTAGCATTCCATTGGGGAAATCACAGGAGATGACTATGTGTTAGGGATGAGGCAGAAATTATAATAGCATGTCCAGGGAAGAGCCAGCAAAAATGAGTTTGTTTTCTTCTTACAGAGCTTGGAGGAAATTAGCCAGTGAGGGCCACTCGGGGAAGGGTGTCACAGGTAGAAGGAACTGCAGTGCTCAGGATTTCACACTTGCCTTCTTGCTGTTGCTAATAAAGTACAATAGAAGGCTTCTATCTAGGACAGGGGTTCTCAGCCTTCCTAATGCTGCAGCCCTTTAATTCAGTTTAATACAGTGGTGACCCCAACCATAGAATTATTTCATTGCTACTTCATGGTGGTAATTTTGCTACTGCAATGAATCGTAATGTAAATAATGGATAGGCAGAATGTCAGATATGGGAGCCCAATGAAAAGGTTGTTCTACCCCCAAAGCGGTCATGACCTACAATTTGAGAACTATTGATCCGAAAGAAAGTGATTGTGATGGTTTGAATATGTTTGGCTCAGGGGTGTCACTATTAGGAGGCGTGGTCTTGTTGGAGTAGGCGTGTCACTGTGGGTGTGGGCTTTAAGACCCTAGTCCTAGCTGCCTGGAAGTCAGTCTTCTGCTAGCAGCCTTCAGATGAAGATGTAGAACCCTCAGCTCCTCCTGCACCATGCCTGCCTGGATGCTGCCCTGCTCCTACCTTGATGATAATGAACTGAACCTCTGAACCTGTAAGCCAGCCCCAATGAAATGTTGTCCTTTATAAGACTTGCCTTGGTCATGGTATCTGTTCACAGCAGTAAAACCCTAACTAAGACAGTGATCATTGCTTTCTCCTCTATACTGAGAACCAATGGTAGCATTATGAAGGCAGGAACCAACAGGAGACACAGAGCTAAGATGAGAAAATAGGTGTTCCGTTATATTGCTTGTTTAAGATCACATATATACAGCGACAGGTTTGGCCCTATTATGATTTGAATGTTAAGAGTCATTTACAGGTTCAAATGTTTGAGTATTTGGTCTCAGCTGAGGATGTAGTTTGGGAATGGTATGGATTATTTAGAAGGCGGTGTAGTCTTAATAAAGGAAGTGGGTCACTAGAAACCTGCCTTGATGTGTTACAGTCCAGCCACAATTCTTGTCCACTTTCTGTTTCCTAAGTACAGATGCAATATGACTAGCTAGCCTTCTATTTCAGCCACCACATCCTCTCTGACCTATCATGATAGAAGGGATCCCTTCAGAAACGAAAGCCACATGAACCCTTTCTCCCTCAAGTTGCTTTTGTCAGGGCATTTTATCATAAGCAATGAGAAAGGAACTAAGATTATGCTAGACCAACACCCCATGAGTCTAGGCCTGCCATAATTTATTCATGCTGAGCAAACATGTGGCTGATATGGCAGAGCATTATAATACTGCACTACAGTTTGTTGATGACCTCCCCCTCCTCTCAGAGTTTCAGTGATTCCAGAGATTAAGTGAAGAGTTGAAAATAGTTTGTATCTCATGTCAGATGCCACGTGTACATGTGAGTCCTCAGGCCACCTGTGTTTCTGACTGATTAAAAACTTGAAAGTTGGCCTACCTTTCAGGTATGATGTTTGGCAGAGTATCCCACAGATCTCAGGAAAGCCCTACACATTCTTGCCATAAGGTTGCAAACAAGAGCCAACAAAATGCAGAGATATGGAGGACCAAGTCTAGAAGAACTTGGGTATATAGATCTTCTAAGTGTTCTCTTGAAATCATGACATGTTACTCTTTGGGCACGTCACTTTGCTCATTTTCCTGGCAAGGAGTTCACGGGACCTCTGTGTCCGTAGTTTAGAAGATCTCTAGGGAGTTCTATCGCTTAAATGCATTTGAATCATCAGCTGGGCCTTTGACTTCAGTCTTTATGGCCCCCTTCATCCTCAGAATCCAATGGCTATCACTTGGCTCAAAGTCCCCCCTAATTACATAGTTGGTCTTTCTAGCTCAGTTAGATATTAAAACAAAGTAGCACTCACAGGGTATTCTTCCATAGGCAGGAACTTTTATGTGTGGTCTGAGAACTTAATCATGAATAACAAGGATATTTTTATCCCCAGGGAAATGCCAAAGGTATAGTAGTTCTGTCCTTGGGACCTGCGACAAAGACAAGACACATTCTTTATTTATACAACAGAGGAATTTGAAAACCATCTGCCTTGTGATTTTTCATTATAAGACAGCTGGTTCAGAATAGGGAAGCAGCAACTAATTGAGGCAAACCCCCAGACTATTTAGAAAATTCCCACACTCAGAGTTCAAGTTCATGTCTTTGTTAAAGGGGCAGCTGTTCAGGCTATAAATGAGTGACAAATGAAGCACATATTTAATTCATCTTTTTACCAACTCCTTTTCTGGAGGTTACGGCCTAGTAGAGAGATTTTAGTTGCTCAGGATAACGTTGATGTCACCCACTCCCTTGCTTGAGGGCTTTGGCAATTCCCCTTTCATTACCTCATAGATGAAGGAAGAGCTTGGCTAATGAAGTTCTTTCTGGTGTCTCCTGGGCCGAGGGTAAATCTCACAACAGGTATTTGTTCAGTTGCTTACCATGTTCCCTCTGTCTTCTCCCAGGATCCCGTAGGATTTTTCAAGTTTAAACAAGCACTTACTTGTGTCTTATATCTTGTTAAAACAATGAGCTAAGTAAATAGCTTGAAAATTGTTGGAAACTAAAGTATTAAACAGAAAGCTGAGCATTATTATTATGGATGAAAGGGCTTGGTGATTTTCTAAGTTTCTTTCACTTGCCATTTTTATTGTTATGATGTATTGAAGTGTGCCTTTAAATGTTTTTAAGTGTTTGTTCTGTAAATAGAGTGTTTGTACATTAAGGGAACTGTGTGAGACCATCCTAACAAACGTGGCCAAGACTTCATCTCTCCTTTCAGATCTAGAAACAGAGGATTAGAATATAGGCTGGTAAGTTTAATTGCTGTGGTTCTTTGTTACATGTACATGGTGAAAACTCAGAAGGAGGAAAAAGTAACCCCTTCCTTAGGTGTACAGATACAGGGTCAGTGAAAGTTTTGGGAGATGACAACACCTGAAGTAAATGTTAGAGGTGAAGAGACATGTGTCTGTAAAGAATCTTGACAAAGAGTTCTAGGCGATGTGAGAACCAGGAACAGAGGCTGGTGGGAAGGGCAGAAGCTCTGCAGCATGCCCTGTCCAAGTGGCAAAAGCCATTCTGTGTGCATTGAATATCACATGAGCAGACCTCAGGAGTCTGTTAGAACAGGTCAAGGGCAAGAGGAAGGTGACATTCAAGACAAGGTGCACAAGAACATGATTTCTGAGAGGACATGTTTCTGTTTCACTTGCGGTATGAGTAATATCTCTCCAGGAGATAGTGGGACTAGGGACGAAAGAGAAACCTACATGCAAGGTAACAATGGGTCATCCAAAGAACATCTTACTATAGGTAAAGCCATCAGTGGCCCATAGGGTATTATGTGATTCAGTTCTACATTATGAATCTAACATCAAGCAAGTTAGAATTTAGTGGATGAAGTCTGTGGATGACAGACCTATTAGAATAGTTCCAGTTTATAAGGAAAGTAGATACCACTTTGAAGTAAATAATTGGAATCGCCACATGCATACATGTGACAAATATATGGATATGACTGTACAGATAACTATATCTCTCTATCTCACTATCTCTATCTATCTATCTATCTATCTCATCAAAGAGTAGGCGTCTACGGGTCAAAGATGTCAGTTTCTTCATTCCATTTCATTATTATGTTCTCGAATTCAAGAACCACAATAGGTATAGAGTTCTTCCTCAATTAATCTTTTCTGAGTGAAATAACCAAGAGGTACATTCTTGTGAAAATGGCTAGAGAATGAAGTTCAATGTCAGAGAAGATGCATTCAGAAGGGAAGATGCATTTCAAAATCAACAAAAGCCTCAGTTCCTTTTCACCTCCCCGAGACTGGAGTTATGCTTGCAAAAAAAGTGTCCACAGTGGTTTCCATACAAGATGGAATTTATTTTTAGTTTAATCGGGCAGAGGTGACCTCATCGTTTGCTTTGATTTCTCTGGAGAACCGATGTGTTGATGATCCTGAACTCCTGTGTAGCCCCTCTGGGAAGAGTGACATACTCCGCCTTGTGTCTGGATTGGCACACCCATGGCAGCCTCAGTACTGCTGCCGACTGTATTCTACTAGAGAAGGGTTAGACAACTTCACCAAAAGTTAGTTTGCTTTAGACTCTTATCAACTACTAAGTTCAGTATTCAGGAGAAAAACTGATCCATATGCCTAAAGATGTTCCATTTTGAAAAGATTGCTAATAAAGATGGAAGTGGCTGCCTGTTAGGAATGATGATTTCATTTCAAGTTCACCACCAGGAAGGCCCACTGGTCATTCACAGCAAATGCACTGATATTGTTTCCTATGCATATGTAAAATCTTTATCCTGCTCTTCTAGTCAGGGACTGATAGGATACCTTTAGGGTTAACATCCAATTGAGAGGCCAGTTTGCTTGTTTCAGAGCTGTGCTTGACCTCATCCTCTTTAAAGACGTAGTTGAAGCTGTTGGCTGAGCTCACTGATTTCTTTTCAGCGCAGGAATTTATTCTTCAAGTAGTAAAGTTTCCAATTTGCCATCTTTCCCTGACAATTACAAGAAAAAAACAACTAGGGTCTAAAGGGTGGTGGGGTAGTGGGGAGTCTCTGCTGGTTGCTCCTGCATGGGTGGAATGCTCCTGAGGGTTCCGAAATGACACGCTGTATGTTCTTGGGTCTTAGTGCCTTTAGCACATTTTGGCCAGTGGTCTTTTTCATCTCTGTAGTTGCTGCATTGTGGTTGAAAATAGTTGACCTTTTATGCCTACAGCTTTAATATATAAGAGTGAATTTTTTATAACATCTCATTACCTATAAATTATACCTATGTGTTTAACACTACTGATAAGAATTTCACTTCTCTTTTGAATCCTTCACATTCAACGAGCGTTAGGTTAATGGTATTTCTATCTTCGGTAGAATATCTACAATAGATAGTTCCGAGACAGAATGATTTGTTTCAGTTCATGGTATCAGAGGTTTGTGACATTGGCAAGTCCCCAATTACCTAACTGCCTCTGCCAAGGCCCCCAACAGTGGCTATTGACCAACACGTTATATACAATTCTCTAGATCAGTGGTTCTCAACGTGTGGGTCTCGACCCCTTTGGGAGGTCCATATCAAATATCCTTAATATTAGATATTCACATTATGACTCAACAGTAGTACAACTACTCTTATGAAGTAGCCACAAAATGGTTTTATTGTTGGAGTTCACCACAGCACGAGGGAAGGAAGGTTGAGAACCACTGATGTAGGTGGCTTTTACCTTTTGAAATGCTTCAGCCATCAAACCATACAGATAAACCTCTTTCATTTGGGGATAAGAGGCCTTTAGAATATGCCATATACAGTATAAGGTCATATAATAATTTAGTAAAATATTTGAGAGCTCCAAAAGCTTCATGACAGTGATTTAGTGGTGTTAAGGAAGAAATATTTGAACACCATGTTAGAAAACCTTGTAGTCTTGAGGCAGTCTATTTCTTATTTGGTATTTTTTTTCTTCTGCTTTCAATTCAGAATTATTATTTTAAGATGTAAGCTCATGGGGCCTCATCCATTTCTTTTTTTTTTCCGAGACAGGGTTTCTCTGTGTAGCCCTGGCTGTCCTGGAACTCACTCTGTAGACCAGGCTGGCCTCGAACTCAGAAATCCGCTTGCCTCTGCCTCCTGAGTGCTGAGATTAAAGGTGTGCGCCATCACTGCTCAGCTCCTCATCCATGTTTTTAAAAGATCTAACTCTCTGCTTTTCTTCCTGATCACTTTGTTCCCAGAAGTAACGACTCTGAGACTAATTATTTAATAATAAATGCTAAGGCCAATAACCTTGGCTCTATTCCCCCACTAGCTCCTATCTCAACAATCCAGTTTATTCTAGTCTAACTTCACCTACCGGTTAGTTACCTCTACCCAGGTTTATAGGACTGTCTTCCTCACATTCCGGGCTAATCTCTCACACCTGACTATTTTCCAGAGTTCTTTTCTCTCTCTGCCAGAACTCCCTCCTCCTATTCTTGCCTCAGCTCATTGGCCAACGGCTTCTTTTAATGACAGGTGAATGCTGATTTATACAATGGTCGTTCTCACTGATTTCTAAACCCAGGATAGTCTCCAAAAGGAAGAGGGACAATTATGCTGAGGTTCTGCTTAAGGATTTAAACAGTGCTTGCAGATGTAAGTAGCTCTCATATTTAATGGATGACCACTGGCAGTTTCTCACTGTATTTCACTATCAATCTAGGTCCCCTTCATAATTTTTCTCCCCATTAATCATTGCCAGAAGGATGACCTTTGGTATCCCTTTGAGAATTCCATGGACCTCAGTGGCCTCTTCACCATGCAGACTTCAATGTCTTTTTTAGGTGAGATTATTGACATTGAATGGCACCCAGCCCTGTGCAGACTTCAACCTTCCCTCTGCCTCAGGTCTCCCATGCTCTCCCTGGTCTCTATCTTCTTGTTCAGATGGTTGCCCACTTTCAAAGTTCAATTCTTGGCCTTTCACATATCCCTTTTATTTTGCTTCCTGCAAAGATGTTTTATGTCTGTTTCTTTGACTTTCAGCGTCCACATGAAGATGCCAAATCCAGACAGCAACAGTGTGGAGCATAGTGAGGGAGCACACTGCATTATAGGAAATGTTGGGCCCCGCACATGCTTCCGCATTTACATGAATTGATTTAGGAAAAATTTCATTTGTGACAAGGTGCAAAAATATGGGACTCTCCTCTCCTCTAAGCATTTGATAAAGCTAGGAGAGGGTCACATTGCTTTAAATTAGACTCCAGGGGTTAAGACAAATCTAGTATACCTACTTTCCCATGTTTTAAGTTTAGAATTCAACCCATTTTCTAGCAAAGTTGTTCCCCTAGTTTGCTGAGTCCCACTTTTTGTCAACACATGAGATTGAGTAGAGCTTCTATGCCCTTTGGGATCAAATGGAGAAGAAAGAAAAAACCACTTAAATCCAGGGTTCATAAAAAGTTCAGGGAAGGAAGCTTAAAGCTTACAGACTAGTGGGGGCCAGGGGAGTGTATTTCATAATGCCTTTCTGTGTAGAATGTGGTTTCAAATAACTTTTATGCATTCTCAGTGAGCACAAAGGGAAGCAGACTCTTAACAAACGAGGAAAAGAGTAAAATTGGGTAGAGCAGGAGCAACAGGGGCTAAAGATGGCGAGCAAAAACTGACGGAGGGATGAAGTGACAAAGCAAGCTTGCACTGCCATCTTTAAGGGACAGGATTGACCTAAGAACAGTCACAGTCACAGTGGGATTCTTTAAAATGCCTTCTAGGACACAGAGAAGAAGGACCCTGGGGTGAGAAAGGCAAGAGAGCAGGCTGCAGAAGTTAGGGATGGACTAGTGGGCTACTAGGGTCAGGATCTTAGAATATCAACATGGAGACGCCACGTTCGTGGTTCTGAAAGTCCTTACCAGCTAGTCTGCTGCAAACTTAGAATGCTGTGTTAGTTGTCAGGCACAGTGGTTGTTAATATCTTAGACAGCTGACTAAAGAGGAGAAAAGATTCAGTTTGCCTGAACGTTATAAAGATTTCAGGTGCTCGTTATTTGGCTTTGTTGTTTTGGGCCCTGGTGCCACAACATGTATGGGACGTGAGGCCACTTACCTCATAGTGTCCAGAAGACAGAGAGGAACAGGGTAGTGTTTCAGCATTTATATTTCCAAAGACCTGTCTTCCTATCAAGCTCTACTTTTTAAAAAAATGTCCTTGCACACACATGTTTCTGTCTGCTTGTTATCATCTGTCTGTCTGTCTGTCTATCTATCCATCACCTATCTATCTATCTATCTATCTATCCATCATCTATCTATCTATCTATCTATCTATCTATCTATCTATCTATTATCAACAGAAAGTATGTTCCTCTGTGGATCTTATGTATGGGAAGAAAGGAAGTTTCTAGAAGGAAGAGAAATATGAAGTACTGTCGCACTGAAATTGGGATTGTTCAAGAAATGATTTGATTACAGTTACAGTTGATTTTCCACACTTGGTTGTCCTGATTCCCATGTAAGAAAGAGAAGAAGTGTTTGGCGAGATTCTAATCTTTGGGATTAGAATGAAGTTAGTCTGTTCTCAGCTCTTTAGTACTATTTTGAGAACATTGGGCAAATTATTTACCCCACTGGGGCTCAGTTCTCTGATCTGTGACATTAGGCTAATGGTGTATGCTAGCTACTTACACTTGGGTAAACATACCATCTATCCCTGGGGATACACAGTGATGTGCCAGAGAGGTCAACTCAGAGGCATGCGATAAATAGACACTGAACTTATGAGAATAATTTGGAAAATTTATATATAGATATTTTGCCCTAAAATGTAAAAATTCCTTTGCATTTTTTAAGATTAAAAAGTCAAATGCCAAGATATTTCATGCTTTTGACAAGTTACTTCGGGCAGTATTTCCACATTCATGAAAGTACTTCCCACATGAATTTTCATGGAAAAGTTTTAAGAGAACTAGCTAGACATTTCATAGTGCCCTCCCCCCTCCCAGCCATGTGTCTGTGACCTGTGATTCCGCTAAAGGCTCTTCCTGCTTGCCTCATTTATTACTTAATGTTTCCTCTCTCTTATCCAAAGTAGATCTTCCCAGGTTGCTTTTAATTCAGCATAACTCTTCCAGTGAAAAGCAATAACTTTAAAACAAAACACACTTATAAATTTTCTGAACATCAGTTGTGTGTGTGTGTGTGTGAGAGAGAGAGAGAGAGAGAGAGAGAGAGAGAGAGAGAGAGACAGACAGACAGAGATAGACAGAGAGATCATCACCCTCCAACACATGGATATCATGCAAAACTGACGTCCAGAGATCCTACACTGTTAATCACATGTCCATCATTTTCCTTTCACATGTGTGTCCCTATTTTCCTCAAGGTAGATGCTACTCTTTGTCACAAGAAAACTGTGACCTATGGCAACAGTGGTCCTTAATTGTCTTAAAGAAAGAACTGTTTCTTCAGAACCATAGACTAAAGATCTCATCCAGAGTAATTTAGGTCATGCTCTCCCTCTGAGCCATTAACACAGGGCTAATGAGGTGACCATGGTGGAGGGCTAGCTGAACTCAACCCTCTGTAGTGGGATGATCACCCCACTCTGCTCCCCAGCACAGTGGGGTGCACTAGAAGAGGAGACTTGAACTAAGCACAGAGCCATTGGACACAGGAAGGAGGATGGCTACTCAGCTTTAACCAAGTTTTATGGAATTGTAGTTTGTTAGTTAAGAGAAGTGAATAATTTTCACTTAGACAATGACTACTCAGGTCATCCTGATACACATAATCTAATCACATGAACAAATAAGGCAGTTGTATGAGCAAAAGATAGCAGTGGCTATGGAAATGACCACGGACATTGGGGATGGGACCTATTGGTCTCTTTCAGCTGTGAACTCTATGAGACTGGAGAACACCCCTACTTTTTTGTTCACTGAGTATCTCAAAGGCCCGATCACAGCCCAATGCATTGCCTGGCACATACTGAATACACCAACATATTTATCGAAATAATGTTTCTGTGATGTAAAGACATTAGTGATTTTTAGCAATAGTAGAGCCAATCCTATGGGTAGTCTGGAATACTTGGACAGTTTTATAAGGTAAGATGGCTGAGCATGTAAATTAATACCTTCTCACTTAAAAGCTGCAAGCAGGTAATAAAAGGCTGGCATCAGAAGAACTGTATTAGATTTTGATTGAATGTGACAAGTCAGGGTGGTGTCTATGTCCTGGAAGCCTTTTTAATCCTGTGAGAATATTTAGCAAAGCACCTAACATGTAGTACACATTCAATAAATAATTGATGAATGAATGAATGGTGAGCTTTCTAATTAGATTTGGAGAATATTATGATTAGATTAAATAGTTTATGTCCGACGGTGCCTACGTTCATTACTTTATTTTCTTTGCTTTTAGTGGTGTGATTTGTGATAATATTAGTGCTTTTTTATTTTAATGGAGAGCTATATTTCTTATGAGGGAAATGTACCCCAGTGAAATGTGCTTTGATTCTGTATTGCATACCAAACAAATATCCAGCATCTTTGAAGGGCATGGGCATTGAGCTTGTCCTTAGCATAGTTGCTTCCAGTATCTGAAAGGAAATAGCTTCAAGGCTAACTTGCCAAATACACAAATTGACAATTAAAGTCCAATGAACTTAGGCAGTTGGCTGTTGAAGGACCTGAAGGACATCTAACCTGACAGTCTTCTTCTGTATGTGGGAGAGCACATCCCTAGAGAAGCTGGGCCATACTCAGTGGTTTCTGTGCTGGGAACTGGTAGAGGCAGAGCTGGAACCTAGGTTCCTTACCTTCACTTCAGTCCCTCAACTGTGGGAAGGAATAAAGAGTAATTAAGAGCAGCAGACTTATTTTAAAAAGTTGAATTTCATGTAACACCTAGGTTCTAACAATGGGAGTCACAAAAATCTTGAATAGATCTTTATGTCAAAAATGAACAATTTGTAATAAGAAGAAAAACAATAAAGTAACCATCTTCTTAGGAGGTAAGATAGTTGTATGCTATGTACAAAACTAAAGCCATGGGGCTACAGAAATGGCTTAGTGGTTAAGAGCACTTACTGATCTTGCAGAAGACCTGGCTTCAGTTTCTAGCAGCCACCTGGCAGCTTACCACCACCTGTAACTCCAGGGCCAGGAGATATGATACTTTGTTCCAACCATCACAAATGCATCTGGTATACATGGTAACATTCAGGTAAACACCCCAGACATAAAATAAAAATAAATAAATTTAAAAAGATAACTGAGGCTATTGTTACAGAACCACGTTGTCTTGCAGAACACTGAGCATAATTTTTAAACAACACCCTAGTGATAACTTCTGAGTACTCTGGTGAATAACTTAGCCAAGACTAGCTCTACCTTCCTGTCCTGAAGCTTGTCCATCAACTCGCCTCTTAAAACATCTGTTACCATCGTTCCCATGTCAGCATGTCTAATAGGTTTGCCTATTTATTAATTTTCATCTTTTCAATTTCATGCCGTTTATATTGTTCACAAGTTTTCTGAAACGTATTAATTCTTATTATCTGGTTGGAAAGTGTTTTTGTTTTATTTCAAAAATTGAAACTGAATGTAGTGGTGCGTGCGTGCATGTGTGTGTGTGTGTGTGGTGTTGCATATCTAATGGAAGTTCATGCTACAGCGTACATCTGATAGTTGCTCCTGGAGCATTATTTTTCCTTTTCAGTACTTACTGCTTTCAGAGCTTGCACACTTTGCACACTGCTTGGCCTCTTCTAAACCACACTCCGTTGGTAGTGCACACTCTTTGCACTTGTAGGCAAAAGTATATGTGTGCCCATCTTTGGTTAGTGCCCATCTTCCTTTGTTATGGATAGCAATTAAAAAATTCTTTTGGCATTGCTTTAAACCACCCCCCCCAAAAAAACCCGTTTTTTTGTAGAGCTCATGTATTTTTAAAACTTCTTCCTGAGAATGATATTTTCCCAAGTGTTCAAAATTTGTTAGCAGAGTCATACTCTTGCTTTTAAAATGAACTGTCACGTGTAACATTTATATTTCAGGGAGAGGTCTTATTTTCCAATGTTTCTTTTCATTTGGCTTCTCTTTATGACCTACATGTCATTTGTTCTGTTAGCCTCTTAAGTGTTCTCTTACCTTGCCAGTCTAATACAAGACTCTGTTAAAGTCTGTCACAGGTCTCATACGCCAAGCATTCAGGAGTTCTGCTGTTCTGTGTCGATGCTCCTGGATAAGACAAAATGAGGTCAGGGAATGTGGCTGTCACTCTGAGCTAATAGTGTGACTCTTGACAAGTTATGCAGAAGCACCTGTACCTTTTACCTGACTCACAGACTCAGTCATATGTATTTCCCTAGCGATGTTCTAGATTTTAAGTAGTATTGGTTAAACTTAGTTCAATCAGCAAATGCTTTCTATGTGTCTGCTGTGTGACAGGTGCTTCACATTGTGACAGTTGTGATGGATGCATTGTTGGGTTCATTGAAATATGAATTAGCTAGTTTCAGTCTTTCTATGTTTCAAGCATTCTGATAAAATATGTCAAAAAAGGGTTATTTCACTTAATTCTTTCAAAATTCCGTGAAGCCCATAGTTAAGAATCTACAGATAGCTAAGTAATAATGTGTGGTGACAATTTTGGAGTTTTGGTGTCTTTGAAAACTGCAACAATATTATGGGAATATGTTTTTGTTTTGATCCCAGGTGTGGGGATACTGGGCTGCTTCAGACTGATTGCAGCAGTTGACTATGATTTGCCTCATGCTCTAGCAGGGGTGTGATTTTTGCCAGCTTTAGATAGTTTCTACAAGTGTGTGACATTTGGAATTCTGGGGACTTTCAGAGGGTATATAAATAGGGTCCTGAGGGGTGTGGTAAATTGTCGGTTGGTTGTTGGGTTGTTACTGATCATGGTTTGTTAAATAGTTGTGCATTAAGAAGAAACAAGAAGAAGAAAAATTAGATATCCTGACAGTCAAGGTCAAACTTGCCTCCAGCAACTCAACACACCTAATGAGCAGGCGGTAGTCTAATGGCATAAGTCACTCACCCCTTTTCTGACCCCTGAAGTTATTTGGGGATTTCTTTCATTTTCTCTCTGTTCTCTTCTCTCTATTATCTAGTGTCAGGGGATTGAAAAGGTAGAAAAAAGAAGAACCTACCAAGTAGCCAAAGACCACTAACAATGATGAAATTGGAAGAATGGCTAGTCTTGAAAACATATAGAAAGAAGTAAACTAAGTGGACTAAGTCTCTCTGTCTCTCTCTCTGCCT
>JADRCH010000104.1:2235352-2258227 GCA_019843965.1 Rhynchomys soricoides
GGGGTGATACATTGGAACTTAGAGCGAAAAGAAAGGAAAGGCAGAGATGATGTAATTGTATTTTAAAAGAATCTTCTGCTAAGAGCTTGGTCCATAAATGTGAACAAGGTTGGTGGAATCTCCACAGGTTTGACAGAACTCTTGTTGAGGGAGTTTAACTTGGAGGCTGAGAGGACTTGCCAGGCATTTGCAATGAATCAGCTGATGTGTGACTGTACTGTGGTGGATGTCAAATTATTGATGAATATATAACATTTCAGGAGGAGAAAAGTTTTCAAAAGAAGCCAAACAATCTAATAACGATTTGTATAATGTATAATTAGGACCATCTGCTAATAATAGGGACCTGTTAATAATATCTTAAAATAGAGGTTCCTTTTTGTCTAATGCAGAAGGAATCATGAGGTGAGTGGGCAAGGGGTTGCATGGTATCTATACTGTCATCACTGGCCCCTTCTGTTTCTTTCTTGGTCAACTCCTCTTAGGTCATGCTTTCCATCCTCAATGCTACTTCAAAATCGGAAGGTAACTGCTATAGTCCTGGCCAACATGCTCACAGTCCAAACAGCTGAAGAGAGAAAAGGACGAGACATAAAAGCTGAGTCGGCTCATTTCGAAGCTCCTCCCAAATGTGATGAAGTGTTTTTGGAATCTATTCCATATAGGAGAATTTGGGAGTCATGGGACATTGATTCACTGATGGATCTTTTTATAACTCGGTACTATTACCACCTAGCATACTAGAGGCCGATTGTAATGCCAGCTGCTTTTGCTGTTGTAGAATGTTCTTCTTCATACACTTCATACACCCCCAACGTCTGCAGTGGAAACAGCTCCTACTGTTTCTCTCTCAGAAGACTTCAGAGCTTGAGATGTGATTTTAGGGGAAAGGCATATGATTCAGGTTTTTGTCTTTCTTAGGTCAAGTTTTACCCCATGTAATATGTTTCAGGGTCACAGATATGTCCTACAAAGAGGAAAGACAGAAGTATCAGTGTGTCCACTGCTGATTGTTCACTGTGCTTATTAATTGATTTTCTCCATTCTTTCCCAATGAGAATAACTCAGTTGTTGGTTCTTCTCATAAGCACTTGGTTTCTAAATGAAGTATAAACCGTAAAAGATAAAGCACAAAAAATCCTAATAATCCTCATGAAAGCAGTATTCCTATATCTAATTCTTTTTTACCCCTGGAGAATGGAATGGCAGTTGCGAGGCCCCTTAGGTACTTTGTTATGACAGAAGAAGAAGCTAAAAGTGTCTCAGTTAACAAGGTCATGACAAAGAGGGACATTTGGAAGAAATGACATCCTTCTATCTATAGATATGACTCTCAAAACACTTCTATGCTTCCTGATGGATTATCCAACTTCTCTAGTAGATTTCAGTAGAATCAGATGGAACCAATCTTCCTGGTTTGAGATCAGTCCTAGCTATCTGATTGTTAATGTCCTGTCCCTGAGGTACAAATGGGTAAGTTGGTCCAGTGAGTGGTGGACACCCCATGCTAAGGCCTTGTCTTTGCTTGGCTTCCAAGGTAGGAGAGCTGGTACTGAGGGCATCCATACATAGGGCTCCAAAGTAAGAAAATTGACTCACCTGGAAACTAGAAGTAAAGACAAAAACCATGGAATTAGCTGTGCCTCAAGTACTCAGGTGAGCCAGTGAGGTTTCATTCCTCTGTTTTGATTTATTAGCACAGAGAAGACAGCAAACAGGAGACTCAAGAGATTCTCCAGCAGAAGCATTTTATGTGGACACAGCTAGGACTTATGGGACAGTTTTCTTCGCTGTCTTTTATGTCTTTCAGGATGACATAGCAGAGTGGAGGTTATCCTGGCATTTTCTTTACTGCTATAAACAGCTCTCTGAGCTGAAAGGGTTGTCTTGTATTTCCTCTAGATCAGAAAAAACATGTCATGACAGCTAACAAAGACTCACAGACCACCTGCTTTTAATAGGGACACCAGGGCTCCTCATTTTCTATTAGTGTAAAGTTAGCTGCCTATCATAGGAACAGCCATTTTCCCAGGGTGTGTCGTGCTAACCCAAACAAGGAGTGACAGGGTGTCCTGGCCTCATGCTACAATTGAGAAAGAAGGTATTCATATGAATCCTTTCCTGCCCTGTTGCTACGAATAGATCATGTTGCTGGCATTCCTTGGTTTGTTGCAGGATGGACATGATGAGGAGGTTGAGATTATTCTTCTCCAAATAATTGGGGTTTGGGGGGGGAGTCCTCACAGGACAGTAGTGGTCCTCATTGATACTGAAAATGGCATTGACAGTGTCAGAGGACCTCAGTATTAAAGGTCAGGTAACTATAAAATGGGGAAGATTGTGATTAGAGGTCTCCTGCTTCAAGAGTCTAACAGCCCTAGGAAAGCTTCGGAGGCAAAGGCTTGATTAAAGCCTCTTATATCTACTAGTGTTTATAATAGGTATGAATTCTATAGGCTTTGAGCCTCGATTCATAAAAATATTGGACAGTGATTTAGAAGCAATTCTCTTTAAAGAGTTTTCTGCAGAGGGCACAAAGTTGGGTGGGTGAAGAATGGGGAAGCTGGGAAGAGTTGAGGTGAAGGGGTAAATGTGGGAGGCATTTTCAACCAGACACCAACGCTCTCTAATTCCTTGGTTCCTTTATCACTTCCCCAGTGGTATTTATCACATGGGGAAGCTTGTCTGAAAACCCCACTGTGCCGTGGGAGCACTTGTTGGAGGCTGGCATGTGTCCTGTCATTGGAAGTGTGGGTTTTCTCCCCCTCCAAGAAAGCGGGTGTGGGCGCAATCTCATGATGGTCGTCTTAATCAAGATGACAGACAGAATCAGCGAGAAGGGCAAAAGAGGGTGATCTAATAATGAAGCGCTTGTCCCTGGAGAGTAAGAAGAGAGAATTTCAAATGATTTTCCCCACAAGGTGAGAAGATACAACAGTCACCCTGATTTCATCATTGTTCACTGTATAATGCCTCATCTTGGGAAGACATGGAGTACAGACACAGTTGGTACAGACATGGGGTCTAAGTGTGAGTCCCTACCCAGGGGGTGTAAGTGTGAGTCCCTGACACACTATCAACGTAGCCGGTAGAGAACGTACTTTGGCTGAAGTTTTTGTAGTTAATACACATTAATTGAGATCTGGCAGTTTTTATAAAAAAAATATTTTCTTGCCTCCTCTTAAACAGAAACTTCTAATGGATATATAATAATTATACATATCTATGGGGTTTGTGTGATTTCACTGTATGCATATAATGTGTAATGAACAAATTAGGGTAAATGTTATATCCTTCACCTGAAAATCTTTTTTTTTTCTGAGTTAGATTAATTCAAATTTTGCCTCCAGTTTTGAAATATATTGTAAATTGTTAACTGTGACCCCTCTACTCTGTTTCAGGGCCCCAGGACTCTCTGGTCCTGTCCAACTGTAGCTTCATTGGTTAGCCAACCTGTTCTTAGTTCCCATCCTTTCCCTGACTCTGAGTACTTCTGTGGCTGCTGCATATTGCCACCTTGTAGTTCTTCATGATCTTGATACTTAATACTTCACAAGACTTATAATTGCTCAAACTGAGTGTATTAGCAATCTATTCTTTATATGAATGTTCTTGATGTGCTCATAAAATATTATCTCCTTTAGATTTATATTGTGGGTAATTGTTTCTTCTAACATTTCCAATTAATTTATATTTCTTATACAAACATACATTATATTCAGTGTCTAAATTAAAATCCCTGTCTAGAAGTGCTATAAATTGATGAAGACAAAGGTGATTGAAGGATTTTGACTTCAAAAACTGTAACTTTTTTTCATATTTAAATCTCATTTATTCAGATGTTTACTCTTACCCTACATAAATGTCGAGGATCAGCATACATTACAATGCAGGTTTTGACATATCTGGCAAGAGGGAAAACTCAGCTTAAGAATTTCCTCCATCAGATTGGCCTGTGGGCCATTTTCCTAATCCCCCAGTGGGCAGTGCCATCCCTTGGCAGACAGGCCTGAGCTGTGTAAAGAAGGGAGCCAAAGGTGAGCCTTGGGTCAAGCCAATAAGCAGCATTTCTCCATGGTCTCTGCTTCAGATCCTGATTCCAGGAAGAAATCCTGTCCTGCCTTTCTTCCAAAGGGTAAGAGAAAGTAAACCTTTTCAGCTCCTCAGGTTGTGTGTAGTCACGGCATTTATTCAAGCAACAGAGTCACGCCATTTATTCAAGCAACAGAGTAGCAATCCAGAACTAGCAGCATGGAGAATAAGCCTCTGCTCACTTCTCTGTTTCTCTTGTTGAATGGATAAATGAGGGTCAACATCAGCAGCAAACAACCTTCAGTTCAGCAGTATTTACCGAGGCCATTACAAAGCCATTGGGAAGCAGATAGGAGTCCTATAGAAAGGCGAGGCAGAGTGATGTAATGTGAGGTGTAAAGAAAAGGTGGGAGGGGGGACGTGAAAGAATTGAAAGGCTTTCTCCAGCACTGCCCAGAGGGCAGGCGTTCTGATTATGAATCATCTTTCTCTTTATATAAAAATACCCTCAAGGAAGAAAAGGGCACTTCTCTAATAGGGTACGCTATTGGGATTTCCCAAGGAGGGTAATCATCTTTGCTCTGTTCTGCGCTCACCGTGCCAGCTGCCAACTGCTTCCAAGCTTCCAGGCAAACACCTTCCCACCCCAGTCTCCAGGAAGGAAAGGCCATGCTGGCTTTGGACTGTGGTAGCAAAACCTGCTTTTCTGCTTCCCAGACCCGTGGTTGTAAGTGGTGCTGAACTGTCTGCTCTCCTGAGTCTCCAGATGCCAACTCTCCTGGAAGATCTTTAAAGCTGTTAGCCTCCACATATGTAGACGAACTTCATGTAATAAAGTCTCTCCCACCCCGTGTGTTTGTGTGTGTGTACACATTCAAATCCTAGTATTTTCTCTGGAACCCCAATTAATATAGTTGGATTAAATAGGTTTGGTTTAGAGATATAAAGAGAAGAGAAAGATGACGGAATGTAATTATTTTGAAAATTACGAACACAGGGGGAACATATAAATGACTACATTTGTCAGGCTTAGCACCATTTAGAATATCTGACTTAGGATGAATGATTCTGACCTAGCAGAGGAGACAAGTGATAGTTTTCTAGTGTTTTAGGACATTCTTTAAAAATTGTCTTGTGATTCAAATCTCTGCAGTAGTTTTCTCCTCTGGTACTTCTTAGGTGTTAGATAAATATTGGTTAACGTGAAGCATGGTGCGTAGTGTATGACAAAATCATTTTCATATTCTTATGAGTTATATTAATTCATATGAAGATAACTCAAACATTAACTCAGTGTTGCTGTACACCAAGGCATCGTTTACCTCAGAAGGTTCAGGATATAGTGTCTGTTGTGCTCTGCCCACCAGCACCTCTTACTGGGTGCAGACAAACACCTTGGCAGTGGCCTCTGCCATGTTGGATGGATTGCATTTGGACTAAACATATTAATCCAAGGCATAGGGCATGTTAATGACTTGGTTATCGGTTATTGATAGTTTGTGAGCACATCCTAAATTATGGCTGCCTTGTTAAAAGCAGAGCCGAGAAAGACAAGCATCAGTGAAGTTTGAGGTGGAGGACCTTTAATACACTTTAAAAATGGCCTGGAGCTTTCAGACCACAGTAGAGTGTTAGTCAGACTTTTTGTCTCTGTGACAAAACATTTAGGCCCAACAGCTTACGAGAGAAAAGTGTTTGTGCTCATGGTTTCAGAGACTTCAGTCTACCATGGAGGAGACAGAAGTTCGCTGGACAGCAGGTCATATCTCCAGTCAGGAAGTAATCAGGGACCAGGGATTGCACTCCAAGTACAGCCCCAAGTGACCCTTTCTCTCCAGCGAAGCCTCCCCTCTTCTGTCTCTGCACATGTCCATTAACCTCTTAGAATCTTGCCGTCAAGTGAGACCAGCTGGCCAAAGTGTTACACCACTAGGAATTAAATTTTTCACATGTGCCGCATTAAAAATTTTAGATGAAAAGAAACAGGATATCAAGTGGGCCTCCCAGGAGGGTGCCTTTTATTTTTAGGCACCGTGATAGTAAGGGACTTTTTTTTTCCTACTAGAGGTTTTAGCTCCTGGATTGTCCTGTTTTTCCTATGTCTCTTTAACATTTTTGTTAGAAACAAAGATCGGTTCTCCTTTGGGATTCTTTGAGCATCCTGCTGGAATGTGGGAGTTTATGAGCCAATGACATGGGCTCTGCTTAAAAACCACAAAAGTGTTCGAATGCACTTTTATTTGAAGTTGCTGGTTTTAGTTTTTCTTTTTAACTTACCCTGATTGTTTCTTTTATCTTTGAGATGATGATACGTCATTTTCTCCTTCCCTTCCCTCCTTCCAAACCGTCCCATTCATCCCTTCTTGCTCTTTTTTTTCAAATTCACGGCCTCTTCTTCATTAATTACTGTTACCTGCATATAGGTGTGCACACAGGCGCGTACGCACGCACGCACACACCCCTCACTATAGCCTGCTCTAATACACTTTACGGTAACACCACTAGTAGAGTCAGAAAGGGAAGGGAGAAGGCAAATAAAGAGACTGCTGTCTGTACAGAAGCGCCACTTCCCAGGGGAGCTCAGGCCAACATGCTGAAACCTGATTCAGTGTACACAGTATGGGTGGAAAGCACGGGATCTCTCTCAGGGCTCTCAGCTACATTCTAGCCTGGCAAGAAGGATACACCTCTTGCTCTCTATAGGAACTAAAACTTATAGTATCAAGGGTGTGTGTGTGTGTGTTGCAATATGGTTTAATTTTGAATTAAAACCATTTATTCACGATTTTGCTTTCACCAGCTTTCTTAGACACTAATTGTATGATTAAGGCAGATGTGGGCAATCCTGGGACTCATAGGCTGTTCAGCGTGCTCTTTTCTCAATGTGTGTAAGGTGCCATGGGGGTCAGCCGAAGCTTTAGAGGTCTATGACTTACACAGACGCCTGCTCCATCCTTTCTCCAGGACTGGCAATGTGTCTTTAGACATTTTCATTCTGGCTCACCTTCAGTGACTGACTGACTGACAGGGCCATACTCATCAAACTTGTTCAGTGAGCAGCAGGAAGCATCGTTGAAGAGCCAGGCTTATGTTCTCGCTAACTCAGGTTATGTTCTCGCTAACTCAGGTTATGTTCTCAGCATAGATGGCATGGCCCCACCCTAAATCATGCCTCTGAATGCCTTCCCATTTGAATCCACTACATGCAGAAGCCCCAGGGTGGAGGTCTGTATTCTTCTCTGCATGGCAGAAGTTCCCAGTGACTAGTGAGGGATGGCAGCATCCTTCTGGTATGCTGTCTGCTTCCCACGCACATGGAGTTGACTGCTGAGAGCACAGACTCTGGGTACCAGCTCCATGCTCTTTCTGCCCCTCCACCGTTTGTCACAATCCACTCTTCTTTTCTAACGTTAGCTGGCTGCTCTCATAGACAATGCCTGCTTCCATTCCCAGATGGCTCTGTCTGTAAAGCTTGTAGACTTCCCAACTACCACTCCAGGGTGTATGGGCATCGTGTCTGTCCAACTCTCATGGAATTTCTTGCTCATAGCGTTTGCCAGAATATTTGCCAAAATGTATGTGACAACCGAATTTCCCTTAATGAGTTTTCAGCGATGAAAGCCTTTCATTTGATCTGTTTCAGATTGGGCATATCAAAGCAGATTCTAGTCTGCTGGGGTTCCTATTAGACTCCATGTTCTATATAGATTTTATTACCTTTCAAAGGTCCCTATGATGTAGCAAACAGATTCCTTTAAGGTCAGGTAAGTTAGAACAGAAGATGGGGCCGTTCAAGGGATGATTCATAAACTAGCAGCCCTGGTTTCACTAGGCTTTAGCTGATTCTCACTCAGCCTTTCCATTAGGCTCCTGCTGTGTCTTCATTTCTGAATGAAGTCCTCTGCAATAGAAGTGTGCACAGATTCCTCACTCAGGCCTCGGGTTCATGGATTGAAACCTCATGACTCTTTGAGATGCTAGATTCTCACCAGAGAAGGATTAACTTGGAAGTCTTGTACCAAGAGCTGGTTTAACTAGGAACATGTTTCTTGTCTCCTGCAAGAATTCCCAGTAATTTTATTTTATTTTTTCTTGGATTTACAGTAGTGTGAAAGCTATACCCATTTTGTTATGGTATTTATTCTTAGCTTGAAGAAATGAGTGTGTATTGACTTGAATGCCACCAAGAATGACCAGACCACTATGGCCATTACTGATATGTGAATAAAAGGTTCAATGATTGACAAGCCTGTTAATATTTATAGTGAAGTCATGATTAGCACAGTAAAGCCAGAAGGAAAGGTGTATGTGTGTGTGTGTGTGTATATATATATATATATTCATCAGTAATATGTCTAATAGCTAACATGTTTCACAAACCTCTAAATTCTATGAGTTGCAATTTAAAATAATAAAATATATTCATATTCTTCAGAAGTGTGTGGCTGTAGTTAATTAACTTTACACATGGAATAGCATCTAGAAAAGAGACAAGCATTAAGAAAACTATTTGGAACTAAGTTTACACACACACACACACACACATACACACACACACACACACCTCAAATAAATTGCAAAATTTGAGGTCTTCTTGTTTATAAATTCATAACCCATATAGTTATGACGTACTTTCACGAATATCTATAACAAAGCTTCTGTAGCGTTCTATTAATGCAGTCACAATTTTGTTATATTAAAAGTAGGTTACATCGTGGTAACCATGTGAGTCTCATCTGTGGACTATGTTATGTAGAAGATACATCGTGTTTGTGAACAGCTGTCAATGAAAGAGGCAAATGCCTGATCAAGAGTTTTTGTAAGCCTTGCCCTTGGTAACAAAAACAACCCAAAACCTGCAAGTGTTTTTCTTATTCCTGAGACCCACGTTGCCAATTGTTTTTCTGACAGTGTCTTGACATAGATCTCTTAGATTGAATTGAAAGCATTGGCTCCTCAGAATTTGCTATTTGTGCACTGAGAAAATTGGCTAAAACTAGAGAAAAACCCAACAAACAAATAAAAACACCCTTCTAAACAGGTCCTTTCACTTGGGTCCACATGAACAACAATAATAACCATTTCATAGGACAATTATTAGAATTTAATGACTTAACATGAGTATGCCATGGCCTAGTGTGCAGTGCATTTTAACTATTATTATGATCAAGTTCCTCTGATCCCAGGAACAAAGAGGAATTATCTATCAGCAGAGTAGTTTTCAGTATCAAATTCTGTAAACAAATAAACATTTACATGTTTATTTGAATTCTTCTTCTTATAGTTCTTGTCCTTATAGCTTGAATGACCCCCGATAGACTCCAATAAGAAAGATTCCACTTTAGGCTCGAGACATTAAATGCTCACCTCCTCCTCACAAGACTGTGGCTGTTACCACTCCCTCTGAACAAGATGCTGAGTATCAGCTGTGCCGGAGACACTGTTATCTTGCTAATAATACTCACATTGCTCAACAGTGATGAGCAACATCCTCCTGCTTCATCCAGATGGGACATATTTTAAAGTTAATTTCCCTGGAAGATATTTGAGCAGAGAAATCAGATGTTGTGCTTAAGTTTCGTGTAGGCTCATCTGTTGTTTGAGGTAGCCATACCTGATTCTAAAAAAACTGAAGCTTAAAGACGCTAGAAAATAGAAAGACTTTTTTTTTTTTTTTTTTTAAAAAAGGCTTCTGTCCACTTTAGTGATATTTCCAAGCTCAGTTGCATAGGATGCTTCAAGAAATGGGGGCCTGGTGGTTAGGTAAGTTTATTGCCCATTCTCTACCCGAGTGAGAGATTGACCTTGTATGTTAGCTGACCCAAGGCTCTGAGGAGTTTTGTAGAGAACCAGTATGTGGAGAATCAATCTGAAAAGCGTTTTAGAAGTTTAAATGAGCAACTCTTTCTGCTGTGGAGTAGATCAAAAGCCAGTTGCTGAAGCCAATTAGGAGCCCAGGAGCTGCCGTGGCTGACTACTTGGTGATTGCTTGCCTATGTTTTCAGCATGTACAATGGAGTATTAGCCCTGTACTACTATGTCTGGGATGGGCCTTTCTTCCTTCAGACATGAAGAGAAGGTCGCTGTATTATAGCCAGTTTGCAAATCTATCTCAGAGGAACTTCCTACAGAGACAATTGAAGAGAGGAAAAATAAGAGTAGAGGCATGCCTTTCCCCTCCCCCCCCCCCCCTCCTTCCCTCCCTTCCTCCCTCTCTCCCTCCCCCTCCCTCCCCCCCCTCTTTTTCTTTCTTTCTTTAAATTCTGCTCATAAATTGGTGGCCCATGAAATAGCTATATTTTGTGTCATTTTTAGGGTGTCCCCCCTGGAGCACTTGCACCGAAGGGCATTTGTGACATTTCTTGTATGTTATCGACTATCTCAGTAATACCCAACCTTATTAGGATTGTTGTTCAGATTTTGATTGCAAGATTTATTGTAGACATGATACTGTTAAATACCCCACTGTTTAAATTTCTGTGATTGATACTGTGTGATCAATTCTGTTCAGAATTTAGTACTAAATTTTTTTCTTAAAAGAACACAGATATTTTATCTTATCAGATAAATAAAATAAAAATAAGTATCCCTCCACTTTTTTCCTTCCTATCTTGGCTGCCTATGGGATCAAAGTAAAATTTTATATACTTTATAGTAATAGCTGTTCAAACCTTTAAAGAAACAGGCTTATGTGTTACTTCAAATCTCTTAGAAGCAGGTGGTACTTAAATTTTACGGTAAAACTGAATTACATTCCTTATGCAAAGCCGGTGTTCAGAAAATTCATCTTCAAGCTTTTTAACTGATTCTGTTTTCTTTGAAATAAAATTATATGCACGTTAAATTTTACACTGGGCTTTAAAGCTTCCCATCCCACTTTGTAGCTGGATTCCCATGTAGAAACCACGATTAGAAATACTCAAATATTTCATAAAAATTTGATAATGCAGAGAATTTTAGGACGTTGCTCAGGTAAGACAATTTTCTGAAAGTTTTAGTAATTAAAAATGAAGTAGGTAGTAGCTATGAAATGTAGGGGTGCAGGTAACATCCATTTTCAACAAATAGAATGATTTCTTTCTGTTCACTGAAGTACCAAGAAGAACAAATTAATTTAGTAAGAACCCAAGGCACAGTTACCTGGTGCTTGGTCTTGGCTTGGGTGGGTGGGATCTGATAGCAGGAAATGTTCACTCCTGTCCCCTGCTTGGTACACTGAATCTGCATGTTGTCAACGAGGGAGAACACAGCATGTGATGTCTTGTAACACAGCATCAATAAACTATTTTCTGGATGGCTGTGTATGTTTTAGCCTGTTCCGCAGACTTCTACCCATTTTCAGAACTATGGATGAAGAAAATTAAGTTTTAACAGTCTGGCCACCTTTTGCTCTGTCTCTTTTCATTTAGATATTTTTCTAGATTCCTGGAGAGCTGTAGGACTTTTGTTGTAACCGATAATGTTTGCATGAGAAGGGTGTTTCTTCAAGACTCCTTTCTTCTTAAATTTTCTTCTGTTTTGGTGAAACCGTGACACCACGAGGTAACTGACATGGAGGCAGTGTTTCTGGGGAGTAAAATACTTAAAGAAGAAAATGACTGAATGAAAGGCTTAACTAAGTCTGACCTAGCCTTTTGTAGGGAAGGCTAGTGGATCTACTCCACTCTCTGCACTTTCTGTGCCAAAACTCAAGCCCATAGACAGAAAGCACAATGACATGGACTGGTACCCCTAAAAGATTATGTTACAAAACAAACCCACGTTTAATCACAGCACTTAGGAGGCTGAAGCAGGTGGATCTCTGAGTTTGAGGCCAGCCTGGTCTACATAGCCATGTTCAGGCCATCAAGGGCTGCATAATGAGATCCTGTCTCAAGATAAACAAACGACCTCCACCCCCCTATAAACCCGAAACAACCCTGTAGGTAGCTGAAACTTGTGAGTCTTGGATCTGGAATCCATCGTGTGATTGTGAAGGAAGGAGACCCACACTGGAAAAATAATAGAAATGCACAAAACATCTGGCATGGAGTGTGCTTTGCACACTAAGATGGGGCTGCCCAGATCATGGATAGAATGGCAGGAACCCAGACCCTCAATGTGTCACATACAGCCCGAGGGAGCAGTTAGCTTGAGCTGTCAGACTGTAACTGTCCGGGAGGAGGAAGCTGCCATTGGTAGTGTGTGTGTGTGTGTGTGTGTGTGTGTGTGCGCGCGCGCGCGCGCGCGCACAGACTGCCCAGTCACTCTTAAACTTCCGGTACCTGGGCAGAGAAAGGCTTTGTCTTCCTGAATCTGACAAGAGAGAAAGGCTTTGCTGGTTGCCCATGGGTCCGATTCCTCAGCCATTAACATGCAGCGCCCATGCCAAAACAATACTGTCAGTCAGGATCTCACTCCTCCATATACCTCATGTCTAGTGTATAGCCCATGGGGGGCTTTGCCCTAGGGTGACCATGAATGCAGCCCAACACATTTAAATTGTGTTTCCTGGGGACCTCATTTTGTTGTAGAAGTAATGTGGCAATGGTGGTTTGTTTTTTTTGTTTGTTTTTTTTTTTTTGGTTTTTCGAGACAGGGTTTCTCTGTGTAGCCCTGGCTGGCCTCGAACTCAGAAATCCGACTGTTTCTGCCTCCCAAGTGCTGGGATGAAAGGTGTGCGCCACCACTGCCCGGCAAAAGAGACCTTATGTGGTCCGTCCCGCGACCTTGGCGTTATTAGCACCACCCTCTAACCACCTGAGCTAGCCGGCCAAGTATGGCAGTGTTTCATTGTCTTCAGACAGTAGCTCGTGATGACATTTTAGATATGTTAGGGGAGAAAGTCTGTGTAATGAAATGGTGTTTTAGATACATTGGAAGAGAATAATCTGGGTGCGGGAACAAGGGGGGGCAAAGCAGAAGAAAAAGGGGAGCGTTCCTATCATTTATAACACCTTCTTCCCACACACCATCTACCCCGTCAGAGCAGTATGCATGATTCTGACGGAAGTCGTTACCCATGCTAAGTCTTAACTGGATCTAGGCAGCCGAGAGCTAGAAGGGTGTGAACCAGATTCGATCCTAGCAACAGGTTAGGAAAGAAAAGTAGCTTCGCAGTAGCCCTGTGAGCTGAGAAAACATCCTGGTGGAAACAGGATTTGGGTTGGAATGCATATGGAAAAAATTTTCAGGATAGAAAAAAATCCTTATTCTGGAACAGGTAAATAAACTGTCTGAAGCATCCTTGACTTGGTACCCAGTCCAAGGTGTTTAGGTGTCTCTCAACACATGAACTTTGCTCGTTCTTTACAGAGAGTCCTGGCGGGTATGGTGACTAGCAATGTGGCTACATGTATAAGGAGCACAGAACAAGAGCTCCTGTCAGCAGGAACTAACACATTAGCATGTGTTAGCAAAGAAAGCAAGTGGTAGCGAGGGGAGAAAGGAGACAAGGGAAAGATCAAAACACAAGGTCAGCAGGACAAAAAGTAAATACATCAATACAGTGGTTGATACAAACAAAGTGGGAGGGTGAAGCGAAACGAGCATCGCTGCTAAAAAGGCCAACGTGGAGTGCAGTCTGCGCATGAGCATGGGGGGTGCAGTTACCGTCTGAGACCATCCCCTTGGCGCTGTGGGATGCCCCTGGGTCCTGGTAAAACTCACGGTTGTCTCAGGTTGGGGTTGTCTGTCTCCAGGCCAATGCCTTCCATCTACTTCTTTCTGACGTGCAGCGAAGACATTTTCACAGTTGAAAGTTACCTCGGTTGCCTTGTCGCTCTGAGGGTTCCACCTTGCTCCTCCCCTTGGCCTGGGAACACAGGGCCTCCTTATAAATAGGTCCAGTACCCTGAAGGTGACATACTCTGATCTCACTCCCTCAACCTCATGGACAACCTTTGGAGGAGTCTGTTTCAACCATGGTACCGTCTCTTTAGGTCCCATTTGCTTCTTGGCTTGTCTTAATAAATTTCTGCTCTGAAATTACATTTATCATGGCCATCCATGGCAGCCACCCTGCACAAAGCTGGAGTCCTCGAATCTCTGACATAGGTCACCATTTCCCTTCTTGGCAGGATGGATTGCCGCCTTGAAGATCTCTCCTTAGGGTGGGCATAACCTTCCTTGCCCCCTCAGAGCTCCAGCCATCCCCCGGCTTCGCTTGCTCCAGATCTTCCTGGATTTCTTCCTCGCTCCGCCTCCAGGCCCTGCGCATCTCTCTGGATTCTCTGCTGCTTTGTTTTGCACTCTTTTCTCTGTCTCATTTTCTTAAAAGTAGAGGCAGGGTTTGGGGGAAGCCAAAGTTCCACGAGGACCAACATTTTCAGGCCAAACAAGAACGTATAGAAGCCTATAATCCTTAACATGTATTTTCTAAGTGGCATTAAACACAAAAAGTAATTCTGAAACTAGACATGGTACATTTCTCTGGCTATCCTTCTACTCAGAGTCTGAGGCAGGAAAATGGTGAATTCCAGGCTAGCCTGGGCTGTATCCGTGACAAGATCCTGTCTCAAAACACCGACTAGATGTGGTTCATCGGTGGAATGCTTGCCCAACAGGCACAAAACCCTGAGTTCAAGCCTCTCACTGAAAACAACAACCCTGATCCATTCAATCAAGCTTAAGTTGAACCATCTGTATAATCTTCATGGTGCTGAAGCTTTGAGGGAAAGAATCAATCTATTTTCAGATTTCTGTTTTTCTTTCTGTCTGCTTCCCGTTTTTGCTGATGATGCAGCTTCCATCACCTTGGAGGTAACCTGGCACGGTTGTCCTTGCTGCCCACCTCCTGTCCTTTATGGATTCTTATTCAGCTCAGTGCGCCTTCTTCCTAGTCTACTACCTCACCGCCTCAGTCCCTGTGAACATGAACGGGACCACATGGTATGCAGCTTATAGAGAATTTCTACTATTTTTCCATTTCTGGTCTCTCTTTTTTCTTTATTCCTACGTGAAGTTTCTCCTCTTCAATGTAACTGGTCGTTTCTTGCTTCCCAGTGTCCTCTGGACTCTCTTCTTCACACTAGCCTCTCTGCCAGATGTTCCCAGTGCTGTCTTTGTAACTTTGTAGCAAGATCTAGCACATTCTGCTGGCTCACTGCCTCCGTGGACACTGTTCTCTTTCCTGGAGTTCTCCCGTTCCTCACTTGCCGGACCCCACCAGCTTGCACTGGGCTCTCAGCTTACTGCTGTGATTTTCTCTGGGACTTCACCAGTGGGGGAACTGTGTCTAGCACTTGTTCCCTGTCCTCTGCACCTGTTCTTTATGTTTCCCAGTACACTTGTCAGAGCTTATCTGATATCTCATAAAACCGCTAAGAGCAGAGGCCATTTCTGCATTTATTTAAGACTATATGTCCAATGCTTGACATCCTTCAAACCACGATGAAAGGATATTGAGTTAGCGAGTTATAAATAGAGAGAACCCTGCTCCCCACCGCAGTCAACTTCAATTGCCATCTTTCTGGTAAGCACTCAGATCCCTCAAAAATATACAGTAGTCTTGGAACATGCTTCTGTGTGGATTGCCTAATATTTGACTAGCAGAAATGACAAGGTCATGATAGACAAGGGTGGACAACAATAAGAAAGATGACTAAGCATGATGCAGAATCCGTGTTAATCCAGACCAGGGCATTCTTTGTCATGAGGGTTGTGTGAGGTACTGACATTAGGGCAAGCTGATTGAAATAGAACCATTTTGTACAATTTTTCCAAAACTCTTCTCAGCGTTGGACAGTGTTTCAAAATAATACTAATAATAATAATAATAATAATAATAATAATAATAATAATAATACAAAAACAAAATGAAAAATCACCTAGGAGTACAGAGAATATGCCTGAAGGTTTAGATTCCTAACCCCAAATAATTTCAGTCTAGTAGGTGTTCAATAAACACCTCATTGTTTTGTGCTTGCTTGCTCTGCTCAGACTCTAAGCTCTGTGTTGTCCCCTTCCTTCCTGCTGCACCTAGCAACAGCCCGGCTCCTCAAGGGGAAAGCTGCTCCCACAGCGGCTGTGCTGTGGAGGGCAGAGCCTCACTGAAGGCAGCAGAGACAGGGTGCTGCGCACATCCTGTGTGCTGGGAATTTGCTTTCATCTGGTCTGAGAGCAGAGTGTAAAAATTAAAACATGCTAGAGGAAAATCATCTAAGAGAGTGATGACGTCATCTGCCTGCCTCAACTTTGCGGGGTATATATTTTGTGTATGAATTTTTATTAATGCACAACTCCTAAGATAATCTAGTTATAGTTCCAACTGTGCATCTTTGTCAATTTTATTAATGGCATCTTATCTCGATCTAATACAGAATATTAAATATTTTTTATATTTAAATATTTTAAACAGATAAAAAGTATATCATTGACTTAGTGCACTGTACTAGAAACATAAAACACCATGACTTTTATTAAGGAAAAATGTACAAAAAGTAAAATAAAATCGAAGAAACCTTTGCAAATGTTCACGAGCTTTTCCAAGACCATTTTCAACTTGGCCTATAATTTTTAAATGACTGTATAATAATGCATATAGTTAATAACTAATAATCAGTAAGACCTTCCTAGCAGTTGAACACTTCAGGAAAGCTTTCTAAAGTTGACCCTGTCAGAGAAATTGAGGGCTGTGTTCTTATTTTTCTATTGCTCATGAAACAATTACTCATAGTTCATCTTGAACACAGTTTCCACCTCGGTTACAGCTGAACTGCCATTTGATCTAGTGCAGGGGTTCTCAACTTCCCCAACCCTGCGACCCTTTAACACAGTTCCTCGTGTTGTGCTGACCCCCAACTATAAAACTATTTTGTTGCTACTTCATCATACCCGAATCATAACGTAAATATCTCCACCCAAAACGGATCGAGACCTGTAGGTTGAGAACCATTGGTCTTGTGGGACAGCAGAGGTAAGGCAGGCTTAGCAAATAAAAGTCCCTCTTGCTGCTTTGCCTGGTTCTCTGGATGCTTTTCTAGAGCTTTTGGTTCTGCACAGCTTCCTAGCTGTGCCTTCCTGGGGTATCTCTTCATGTTGTGTCTAGATGCTTACACTTCCTGAACATAAGCATGCATGCATGTGTGGACCGTGCAGACCTTGTAGCAGAGATCTTAGTGAAGCGTATCTGCATCTCTTGCTAGGCTTTGTCCTTTTGGCATGAAATCCAGATAGCTGGATGGGGGAATTTCAAACAGCAACCATGAAAGGAAAGAAAACCAGAGTCCCCAGTTTTTATACCGGAAATGTCTATGGAGTTCCTGAAAGGGCAACAGACGAAGGCCAGCGGGGGCCAGCTCAGAAGCACTGGTTGTTTGTAAGCTCGGGCTGCTCTGTAGGCCTCTGTGGCTCTTTGTCTGTCTGTCTGTCTGTCTGTCTGTGTCTATCTCTGTCTCCCTCTCTCTGTCTATCTCTGTCTCCCTCTCTCTGTCTCCCTCTCTCTGTCTCTCTCTCTCTCTCTCTGTCTCTCTCTCTCTCTCTGTCTCTCTCTGTCTCTCTCTCTCTCTCTCTCTCTCTCTCTCTCTGGTGAGGTCTAACTATCTAGATCTGGTTATTAAGGAACTTACGCAGACCAGGCTAATCTCAACTCTTTAGAGTTCTGATTCTTGTCACCTGAGTCCCAGCATCAATGCACACATCACACCTTGGACTCCCTTATTGAGAGTACTTCAGGAGTGGTCTATAGTCTATGCTGTCTTTTGCTTTATTTTTCACATAATAAGCAAAAATGCAAGTGAACATTTTTTTTTCAAGCTCTGTATGTTTGAAGGGAGATGTAGACACGCACAGAGAACTAAATATGTCTATGTTCCTAAGAAGCTAATCTTGAAACAATCTTAAAATGTCAATCCCGAGCACTTCATATAGGTCTCTTACTATTATTTTAATTCATAATTGAACAAGCCATCACCCAGTTGTCAGACCAATGACTTTCTATCCTCCATCCTTGCTCCTCATCAAGACCCAGCCATACTTCTGTGACTTCCATTTTGTCACGAACTTTTCTGAAGCAGCAACCAAAACGAGATGAACTGAGACAATCAAGTGTCTTAGTTAGGGTTTTACTGCTGTGAACAGACACCGTGACCAAGGCAACTCTTATAGGACAACATTTAATTGGGACTGGCTTACAGGTTCAGAGGTTCAGTCCATTATCATCAAGGCGGATCATGGCAATGTCCAGGTAGGCATGGTGCAGGAGGAGCTAAGAGTTCTCTATCTTCATCTGAAGGCAAACAGGAGAAGACTGGCTTCCAGGAAGCTAGGATGAGGGTTTTAAAGACCATACCCACAGTGACACACCTACTCTAGCAAGGCAACACCTCCTAACTGTGCCACTCCCTGAGCTGAACACACACAAAACACCTCATTAAGCAAGCATTGCTTCTTCAGGACAGTGTCCTTCTCTAAAGGTAAATGTTGGCCAGCACACATTCAGTGACTAATGTGCGAAAGTCTGGCTTATTTGAGATAGATGTTTATTATGTTAGCTTGCGCTCCAGTGCTGTCCAGCGCCCTCCAGAGCCTTCTAGCGCCCTCTAGTGCCCTCTAGATCCTTCCAGCGCCCTCCAGCGCTCTCTAGCGCCCTCTAGCCCACACAGCAGAAACAAACCTTTCAGTCTCTGCTGCCCATTTTTAGTTATCTACCATTTGTTATATTACTCACATCACTCATATAAAAGGCCACTAAATATTTCCTCTGTATCATCCATATGATAGACATGTCGCTTAGAGAGACAGGGTTTTGCAGAAGAAAAAACACCCACACTACTTCTGTGTCAGTAGATGCAGAAGCACTGCACTGCTCCGTCTGAAGCCTTGGGGTTGAAGTCCTGGGCTTGACTGATCAAGGGCAGTCAGCTCAGTTTCCCATAGTCCATTTATAAACTGAAGTTCATAAACCCATTCCATCCTGGACAATGGTAAAAAAGGGACTCTTAATGTTAGGTAACTGTCACCAGTCCCTGACTTCTTATTGTCTTTTACCTTCCCACCACCATCACCATAACCGCCACCACTGGCATCCCCATCATCATCAACATCATCATCATCATCACCACCACCATCATCTCATTCCCCCACCCCCACCCCGTGTATGTGTGTGTGTGTGTGTGTGTGTGTGTGTGTGTGAGATGGGGATGTGTCTGACTTTTGGAAGTCAGTTCTCTGCTTCTACCTTTAAGTGGGCTCTAGGGAATCACACTTAGCTGGTGAAGTTCACAGTGCAGGTTCTTTACCCCACTGATCTGCCATGCCAGACTCATAGCATTTTGAGAAAGATTAAAACATCCTGTAGATATTAACCCTTTGCCCATGTTAATTTGAAAAGATTAAAACATCCTGTAGATATTAACCCTTTGCCCATGTTAATTTGAATCAAAGATATTAAATAAGAATCAGTAATTCATGGATTCCCCCCCTTTTTTGATTGATATCAGTGGTTTGCTTTATCACGTCTCCTTTATTGAGAAATCTTTAAATACCAAAAGTTTAGCACCTGAAACTTCATTAAACAGACCTACCTTGTAATTCATTGGAGCTTAAAATTACATTTAATTACTTTATTTATTTGTTTATGTGGCAGAGGGGATGGATGGGCACACATGTCAAGTTATGCATGTACAGAGGTCAGAGGACAGCTGACTCTCTCCTTCCATCTTGTGGGTCATGGGGGATGGAAGTCAGATCACCAGACTTTGTAGTAAGCTCCACATCCCCAGTGTGTGCGTGCGTGTGTGTGTGTGTGTGCGTGTGTGTGTGCGTGTGTGTGTGCATGTGTATGCATGTGTGCGTGCATGTGTGTGCATGTGTGCGTGCATGTGTGCGTGTGTGCATGTGTGCGCGCGCGCACATGTGTGCATGTGTGTGCATGTGTGTGTGTGTGCATGTGTGTATGTGTGCGTGCATGTGTGTGTGCATGTGTGCATGTGTGTGCATGTGTGTGTGCATGTGTGTATGTATGCGTGCATGTGTGCATGTGTGTGTTGCATGTGTTTGTGTGTGAGCGCATGCATGCGTGTGTGTGTGTGGTATGTGTGTGCGTGCGTGCATTTACAAAGCAGTTTTATTTTAAAAAATCTTCACACTGTAGAAGCAGGTAAATAGTAAAGCATAATTTATCCGGTTATGTTACTAAATAACTTCAGACTTTCTCTCCAAGATGGTTCCTCTTGAATATTGAAGGCATTTAATGGGAAATAAAATCTCAGAGATCCCGAGGCACATAGATTAACTTAAAAGAACGCACCGTAGCACATTTATGCTCGGCTGTAAAGTACCATAATGAATAATTAAGACCGAACCAGGGCATCAAAATAAATGATGACTCTGGGTTGTGGCACTGCACTCTGCATTGTTTGCATGCTTTCTTGCTTGTTGATTTGCATAGAATAGTAATCAACAAAGGATCCCCCAGTTTATTAAATTCAAATTAAAAGTATTAGTATTTAAAAGAGTATCTTCTGCTTGTTTTTGAATTTGACCAATTATTTAATATTTTTTTCCATGCTAAGAAAGTAAGTGTCTGAAGGTACACAGCTAAGAACTCCATGGGTTGAAAAATAAAGTTTAGCTATTGTGTCATTTCCGGGGCACTTCAGGAGCTGTGGATTACTGTGCAGACACAGCCAAATCCTGGAACCACACCACACAAAATCAATCCCCAAAATACCACTGAGATGGCATCAGGAAACCTCGGGTCACAGAGATAACGCATCGCAAAGGGGCTCATCCCCAAGTTCCTGAGGAGCCCATGTTTTGCCAAGAAGCACAACAAGAAAGTCCTGAAGAAGACAAAGGAAATACAAAGGCAGAGAGTGTACGTGCAGAAGCCACTAAGGCTCTTGAGAAGTCCTAAGATGATTAAGCCCAAGATGCCAAAGGGTCCCAAATGCAAACTCAGCCCTCTGGCTTCCATGGCTCACTCCAAGCATGGGAAGCAGATCAGAGGCTACATGACCACTGCCACAGGCTCTGCCAACTGAAGTCCAAGATTCAAGTTGAGGCTGAGGCCAGAGCTCCACCTCAGGCTCCGAAAGGTGCCCAGGGCACTGTGAAGGCCCCATAGAAAAGGCTTCTGTCTGCCCCTGTGAAGCCAGACAGACTGCTGTGATACACCTACCTCCACAGTATTTGCATGTGGTCAGTGCCCTGTGCTGTTTTTACAAAGAAGCTTTAGTTAAAATCTGTCAGAAAGAAAAAAATAAATTTTCTACTAATTTTTCACATGGGTGCAAACCTTCCTCTATCCTGAGCCTTTGAAACAGAGCCTGTGTGTTCATTGCTAAATAAGGGCATTAACAGAAATGTACACTTAGGGAGATGCATATTTTATTTTGAATAGAACACTGGCTTCACTATTTCTCTGTCTATATCCAAATGTATGATTTGCAAGTTAGTTTGCCAGGAGGCTTGCTGCATCAATGCGGAAGCCTCGAGTTCACATCATTTCTCCCTGGATCTTTTTTTTACAGTGTTCTAAAATAGCCTTAATCTGGCACCTTCAACTTCCTGCGTGTATGTATGTGCATGTCTGGTTTGTGTGTGTATGCATATGTGTGTGAGTGGGTGTGCTCGAACATGTGTACGAGTGGATGTGTGTGTTTATGATATAGTCCAGAGAAATGTGATATTGGGTGTCTTCCTTTCTTACTTTTTTTTTTTTTTAAAGCCAGGGACTCTTACAGATCGTCAGTTTGGATGGGTTAGCTTGCTGACTGAGCGCACATGATCCACAGGTTCCAACTATCCACTCCCTATCCACCGGCCTGGCGTTTCCCTGTGGGTCAGGGGATTATGAGCAACCTGTGCAAAACATTGGAAAGCACGAGTATTTAAAATATTTAAAAAAATTTAAAAAATTTTTAAAAATATTTAAGATATTTAAAAATTTTTTTAAAATTTTAAAAAATATTTAAAATATTTAAAAAAATATTTAAAAGCATAAATTCTTGAGAGAAAAGAAGATAGGAGAGAGGAAGTCATTCTGACATTTGCACCTGGTATGTGCCACAAGCTCCAGATGTTCTGTCACAAAACCATGGCATTCTTAGGAAGCACCGTCTAGGTTTTGTACCTATTAAGTGTTCATTCATTTCCCATGGTACTCACGCTCGGGGAGTCTTAGATACTAGAGATTCCCTACTACACACATACAGGATCATCGCAGAGGGAGGTGTGTGCTTCTGTTGTTGATGGCGTTACAGTTCTGGAAAAGTAGTTGTCACTAAAAATTACGCTAAGCTTCAGCCTTAGCAGACCATCTTTGTTACAATGATGGATCAGGGAGGGACTAAGGAGACAAGGTCTTCCTCTTCCTTCTGCTTTATCTCTTGGAATTGTGATTGGAGCATCATTTGTAGGACAACTCCAGGGTAAAAAAGTCTATCTGAGTCTACGTCGTGATGCTATAGCAAAAGTCCCCGAGGGTGAGCAATTAGAAAGAAAGGAGACTTACTTAACTGGCAGTTCTGGAAGCTTGGTAGTGGCATCTAGTTGGTTCCTGGAGAGGATTGCTGTGCTCCATTCACAACTGAGGAGCAAATAGATGCAAGCAAAGAGATCACCTGACAGGATCACATGACGAGAGAAGAACAAGGAGGTAGTGATTCGGTTAGGAATCACCACGCTCTTCGGTAGCCACCCCTCTTAGATAGAGTGTCACTTAGCAACAGCATACCTGCTGTGAACATCTTAAAAGGGGGAAGTTTATCTTGGAGGATGGTTCAGAGGAACATGTTGGCTGGTTAAATCTATTGTTTGGAAGTCAGTAGTGAGTGCATAGGAAGATGGTTGGGCAAAGTTCAAAGAAGAGGAGGTAGGATGGGTCGGGATATTCAGTAGGATGGGTCGGGATATTCAGTA
>JADRCH010000104.1:2259324-2424667 GCA_019843965.1 Rhynchomys soricoides
ACATATACATACACATATGCATACACATATACATACACATATGCATACATATACACATACATACACATATTAGTGTGTAACAACAATTAATGAAAAATGAGCCCACCAATTTGAAAGATAGAAAGGAGGGACATATGAGGGAGTTTGAAGGAAGGGAAAGACAGGGATGAATGATATAATTATATTAAAACCTGAAAAACCAAAAGTTGTCTCTTAATTAATGTCATATCTTATATGCCTGCTAGTATAGCTTTGCAAAACAAAGATTTGCCCTGATTTAGATTGTACCTCCCTCTGTCCCGGGATCTCAGGAAGCATGGTGCAACTGTTTAAAGTATTTAAAGCCTCCCTTCTGACCAGATATGCCCCATGTAGTTGTGTGAAGCCATCTTTCCTGTCAGTCAGTGACAGCCCCGGTTTGGATTTGAAAGTTTGCTTTCTCTTTCCCATTGTCTGTTTCTTAATATAACCAAGTGCCATGTCCTGCCCCCTTAGCCAGGAGAAACTGCAGACATTTGCTGATCTCCTTCTTTCTTTTGTGGAACAGACTAGCCCTCTAATGGCTGGTTTTTGTTTTCAAGATGAAGGACTGAATTTCAGCTTGAATAGCTTCCTCTGATATGAGAAAGTTACTTCACTCCTATAATCAAGATTTCCTTTCATCTTAAATTTAAAAATAATCTAGAAGATTTGTGCAGTTGATTTAAATATCCTGGCCCATTTTCATCCTTGTCCCTACTGGGAGAAATGCAGGCTTAGGGATTAGTAAGGGCTTCCAAGTTTGCTTTCAAGGGAGCAGCATTTCCCAGCCAAGCTCAAGAATATTTTCTCTAAGATTTAGTATGGAGACTATAACTGTACCTACCCAATATTCATTCTTCTCTACCCACAGTAACTTGAGGTTTGGCCAACTGGCCACATGCCTAGACAAACACTTGTATTTCCTGCCTTCCCTTGGATAGTCAATGAGATTAAGCTGCCATCCTCCAGTAGGAGTCAGGCCTGCGATGCAAAGTGAGCTGACTCAGAGGTCAGGCAGGCTTCCTGACTCTTCCCCCTCTTCTCTTAGTTTTGCTGGAAATAAAGTGGTGTTTCACAGCCAAGCAACTATACCTTGAGCCTTAAGGATGAAAGCCATGTAGAGAGATCGTGTCTGAGATGCCTGATGACTCTGTGCCTGCTATTGCAACATGTAATTTTGTCGTTTCATCAAGGACAGAGTAGCATAAATAGCACGCATGTGTGCGCGCGCACGCACACACACGCACGCACGCATGCACACGCACACACATGCACGCACGCATGCACACGCACGCACGTGCACATGCACACACGCGCACATACACACACGCACGCGCACATGCACACACGCACGCGCACACACACGTGCGCACACGCGCGCGCATACACACGTGCGCACGCACGCACGCACACACACGCACACATACACGCACGCACACACTCACACACACACACGCGCACACACACACACAGTTCTAGAGGTTGGGAAGTCAACATCAAGAGGCCAGCATATTTGGTTCCATGATGCTGATTTTCTTTGTCTCCTCACATGGCAGAAAAAGCCAGTGAGCATTTAGGGGCTCCTTAAGAGAGGCATTAATCCAAAATATAAGGGTCACCCCACCATGGCCCAATCCCCTTCCCAAAACCCCACATCTTGATAACATTTTGACATTTTGGAGGGCCTGAAAATTTAGTTGGTAAGAATGCTTACACCTGTGCTTCCTTTATTTATCTTTCTGCCGTGCTTACCCTTGTGAGACTGCCCCATGCATGCTAACTCAGGTTGTTCTGTCTCCCCCAACTACAATGAGGATCTTTGGTATTGAAACTTTGCATAAACTTTTTTGCCCAGCCGCCGAATCCTTCTCAGCACAGCCTGGTATCCTTCCAGGCATCCAAGCAGTGGGTACGCTTATGAAGAGTAAGTTCGAGAGGGTGTAGAATTGTTGCTAATAAACACACTACATCGGGCACAAGCTGGGCTGGGCGGGAGTGTCATGAAAAGAGAAAATAGCAACAATGTGTTGTAAGTTGATAATGGATATTCAAACAAGCAAAAGCTATTCATTGGGTTTTAAACCACTGCCAGATAGCTCAGAAACCCAGGCCTTCCACCAAAGGTTAATACCGTTAGATGGATTTAGCCGGGAATGGGCGTGACTTAATAACTGTTAAAGAGCCGTGGTAAGAAGAACAGCCATAAGCATTCTATTCCCACACAATGCACATAAAGGAATTGATTAAGCTGGAAGACAAGAGGGACTTGGATGTCATATTGCAAAGCAGTTCTAGAAAATGAACCTTCTTAAAGGAGAAATGCCACTAGCATCTCCCTATTCTTGGGGGAGTATCGGGAAGCCCATGTCGCAAGCTTTTAGTAGGCTGTACATAACAGTCCCTGGACTCACAGGAGACTGTTCCTGCATCCCAGTCTTTGCCTCTAACAGGAGCAAAAGGTCTACAAACATTCACCTGCATGAGAGTCTTGGAGGCTTGAGTGTATTTGGATAAGGGCTGAGGTGATCCCGCTGATTAATATTACCTTTCACCTTAACTGCTGAACGACTGTTTGTTCGAGATGTTTTCGCAGCACACAGGCGAGGCAGTGTTTTCCTCCTGGTATTGCTTATTGTTTGCTTAGCAAGAATTTGGCTTTTACAGTGAAATGGATCCTATTATTTTGTGGCAGGTAATTACTATTCCTTTGTTTTACAGAGCTAAAACATGTGTGCCCATTCATTCTTACAAAGTGACATATCAAAGGCATTTGGAAATTAAGGTCAAGAAAAAATATTTTCACCTACAAAAAAACGAACCACCAGTCTGAATGCTATATGCCTGGAGTGTAGATTAAGGTTTTCCTGTTTGGCCATATGTCTTAGGGTTTTACTGCTGTGTAGAGACACCACGACCAAGGTAAGTCTTATAAGGACAACATTTAATTGGGGCTGGCTTACAGATTCAGAGGTTCAGTCCATTATCATCAAGGTGGGAGCATAGCAGCATCCAGACAGGCATGGTGCTGGAGGAGCTGAGAGTTCTACATCTTCATCTGAAGGCTGCTAGCAGAACACTGACTTCCAAGCAGCAAGGATAAGGGTCTTAAAGCCCACGCCCACAGTGACACACCCACTCCAACAAGGCCACACCTCCTAATAGTGCCACTCCCTGGGTCGAGAAATATATAAACCATCACGCCAGGACTTCTATCCATTCACATTACCTGGCTTCTTGTCTTACTATTAACTACTGGTAAAATCTCTATGTAGTGAAACCTTTTATTTGATTGGCTCTGTCTGCTGCCATCACCAACCTTACCCTTACACTCATGTTATAAACACAGGTTATTAAGTATCTGTGTGCCAGCTCTGCCTAGAACTTCTGAGAAACAATTTCTGGTGCATTTTAGTTGCCTACATGGAAGGCAAGCATAAGCAGTTGTTAAATCAGCATCTGGCTTTCGTATTGCCAGAGGCCAGTAAGGAAGAGCAGAAACACTAAGAACCATCTTGCCTTGATCCTCATCTCTGTGGCAGACTCCAGAGTCCAGCAGCTTGGGACTGTTCCCTAAGCTGGTTCTCGGCTCTCAGGTCTTCCGGACTTGAACTTGTTCCAAGCTCTTAATGCTGTGCAGCCAAAAGAGCAGGAGTACATACCAATACTCCGTGGGTGCCAGGGCCAGTCCCAATGCCTCATGTGTGGTATTCCATGTCATCATCCCCACTAGGCCTGTGAGTGGGTCACTGTATGCCATGGGGTTTCCATTGCTGGAGAAGACACCATGATCAGAACTCTTATAAAGGAAAACGTTTAATTTGGGGCTGGCTTACATTTTCAGAGGTTTAGTCCATTATTGGCCTGGAGGGAAACATGGTGACATGCAGGCAGACCTGGTGCTGGAGAAGGAGCTCATAGTTCTACATCTTGATCTACAGGCAGCAGAAGCAGACCGTGTGTTACACTGGGCACAACAAGACCTCAAAGCCCACACCCACAGGGACACACTTCCTCCAACTAGGTCACCCAATAGTGCCACTCCCTATGGGCCAACCGTTCAAGCACATGAGTCTGTAGGGGCCATCAAATTATATATCCACACTTTTCAAATGTGATTAATAAGGTTAAAGGAGATATAGGTAAAAAGGTCATAACCAGCAGGCAGTGGCTGAGCTAGCTTTAGGACCAGGTAAAACAGCATCTGGGCCTGCTTGCGACACTACTGTGCAGCAGTGCCTTGCATCGCGTTTAGCAGGACTGGAGCAAGAGCATCTAGACCGTGCCGTGACAGATTCTAATTACTTGTTCTTTTGTTGTGGGAATGATTTTGAATTCCCAGAACCAGAAAACTGTCACTATTTTCTTAATACTTACTTGGTGACACTTAAATTCAAATAGAGAATTTATTATGGTGGTTACCTTGAAACTCTTCTGAGTTGTAAAGCGGCTTCTTGGCTTATTTTTCTGTCAGCCTGAGCTGTGTTGCCCCTCCCCGCCCCCCAGCCATGTTGTAACCTCTTTGCTTCCTTTTTTTCAATCAACCCTAATGCTAGTGTTAACTTACATAATACTAATGCTAAGTTACAGGTTTTCTCCTTTGGAGAGGGGGTTCCCCTTCACATGGGAAACCTACAAAGGTGACAGCTTAGACTAGGGAACACAGGGCCATCAGAGATGTTTATTTTTCAATTTTCTCAGAGATGATCCCCACAAGGATGGTTCTGTCTTGAGTCCTTACCTGTCCCTGCCTCAACTTCCCAACAGGTCGCCTGCTGCAGAAAAAAAGACACAGGAATGTATCTATTCTCAGTGAAGAGACATTTGGCTCGCACCTTGGAAGTGCCCGTACTCGGCTTGAGTTTTAAGTACATTTATTTGCTAGACTGAACTAGCAACATGAGGATGTTAATATTAGAACACTAAGAAACTCAGAGGACTATAATGTATATGACTGGCCTGCTTCCTGGCTCATGAACACTGGTGTGGAAGTAAGCTGCCTCACACTGAAGCTCCGATGTTGGGCTTTCCTCACCTTCGGGGACAAATCCTGAATGAGGCGATGATTGGTAATCAGGTCCCATTTTACTTTACTATTTCAGCTCACAGGAAGCTTGAGTCATGCAAGGCTCAGGCAGAGACAAGCAGAGGGAAGGATGGGGCCACACGAGGCTAGAATGGCTGACTACAGCAAGGATGTACAAGAACGAGTGCAGTCCCTCTGTGAGATTGCTTGGACATCATTTGGCAGTTCTAAGTCAAGTTCACCATGTGTTTACCATTTGATCCTACAACCACACCCCCCGGGTATTTTGCCTAGAGACACGAACTTCATATTTTGCACAAAACATTATTCATATTGTTTATAGTAACTATATTTATAATAACCAAACATTGGAAAAAAATGTAAACATTCCTCAGTGCTCAGTGGGTGAATGGGAAGATAATATCTGGTGCGTTGGCACAGTTGAATTCTAGCAAATGATGTGTGTGGTTTGAATAAAAATGGCTCCCATAGTCCTGTAGGGAGTGGCACTATTAGAAGGTGTGGCCTTGTTGTGGTGGGTGTGGCCTTGCTGGAGTAGGTGTGGCCTTGTTGGATTGAGTGTAGCCTTGCAGTAGGTGTGGCCTTGTTATAGTGGGTGTGGCCTTATTGTAGTGGGTGTGGCCTTGTTGGATTGAGTGTAGCCTTGCAGTAGGTGTGGCCTTGTTATAGTGGGTGTGGCCTTATTGTAGTGGGTGTGGCCTTGTTGGAGGAAGTATATCACTGGGGTGTGGGCTTTGAGGTCTCAGAAGCTCAAGCCAGGCCTGGTGACTTTATAGTTCTTTTCCTGCTGCTTGTGGATCAAGATGTAGAAATCCCAGCCCCTTCTCCAGCACCATGTCTGCCAGCATGCCACCATGCTTCCTGCCATGTTAATTATGGACTAAACCTCTGAACTGTAATCCCGCCCCAATGAAATGCTTTCCTTTACAAGAGTTGCTACAGTCATGATGTGTCTTTATAGCAATCAATAGAAACCCTAACTGAGGCAGAGTGGTACTGCGATCTTCAGGGAAAACACAGGAAAGTCAGGGACGTCAGAGCCTCATGTGAAGAACCTATTCCTTCACAGCAGAGTGCAAAATGCAGCCCCTGCTGGAAGGATGGCAGTGGAATAGAAAGCCATGCCTAAGCTTTCAGCCTTAGAAGGGCCCTAACCACTTATTCAAGATATCTCAGAAGGTAATCGAACATTTATTTCAATGTAGTAGCTGGAAAAATGTTCTTCTAAAGTCTTGAGGATGCCCACCGCTTGGCCCTTACAGGTTCTAATTGAACATATAACCAAGTCCCCAGGTCTGTGCCCGGGAGGCAGCCTGGATCTTCTGATTAAATTTATTGTTATGATTATCTCAGAACCAAAACGAGCCTCAGCCCACGAGGCACTGAAATGACATTAATGGGAAGGTAGACATAAGATACCCTTCAGCACATGCGTGAGTGTTAGGGATGAGTGCTGTTTCCTCCCTGTGCAGGCAATCAGAAAGAGCTGTTTGCATGCTTGGAATGTGAAAATAAATAGCAGCACATATTACAAACCCATGGATTTTCTTCAACTCATGGAAAGATTGGTTTATAAGCTATTGCTTATAACAGCTGTATCTGTAATAACCAAACACTGGAAGCCATGCTCAATGGGTGGATGGGAGGACAATCTTTGGTATATCAACACAGATAGATGTTGCTCAAGAATAAACGGGATTATTGCGTCCATGTCCCCTTTGACTGGATCTCAGAGACATGATGGTAACCGAAATTGTCAACCTCAAGAGTGTTTATGCTCCATTTGAACAATTATGTGCCACATTCAAAATGGAGACATCAAAGGGATGCCGAATAGGCCAATGGCTGCCAGGGGTTGTGCTTGGGGGCTGCCAGTGACTATGAGAGAAGACATGGGGGGGGGATTGTTATTTGGAAAACACTTGTATCTTGACTGTGATGATTGCTGCTTATATCAGCTTGTGTGATGCATATACAACTATATGTTAAGATTAATTCTTAACCAGGTGTTGGAACACAAAATAAAGTCCTAATTCTGATAACAAACTTGCAGTGAATAGGATTGCCTCAGTGCCAGCATCCTTGTCTTTTCATGAGATAGGCTTATGGAAAGTGGTTCATTGGGTGGAGCTGTGTGAAGAGAATATAGAATTCCTCTGTGTTGTGTTTGTAGCTTTCTTAGGAGTCTAAATTTAACCTTAAGTGATAAGTTTCTTTAAGGAATGAAAGCGTCTCTTTAGCAGGTGGTATGGAATTTACAGTAAAGGGGGCCAACCTTCCCAATGCTGTGACCCTCTGAAACAGTTCCTCATGCTGTGGTGAGCCGTAACATTATTTCCATTGTATCTTCATAACAATCATTTATGAATCTTAATTTAGATATCTCAGTTTTCCAGTGGTCTTAGGTGACCGCTGTAAAAAGGTCACATGACCTCCCTCAAGGGGTCCCAAACCCGAGGGTTGAGAGCCACTGAGCTAGGAGGTTGCTGCTGCAGGCTGTTGGGGGAGCCAGTGACAGAATGGCCAGCCTCAACTGACTGCTAACACCCCATCACCATCCCTGGGTTCAGCCCTGTACCTCGTGCTGACTTTGGTACCACTTTCAGCCACCATGACTTCATCACAGCAGGCTGCCACCATTCACAGATGAGGCCACGAAGTTCTTTGTAGCTTCACAGCTGTGTCTCTGTTCTCTGGGCTTCATTTCCTCTTCTGTGCACAAGAAAGGAGACTCACTCACTGTACTGGGAGTTCTCATGGTTTCCTAGTGAAGGCATTTTGTGTCTTCTTTTTCTACTCCTGATTTCTCAGGAAACATGGAAGACTCTCCTCAGGAAGCTTCTACTTACTTCTCCACAGTTGTGAGGGAAGAGTTACCACATGGGAAATTTGCAAGGGCACTTGATATCGATTAGTTTGGTTGGGCCCTGACTTTATCTGTGAGAAGAAGGAAACCTCAGTTAAGACAATTTCTCTCTTAGACGGGTTCCATATGTGGCATCCATGTTCCCCCTTCTTCGGGAGGATGTGTCTCAGAGAGGCAGGCAAAGGCTCGCCCCTCCAGCGTCCATCCCCAGTGATGTGGAATCATCAAGCCATGCCACCTTAGCTCTGGCAGCCCTCCCTTCACTTGCCTTTCTCGCCCAGTGCTCCAGTCCATCCATCCGCTTCGTCCACTGCTGGAAGCAGATCCCTTCTGGGAACTTTTGGCTGCAGACAGGCACTCTACTGTCCTATCCTCCTGGAAGCATTTGCTGATGACTGTGATTATTCAGATGTGAAGACTTCTCCAGCTCTGCTGGGACCCTGATACAAAAATTTACATTAAGCTCTTGAGCGGTTCTGGACCAATGGGTCACCACTGCAGCCTATTTCTTAGCCTTGGATGGATTCTGAATCACCATTGGCATTATCTCAGAAAAACGGTAGGGACTTTTGCTAGTCTCTTTCCAAAGTAGACGAAGGCCATCATGGGGAAAGAACAAACGCTTTTGCTTACTTTAAGGACTTTTTTACGTTTTAATTTCAACAAACCATTTAAAAATAAAAAAGCCGTGTGCATATGCATCCTAAGCACTTTGTCACAATCAGGAAATTGCTATTAGAAAGCCAATTACATCATTTTAGAGCGACCTTAGAATACAGCAGCACTTGGACTGTTTCTCCCTTTCCTTGAAAATTGATACTTTTTGTGGTCTTCTCCAAAGACTGAGAAACACATTATAAACTCCCTGAATGTCTGTGGGTGGTCCTGATGAATGAAGGGCCATGACACCTGGCATCCATTTCGAAAAGCTACAATTGTTTCTGTTTCTCTGTCCGTTCCTCCCCTTCCTGACAGCCTTTATCTTTAGTTATATAATTTCCGTTTCAGAGCTAAAGGTGGCCAGTCCATTAACATCTGCAATAACCTCATTTGTATTCTAGTTACGATCATCTGCTCCATGTGCATTTACTAAAAGCAGCCCCATATTTTCTTCTTGTTGCAATTTTTATATCCCCGGACACTCAGGCTCACACACAGCAGGGCACAGCATTTTCGTTACAGGAACATTACTTCTGGACGCTATGTCTTCTTTGTCTACTACCCAGCCTAATTTCTCCTGTCTTAGTCAGGGTTTCTATTCCTGTACAAAACATCATGACCAAGAAGCAAGTTGGAGAGGAAAGGGTTTATTCGGCTTACACTTCCACATTGCAGTTCATCACCAAAGGAAGTCAGGACTGGACCTCAAGCAGGTCAGGAAGCAGGAGCTGATGTAGAGACCATGGAGGGATATGACTTACTGGCTTGCTTCCCGTGGCTTGCTCAGCTTGCTTTCTTATAGAACCCAGGACTACCAGCCCAAGGAATGGCTCCACCCACAATGGGCCCTCCCCACCGTGATCACTAATTGAGAAAATGCCTTACAACTAGATCTCATGGAGGCATTTCCTCAAGGGAGGCTCCTTTCTCTGTGATAACTCCAGTTTGTGTCAAGTTGACACACAAAACCAGCCAGTACAGTAACAGTCACTTTTTAAAGACATAGTGTATATTTACTCTGTGTTTGTGATCGATGTGCCCACATGTATATGAATGCACTAATGTGTGCCTGCTCCCATGGAGGTCCCACCCATTTCGGTCACTGGTGCTTCTATACCATCATGTGGATGCTCAGGAACTAAGTCCAGGTCCTCTACATGAGCATTATGCACTCTGAACTGCTGAGCCATCTCTCCAGCCCCTACATTAGCATTTTACTGTCGTTCATTTTTACCCATATCCATAGCATATCTAATTAACATTGGTTAATTAGGTAGTTGCCTATGTTGTTTGAAATTTAAATTACCTAACATTTTAAATTTTGTGTTCAGCAAAACTAGAGTTAGGTCTCAAGTTCATCACTGAATTTCTTACAGTGTGATCTGGAATACATTTGTGATTTGGAAGGGTGATAGCTTTCTGATGGCACATGCCTATAATGCCAGCACTAGGGAGGCTGAGACAGGAGAATCATGAGTTCAAGGCCAGCCTGGGTTATATAGACAGACAATGTCTTATAAACAAGCAAACAAAAAACCAGTTACCTGAACTGGATTCTTTATTTTATTAATTTATTCATGTGCACTCCAAGATCTCTGAGTTTCCTTATTTTCAAAATTTACATAATAATCTACAGTTTACATATGCAAAAACTGTAATCCTTGATACATAATTGGTGTTCAGCAAGTTACAGTTATTGATATAAAGCAAGTCCTCAAATCAATGGCATGAAATATTAAGGGTTATATCACAGGATGAGGTTTGAATTATATATCAAAGTCTTAAAAATTAAGCAAATAGGATAAATTCTAAGATGAAGAAAATCATTACGTAACTTTCACCAAAATTAGAATGGTGATTCTCTGTTTGTTTTGATCAGAAGCACAAAGGATGTATTTTAGGTTATACTGGTTACTGCTGAGTATGGCTTTTTAGGCGTTTATCGAATATTTAACATATTATATATTATATTATGTACAATGTAGAGTAGTAAGCAGTGTTTGACCAAGTTCTCTAAATCAGTGAAACCATGAGAAAAGAATGTTTGTGTGCAACACAAACACACACCAGCAGCTAGTCAGGCAAGGAAAGTGTGTCAAGGGTGAGCAGATCCTGACACTGAGCAGGTTTTGTCATTATTCCCTTAGACAAATCAGCTTCAGTCCTTTTTCTATTTTGGGGTGGTGTTTTGTTTTGTTTTGTTTTGTTTTGTTTTTTCGAGACAGGGTTTCTTTGTGTAGCCCTGGCTGTCCTGCAACTCACTCTGTAGACCAGGCTGGTCTCGAACTCAGAAATCCACCTGCCTCTGCCTCCCAAGTGCTGGGATTAAAGGCGTGCGCCACCACTGCCCTGCTCAGTCCTTTTTCTGACTGGCTGTTTTTTCTAGCATTACTTTGTGGATGCCTTGTTGTACAGCAGAAGACCCTGCTCTTCGTTTATCTGAATGTGAAGCTCCAGCATCACTAGGATCCTTCTTCCCAAATCACAACTTACCCACTGTGGCTTATTTGATTCTGATCTTTAATTTGTTTAAATGTGGCTTGTGAAACTTGATGATAGCAACATAGGAGACACATCACAAGCTGTAAGCAGAAGAACCTGACACATTTCAAGTCCTTAGCTCCATAGCTGGAGTCCACAACTCTTATCAGAAATAGCTTTGATAAATTGTCATTTCCTGATTCTTACCCTGTCCAGATGAATCACAATCCCCAGTTCGATAACTCAGCCTCTGTGTTTGTTGAAACTCTCTTGGACCTTGGTGATTTTTGCATACACAGCAGACTGTGGACTGTTAATTTGGGCCTTTGCTTATCTAAATTAAATTAACTTTTAATTACAGTAGTGTTTTTTCTTCTCTAATAGAAGGGGACATCTGGGAATAAATGTTGTCACCAAATATCTTTGGTGTAGCAAAATCACTGTGACATGAGGCCACCTCTGTTTCTTTAACTCATAAGAGACTAAAGTTTATGAAGCAAACCATAAACATAACAATTTCTTCCATTTCTGAAGCATTTTTTAAAATCTCCCTATTCATGAAATAAGACAACACAACACACTGACAAAGCATATTCGTGGTGTTCAGATTACGCCAAGAATCAATACATTGTGGTCTGGAGAGATGGCTCGGCAGGATTAAGAGTGCATACTGCCATTGCAGAAGACCTGAGCTTGGTTCTTATTGCCCACGTTGGGCAGCTCACAACCTCCTGTAACTCCAGCTTCAGGGGATCCGTTGTCCTCTTCTGGTCTCTGTGGGCACCTGCACTCGTACACATGCTTCTGACCCTTCATATCATACAGAATTAAAATTAAAACACTTAGACAAAATAAATAATTGATGAAGGTGTCCCATAGGAAAGACATGGTTGAAAAATATTTATGGTTTTCCACTCATTAAAAGTGATGCTATCTGGAGCTGAAGACCAAACCCAGGACCTTGTCCTTCCTAGGCAAGCATGCTCCCACTGAACTAAATGAGTATACATGGAGGAAACCAGGACTCCAGATACATATGTAGCTGTAGCAGAGGATGGCCTTATCTGGCATCAATGGGAGGGGAGGCAGGCTTGATGTCCAGGTGTAGGGGACGCTAGAGAGGTGGAGTGGGAGAGGGTGAGTGGGTGTAGGAGCACCGTCATAGAGGCAAAGGGGAGGGTTGTAGAGGAGATGGGATGGGGGAGTGGGTGGAGGGGTAACTGGGAAGGGGGATATCATTTGAATGTAAAAGATTAATAAATTGATTAATAAAAAAGTGATATTATCATGTGACATGAATGGATACCATTGTGTTTATTTGTGCTTAAGGAGTTGCCTAAGAGGCCAGAAAGTGGAATCAAAGCCCCTGGTGGTAGAGTCACAGGGATCAACTTAATCTTGGGATCAACTCCCACCCCCCACACCCCCCCAGCTCTAGTCCCAATCGAGGGTTCTAAATGCCGTGCAACAGAAGCTCACTGAGTCTTGACTGGGGCCTTAAGCTCCATTTTACCCATCAGCACAGTAAAGCATAGTGGGGAATTTTACTTCACACTTTATAGGTATTAAAATGATCCTTAATGATTTTAACCATGGGCCTACATTTTCCCTCAAAAAAAAAAAAAAAAAAAATCTATGCTTCGGCAGACGTAGATGTTTCTAAACAGTGCTAGGATTTGGAACACAGACTTTCATTAGACTGTGCCTCACTCCTAAGGCAAAGCCAGAAGGAAGTTCCCCAACAATTGAATCTACCGCACTGCCTTGGTTAATAAAGCCAGGGAAGCAAAGAACAAGATCAAGTGGTTCGCGCTTCACGATTTTAATTGCTTTGCTTTTTCAATTCCCCAAGTTTCAAGATTTAAAATGATTTACTATCTGGAGAGTCATCCTGGAAGACAGCGATGCCCTGCACAAAGAGCACAGAGAGACTTAGACTTGAAGTTTGGCTCTTGCTTGGGCAGGATACGTAGTGATGCTAACAGTAGTTAGATTGTAACAAAAGCAGCATCTTGTCTTCGCTTCTTTACAAACATGGCTTTCCACTCAAAGATGCCGTGTGGCTGGCAGCTTGGTTATTACGCTTACTTTGTTCTCACTGTTGTTATTGTTGCTTTCTTCTTTCTTATAATCCATAATTACTGAAAGTGGCTTCATGTGTGCAGAGCAGATGGGGATGAGGAGATGATGGATGCAGGCAGCAGCCAAACTCAGGGACCTGCCTGGAGATCTTAAAATACGGAGATTTCTACTTGTGAGAGTCCAAGTGTGCTTTCCCCAGGGAAACTTCATAGCTAAATTTGTTTTCAAGAAAGGAAAATTGGCTGCAAAAGGAGAAAAAAAATGAAGAGAATCCAGTATTGTTTTATTTTTATTATTAATTTGAGGAATGAGCACCCATGGAAAACCTGAAACTGTCCCAGAATTTAGATCATTTTTAATCTACCAGTTCGAATACAGCGTTTCATTTTTAAAATCAGCCGTTTGCCGTTTGAGGGTTAGGGAGATGGTTCAGTGAGCAAACTGGGTTATCTAGAAACACAAGGATCTAAGCTTGATCCCAGAATCCATGTAGAGGAGGAGGAGGAGGACAGGGAGGAGGAGCCCACTGTGGTGGAGTCTCCCATGATCCTAGCACTAGAGAGGCAGAGACAGGCAGATTCTTGAGGCTTGCTTCTCAGTCAGTATAGACCACCCAGGTTCATCGAGGAAGTATTTTTAAAAATAATGTTGAAAATAACTGCGAAAGATACCTAGTACCAACCTCTAGCTTACACACACACAGTATAATGCACACGAACACACAAAAATTCCATCCATTTTTTTGATTTTTCTATGAACATGTTTATCTTAAAGGCCTCCATTCTGTGAGACTTAGTTCATATCAAAGTTTATATTCACTCTCGACAACTCCAAGTTTGTATTACCTTTATGTATCTTCAAATTCAGTTTGAAAGGATTCATGCTAGAATCTTGCTAACATAGCCTCATGCTTGTACAAGCTAAATATTTGCCTACGTAACGCAGGAAACTCTAAGTCCCACAAGCAAATAAAACTCTACCTCCTGTGTATGCCTCACTAGGCTTCAGATCCCTCAGTCTTGAGGAATCATGACTTCTAAAACAGGGGCCATGTGGGAAGACATGTCCTTAAGGCTTCAGCACCAAATTTTCAGATATTTATAGGCCTTGGAGACACATGTCAAGAGCGATTTGGATTTGGGTTTTATTCCTTATCATCTGTATGACCTTCTATATGTTCCTTTACTCTGATGAACCTCAGCCTCCTTCACAGGGCAGAGATAACAGCATCTTTATCATGTCAGAAATTTGTTGCTGACTGAATAGTGTAGTGTGACGTCAGAGGTATACATATTTCCCAGTGCATTGTATGTTCCTTCCTCAGCCTACCCCATTTTCCTGTCTGCATTTTTTCTATAAATTCTTAGAGGCAAAGATAGACTGTTTAAGGATGGAGGACAACTATGCCTGGTCTACCACAAATCTCCAATTTTGCTTGTCTTTATCATGATAATAAAGATGGGATTACTTTTATCCAAAGATTAGACACGACATACATTGCAGATTTTTTTTTATTCTGACTCACTTACAATGACTTTATTTTGGTTGTGTGAACACTATGTAGTTCTTGCATCCTGGTCTCTCTCTTCCTCATAATTTTGCCCGTTCCCAAGGTGAAAAACCCAGTTCCTGTCTCCATCACCCTTTTCATGCATGGGCAGCTTCTGAGAGTCCCTCGTTTCTCAGAGGGCAGGACAGTGTGGGAAAGTCCAGGAGAGGAGTCTGCCAGGCATACTAGCCATCCTCTGGCTTCCCCTCCCCTCTCAGAGGCTTTTCCTTTGTCAGGCCTTTGAAGGCCAGCTCCTGCTATATCTGCCATTCATGATCTGATTTTTGTCCAGGGCTTCTCTAGTGACCTTACCTTGGTGTTCTTCTGATGGTGTCTCTGAATCTCTAAGATTCAAGGACACTGTGAGCGATTCCTGACATAGTTTAATTCAGAGCACTGGTTATAGACACTATATCTCATAGACATATATAGACAATATACTTGTATTAGTCAGGGTTCTCTAAAGCCACAGAACTTATGGAATGTCCATGTATATTAAGGGAATTTGTTGTGATGACTTACAGTCATCCAACTACCCCATCAATGGTCAACTGTGAATGGGAAGTCCAAGGATCTAGTAGTTGCTCAGTCCCAAGAAGCTAGTTGTTTCAGGTGGTCTTCTGTAGGTTCCAATAGATGTTCTGGCAAGTAAATGTGAGCAGGTGAAGAAGAGTGAGTCTTCCTTCTTCCAATGTCCTTATGTAGGCCTCCAGCAGAAAATGTGGCCCAAATTAAAGGTGTGTACCACCATGCCTGGATCTGGGATTTGTTTTGTCCCAGGCTGACCTTGAACTCAGAGATCTGCTTGCCTTAGTCTCCCGGCATTAAGCTTTTCATGGCCACTATGCCTCAAGATCTCCAGGCCACAATCCAGGTCAGAAACCTGTGTCTTCCAGCCTCAAGATCTGGACCACAGGTGAGCCCTCCAATTCTAGATTAGTTCATTCCAGATATAGTAGTCAAGGTGATAACCAGGAATAGCCATTACAATATTGTAAGGCAGTACACTGAGTGGTAACTCCTCTCTGCATTCTTAGTCCCTCAGAAAGGCCACATATGTATACACTGTGAGTATGCAGGGAAAAGAGGGGAACATGCCCTTTTGGGTCAAAATCTGCCTCTGTCATTTCCCATCACCCTCTGCCTTCCTGAACTGGGTGGGGTAAGTACCACAGAGTTCTCTTGAAAGAGGTAAAAAAGCCAAGCTTTGGGAGGCTTAGTCTCTTGAAGAGCTCCTATGATCCTCCACAGAGTTTTGAACTCAGTGCTCAGGCTAATGGTGGAATTTTATATTCACTGTTTAGGCTAATTTGGAAACTCAAAACATGTTTCTAGAATGCTTACCTTGTCATAAGAGCCCAGTGGTTCTCAACCTTTGGGTTTGCAACCCTGTTGGCAAAACCTTTAGCTCCAAAAATATGTACATTACAATCCATAACAGTAGCAAAATTTCAGTTATGAAATAGCAACAAGCGTAATTTTATCGTTGGAGGGTCACCACAGCATGAGGAACTGTGTTAAAGGGTCCCAGCGTTAGGAAGGTTGAGAAACAGTGGGCCCAAGATACACAATGTTTCTATTTTCCTTGCTTAGATTCCCAAGGAAATGATACTTTAGGTTCAAGTAGTGGAGGACTTTGACAGACATGAGGTATAGGAGGAAGATGGTGGGAACATCAGAATGCATTGCACACAGTTATGAAATTGCCAAAGAGCAAAAACTGATAGAAATTTATTAAAAAAAAAAAAAAAAACTTGCCAGAAGGGGCACATATTTAGATGACCTTTCAAAATATTTGTATGCCTGCATAAATATTTAATTTTTTTTTTTTTACCTTCTACATTTTCTTGCATGTTTCTGTTGCATGCCTTTCTGTCCAGTAGCTCCTGGCTTATTTATGAGGCAGGTGTAGTATTCAAGACCAGGCTTTAGCTACAGGAAACTTGGGACTTGAGCTACATGCTAGTATTTTAAGCAGCATATGTGCAAAGAACTGTTTTGTTTCTTTCTTATTACTTTCTAGTTTTCACTTATTTCTGTGTTTCCATTCTTCCTCTAACAAAAATATATTACTTATCCTAAGAAGATTCTAGGGAGCAGTAGTCTTATTTTCTTGCCTTAGTCTTCTGTATCAGTTGGAGATCCTCTATGAAATCCTTCCCATAATTACTAGCAACCAGAGGAAGGCGACTTCTCAAAAGCTTCCAAGGACATTGTGGCTGACAGGAGTCCTGAGGCAGCAGTGATGGGGTGTGGCTCTGTTTGCAAAAAGCACTAAATGCTGTCACTTAAATCAGTAACACAGCATATAGGTCAGGCATGCAGACTCTGGTCCTGTTTCCCTCATTCCTTTGCTCTTACGAGAGCCATGGTAATCTTACACAGAAGCATTCACTCACATGTGGTTGGAGTTGAAAACTTGATCAGGTTGTCACTGGACTCTGTCAGAGAACGAATGCTTGTAGCTTGCGCACTTTCTGTTCATACGTGCACACACTCATGCGTGTCAAGCACCCCTGTGTGCATAACATAGAAAAATGTTTCTGAACAGTGTGCCAACGATCATGCCAACCAGCTTGTAGAGAATGTCTCTTTTAGCTGTCACAGCCCTGTGAGGGATACACCCATTTTGAAGATGGAAAAGCAGGAATTTATAAAAGTTGAACAAATTAACCAATGTCTTGCAGCTGAAGACAAGAAAGCCAAGCAGTATGGATCTTGTTCTCCGACATGGATTATACTATCTAAACTAAGTCGTCCCTGAGAACCGCTGTCCTTTACACTGGATCACAGCTGTAAACCAGTGTTTTTCTGTGAGAATGAAAGTATACGTTCACTCTTATTGTAAACCCTTTCAGTAGGGGTTTTCAATCACAGAGATGTTATCGAAGACTCTGGAGGGTCTTGCCAGGATTCTTTGCCCAAAGTCTGGAAAGCCCTCATTTCTGAACCAGATCCATCATTCACAAGAGGAAGTCACAAATGTGTGTACAGATGCCAGTCTTTGTGGACCTGGCTCGCCTGTACTCCGACTCCCCTCTGCTTGTGCTATAGTCTCTATTGATTTGTCCATGTAGTTTTTGAACTTGCCTTAAGTTGGATGCGTTTGGTGGCTACCAGAACATGAAGATAAGAAAAGACATGCTGTGTACCCTCAAGGAATTTCTAGTACAGTGTGAGGACCAAAGTTATCAATTGAAAGGATGGCCAGAGCTTTAAGGAGACTGGGGTGAGCACATGTCATGGGCCCGTGACTGGAGGGGTCTCTCGGGAAAAACATCACGATGATGGATGTTTACGAGGAGAACTGCCGTTAAGGGCGGACAGCAGGCAGGTGGGTAAACATTAGCTAGCAATCTCAGTGTCCACGCGAGAAAATGATGAAGATGGTGGTAGTGAAAGTGGGGAGGAACGACTGGATCACGATAGGACAGCAGGGGGCGGGCGAGTGCGCATGACTAGGAGGAATGACCTGATCTGTGACCTATCTCACGATAGGACAGTGAGGGGAGAGTGCGCAGGACTCCATGGATGATGGTGCGGAACCAGGGAGAGGGAGCAGCCTCTTCTCCCAGTTTCTGTTCCTCGATGTGATTTTCTTCCTCATTTCTGATGCTATGCTCTGGTAGAGATGGAGCTGTAGGTACAAAACTCAGAGAATTTTAGATGATGAATTTAAAGTTGTTGTCCTTAACGTTCTATGAAGATGAAGGAATCCCCTGACCCATAGCGCTAGAGGAGCGTACGAGGAAGGGGCTTTGGGGATTGAAACGCAAGATATGAACAGGGAGGAGGATGTCATTGTTAACACTAACAATTCTAAGGTTCAGCTGAGACTATGTTCAAACAAAGGGATGATGTTGGTGATAGCATCGCAGCAGGGACTTTATCTGGAACTTCCTGTGATCCTGGCAGCTTTCAGCATGTCAGATTTATTGACTGATTTAATTCTCATAATAATCTCATTTTGTACCTAAGGAAATTGAGACATACAGAAGTTGTTAGGCACTGATCCAAGGTCACAGCTTTGCAGCGAAGTAAAATGGGCTTTTGTCCAGGTCTCTTGGTTTCCCTTACATTTTTTGTTTGTTTGTTTGTTTGTTTGTTTTAAAAAAACCTCCTACAAAAATCTCGTCAGATCCCAGGCACAATTTAGCCAGTAGTCTGTGGGCAGGTTTTCCCAAGGTTATCTTGTGCTTACAACCTTGCCTGCATGTGCCGTCCTCTCTGCCAGGCAAAATTTCCTTTTTAATTTATGACTCCCATTGTCCTGATTCAGATGTTCCAATGCCCTCGCAGATAGAAGAGTAGTCTTCTCAACGATGGCAGACTGTGTGGACAGGGGGCGGATGAGTAGGCAAGAATGGCTGAGGACTCTGTTGGAGGTTCGGCACCAAGCACCAGTACTGTCCTGTCAGTCCTCAGGAGTGTTAAGTGACCACCTATCCCTGTGATGGAGGGACAAGCAAGGGAGCAGGTGTGTCGAGCTCACTGCCACAAAGACCTGAGGGAGCTAACAAGAGAAAAGGCTTGCCTTCAGTCACAGTTGGAAATTTCTAATCCAGATTAGGTGTACCCATTGGGTTTAGGCAGCGCATCCAGAGGAGAGCGTGGGATGCAGCTCTAATCTAATGGCAGGGAGTAAAAGAACTGAAGAAATTAGGGTTCTACACCCCATTTCAAGAGAGTGCAGTCTCCATGACTTGGAGGACCATCACTAGCCCCTGACGCTTGAAGGCTCACAGCTGCTCCATAGCACTGGGGATGAAAGTGGTACCTGTCTGACTTACTGAGTGGGTGAATGAGTGAAAGGCCATGATGTAATGACTGGCTGGGAACCAAGCATCCTCTTGGGTCTTTTATGAATCCAGTATCTCAGTTAGTCTTCACTACTGCACTTATTTAAAACAACAAATGTCCAACCATGCTGTTAGAACTAAGTTCTTATATGCCTTTTGCACCTGACGCTCACCCTCTGAGATTTCAGTCGCTTCTACATGCTGGATCCAAGGACTGGACTTGTGCCTGTTTTATGGGTTCCTAGTTCTACCACTCTCCTGTACTCTTCTCCCTTCCAAGCCCCCCAACATTAGGCAGGAGAGAAAGGAGACTACAGAGGAAAGGGGGCATCGATATTTTTAGACTACTTCCTGCTGATTAGGGCCATTGAGCTCTTTGAGGCAGTTTTAACCTTGCCCTCAGGGTATCTCCAACTAGTTATGGCAGCGGTAGGAGGAGCCACAGTGGCCACGCCCCTCACGGGGCTCTTGCCTTTATAGACCCTCACAAGAGTCCACAGAATTCCAAACGTCCTTCATCTGCAAGAACTATCTGCAGCTGGCAAAATCACGAGCCTGTCACAGCATGGGACAAATCATACTCTGCTGCCGCTGTGGGCATTCTGAAGCAGCCCCACATCTCAACACCTGGGATTAAAACTTAAAAACACATCCTCATAGCATTTCCATGTTTTAAGAGAGACCAAAATTCTCACTAAGCAAGGACGTCTAGGTAGACAGCTTTGCCGAAAAATTTCAAGCTGCATGACCATCACAGCCCTGTGATTTACCACGCTGCCTCTCCCCTGTGATGACGCTTGCACGTTTTGTTTCTGTCATCCTTGGATTCCTTTCCTGAGACCTCTGCAGCTGTGGAGATCAGCAGTGCATATGATGGAAAAGACAAGGAAGGGGCTTAAGAAAAACAGCGGGTTCTCCCTTCCCACCAGCCCTCAGGAAGGACATGGCGGAACGGGTTAAACAGAGCTCTTAAGTTATGAAAGCCACAATTATATATGCATGTAATTTTTAGCACAGAGATTTATTAATTTGCATTCAGATCATTAGAGCCAATTAGCAGCTTCAGCTTCTGCAGTTATGTGCAATGCCTCTTATCCTTTACTTTCCTTGTCAAATCTTTACAGACTTGGGTTGAAAAATGACCTCTGGTGTGTGAGGTTCTGCTCTGATTGTCCCCTCTCCCCACTGCTACACCCCTTTGTGTGTTTTCTCTCTCTCTCTCTCTCTCTCTCTCTCCCCTGTTGTAGAGGCTTTTCCTAAAGGGGCCTTTTCTTTAAATGAACTTTCTCATTTGTCAGATACTTCACCCAAAGCCATTTCTACAGAAATGGACACACGCACAAAGTACTCCCCCTGTTGCGTGTAGTTTTTGCTCTACCTTCCTTTGCTCCGGGAAGCGACCATGCTACCCAGCTTCCCTTGTACCCTCCCATGAAAGACACACACAGCTGTTCCTTTTTCACTTGTCTTAGGACAAAATTGCCGGGCGCTGCTCTTCCCCCCACCGGACCCCCCAAGCATGTCCTTATGAATTTCTTAATCTCTTATCTCCACCTCTCCGGCCTGTGTGGCCACTCCGTTTTGAGAGCTCACATGGTTGCCTGATTCTCTTCCCTCCAACACATGGCCTCCTTCCCTCCTCCATCTCCTGCCTTTTCCTCCAGGGACCCAATTCGCGCCTGTCTCTTCTGCTCAGCAATTGGCCCATGGCTTTCTTTACTGACAGATCAAGGGCCAATCAGGGAACAGGACTTTAGCATCGGAACCGCCCCTCCCCTGCACACCTCTCCACCCTCAACCCACTGCCTTTAGTTCTCTTTTTCCTCTTTACCTGAGTGAGATACCCACAATCCGAAGGAAAACAACAGAAATTCTGTCCCTGGTGACAACTCAACTAGAGTTCCGTTGTTTACTTCAGTACTTACTCTGAAAGGGTATTTATAGAGAATACATGTGGCATTAACATTTGCAAGGGTCTAGTGAATAAAGTTTTGCCTAGGCAACAGTGCAGGCCACTTCATCAGTGAACAGTATTTGGGGATTCATTTGGCTAGTCCGTGGTTCACACTGATTGTCTGCACATACTGTCGTGTGGCTCGCTCTTCATCCTCCATAGCCAATGTTTTCTTCCTTTGTTTTTATTGTGTTCCAGTTCCAGTGTAAATTCTCTGAGTGGACAGCAATGTGATCTGTGTTACGTAATACCCAGTAGCAAATCCTTATGTATCATTTTAAAAACAAGCAGAAGAGTCCATGCTGTCTACTTTGGCTCTCCTCACTCTCTGGATGATTTTTCAATGTCTCTGACTCCATACTCAAGCGGAGATCGAACCAGGGTACCCAGCTACAATGCTGATCCATGAGAGCATTGACCAATGAACTCAAGATTAAGGTGCTTAACCTTCCTCACACCATCAGGTTTGTCAAGATGTACTTCTTCCTAACTCTCTATTAATCTCATGGCTACCCAGTTAACCAGGGCTATTTCTGACTGTCTGCATACTGCAGCTTTCACCCACCCTCATCTCCTTCCCCTCGGCAGTTTTTACTACATGTCATCCTCGTAAGTGTGAGTTCTCAGACACTATTTGCTCTCTTGTGTACACCTTAGAGTCTTCCCTAACTACAGTCGTTCTTAAATCCCCCCTTCTGCTGCTGTCCTTTCTGAAGTCTCACAGACTCTGCCTTATTGTAGACTATGTCTTCTCTGCTCTGTCATCTAGCTGCGGCCATGTTCCCCGATCTCCTCCATTTGGGGAAGACCTGCTTCTTTTCCAGTGGGTCTTGGTATAAACGTCACAAAGAGCACCTCTCCTGAATGCCTCAGTCTTTCTTAGCTGACATTCTTCCCTTTTCTCTAGAGTTGGTTCTGAAGTCTGAGTCTTGCATGTGCAGGCTCACACAGGTTCTGTGCTCCCCTCCATAGGATCATCAATCTGTGTCTGCCTGCAAACCCTGCTTCTATGCTCTTATATTGACAAGAGAGTAGTGCTTGGTAATAAGCTTCAAACAATGTACACTCAGCGTTGAACCATGAAAAATAAGTGACGGAATGAACTTAGAGCTGGTGGCCATTTGCCCCATTCTGCTGTCCCCCATCTGATGTTTACTACTGCTGGTGTCTGTCCATCTTCACAGTTCTGGTCTTTCGGCTCAAGTTTTTACTTGCCATTTCTAGAGAAGCATTGGTAGTTTGAAGAATAGTTTTGAATGCAGGATTTTGAGCCTAGATGTTGAGGTTTGGAGCCTATTCGACAGGGGTTGATAGCTGTGTTTTGTTGTTCACGACTTGGTAACAAAATCACAGCATCTTCTTCATAAAAATATTTAACAATGCTGTCTGTAATGGCTTATAATACATTTTATTAACAATATAACAAACATATAAGGGCTTTAAGAATCAATATAACACCTTGACAAATACAAAACAACAATAAAGTAATACACCCCCCCCCAACACACACACACATACACACCTGCATCTATCATTGTCAATATACAGAAAGCTCAGCATGACCCTTCCTGACTACATAAGGGAAGAGTTAAGGTGCTCGTATGCAAGGAATCACCATAGTTGGCCCAACCATAAATGATGTTGGAAACAAAGGTATCACTTGGCTGACTCAGGTAGATGTATATGATACATACATACATCTATATGTGTATACACACACGCATGAATTGAACTTGCATTCCTAGACAAGACTGAAAATGAAAATAACACTAAACAAAATACCTCTGTTTTGACATGTTAAGACATGGCTCATGTAGCCAATGGTTGTGCAAAGCGTTTGTTAATGCCTCAAGTTTAGGTCTTGATGATCGTGCCAAGGACCCATCAAATACCAGAGGGACTTGGGTGTCTTTGCAAATTGTTCTATTCATTTCCTCCACCTGTGTACAGACTTGGCCATATTTGTCCTGGTGTCATTGTGATGCTCCACCTCCTAAATGTCCAGACTGCTTCCTAGTGCTTGTTGGCCTGGTTGTGAACCTCTTTTCCAGTTGTGCCGCCTCCTCAAGGGATTTGAAGATCAGAAAAGTCAGTTATCACAGATCTCACAGAAAAGACCAGTTCCTGCTCATAAGGTTCCTGAGCTATTCTGTCTGGGGGTGTCCTGAACATCAGATTCCTCACTAAAACAACACCCACAGTAACCCTGGGGCAAGGTATATTAGTACCACCTGGGGTTGAACCTGCCACTCCCTGGGTTGAGGCCAATCATTTGTGCTGGCCAACCTTTGCGTCATCTGTGTCTTCACTATCCAACCTAACTCCTATAGAGTCACAGACTAAGTAAAAGCATTCATACAAAGCAACATTGATTACATGCTGGCGATGATGATGTGACAATGGCGGCCATATTCATGATGGCCCTGGCAGCCATAGAAAATTATATGGGCTTGAAAAATGTGTTTTTGTTTGTTTGTTTGCCGTACAGTGTAGCTGGAAATGCTTCCTCCTATGAGCTGCCTGTTTCCTCCCTTGCTCCTCCCCCTCACGTCATGGTTGAGCTTCATGGTTTTTCTAGTTATAAGTGTCCCTTCTTTTCCTCTTAGCTAATAGTCACATTTAAATGTTCTCACCGTTCAAATCTTGTTCCTATTGATTCACTGCAGATTTTGTACATGTGACTTTAAACAGAGTTACACTAATAAAGTCATTTTGCACCAGTAGAGAATAAATATCTAAACTTTATCGCCCCACTGTTTTTGAATGAAACACTTCCTCTCGCTCTTGCAGAGGCTCCGTTCCCAGAACCCGGCTGCTATAATGATTTCGTCAGTAGCACACAAATCCTGTATTAATCTCTCAGCACTTCTCTGAGTTCAGTGTATTTCTATGCTTGGCAGGATTAGGGTAGTCTAGGAAAATTAGTTTTCCTTTCTTACTGCTTTTCCTGTTTAATTTGTAACCAGTTAAGGCTCCAGACCCACTGTGTGACGGATGATTGATCCTAGTAAGGTTGCAAAGGGAAGAGATAATTGGCAGGCTTTGGTTAAGCAGTGAAGTCTTCCTGCACCTTTCAGAAGCCTCAAAGGCAACCTCGATGTTAAAACATCTATACAAGCAAAATTCCGCATGTGTACGGAATTTAATTACTGACTAAGCAGCAGGGTTTCGTCTTGATGGCGGCTGCGCAGGGTTTGTGAAGTAGCCCATGTAATAGCTGAGCCCTCACAACCACACAGGTGCCTGCACCAAGATGGAATTTTATACTTATGAAACTATATCTGAGTCACTCAAAGTAGAAAACAGCAGTGCAGGCCATCCTGCTGCTCCATATAACAAACAATCATTCCTGAAAACTTAGCTCAAGTTGATATATTTTGGCAGTGAAAGTACTTTTTTTTATGATAGCATGGTAGCATGAGAATCAATTATATCCTAAAGATGCTGAAATCAGATTTTATAACCACTTCGATACCGCCTATTTTATTTATATTTGTATATTTGTATTCATATTCATTTCTATTCATAGGACAAGACTAGTCAAGTCCTTGGGATAATGAATTAGCAAGATAAAGTGATCTAGGAATTATACTTTATCATTCTGTTACTCTTTCTGTCAGTCACGGTCATCCTTTACAAAAGCATATAGAGTATCATCTAATGCATCTTCTTACTAACCTTGGTGGGGCTCACTTTTGTGACGTCCAGACAAGGTACGGCCACATACAAGGTAACATGACTTATCCTAACTATCTAATGGAACATAACTACCACTCACTTAATACTCCAAACCTTAGCAGATATGAAAGAATCAACATAGTCCATGAATTAGACATTTGCAGATAAAAATGTATAACTATAAGATGCTTAAAATTATACATTTGCTGAATAGCCTTTTTGTAAACAATCTGAGGATTAATGGGTAAGAGCCACCTCTGGCCTGGAGGGAAAATGCACATTCCATTAAGAAAGGTAGATATATTATCTTCTGCAAGGGTTGGTATTTTTAGAGTCAAAGATTCCAGGTGCTAAATCAGATAGCCAAATATTTAAAGTCACCAAAAAAATGACTGACTAACCTGTATCTTGAAACCAGTTAATCTCTACCATGTTGAGGAGGAAAAATGTCCTTCAAGAACCTTATGACTTGTTTTTCCTCCAAAGGGAATCAGGGCAGATTTCAGAGCCTCTTTTGGCAGAGGTATTATAGCGTGAAGCTATGCTGTCAGACTTTTCACTGGAGGAGTCAGCTGCATCCTTGGTAAGGATGAGATAAATTACCATGCCATTATCCATCCGTAAAACTAAAGGAAATACATGAGTGTCATAAAAAGCCTGCTATCAAGGGATTTTACATTCTCCACAATGTAAGGCAAACACAGCTTTTTAAAACAGATTGTGAACTGTTGTGCAAAGAAATCATAGAAACCAGAGACTTAAGCTGGCAGAATCATTGCTAGAGTAAATGATTTTATAATGACAAGACATTATTATCGACTACTCGATAATGCTGGAGCAAAGGCATTCTCTGTGGGAGCAGTATTTATTGAAGAAAAACATTCCAAATTCATAATAAACATAGTGACAGTGACTACCATAACTATGCATCTCTCTCTCTCTCTCTGTCTCTCTGTCTCTCTCTTTCTACACACACACACACACACACACACACACACTATAGGGGTGTGTGTGAGTAACTGGTTGGTGTCTGCTCTGTCTCTGTCTCTCTTTCTACACACGTGCACACACACACACACACACACACACACATACACTATAGGTGTAACTGGTTGGTGTCTGGATCTCTTACGTTAGAAAATGCAATGCTATGTCTTCCTGGAATGTCTAAATTTAGGTGGAAGAAACATAAACCAACACTGGCTGGTTAAGCAGAAAAAGATTTCATTAAGAAAGGATTCTGGGCCCATCACCGAATTGTAAGGCATCCTGGAGACTGCGCCCTCAGGACTGTTGAGTCTAGGTTTGTAGTAGTAAACATTCATCCGCCCTGATAAGGGATCTGCCCTTGACTGGAAGCCACTCTGCTAGCTGCTCCTGGTTCTTGGAAGCCTCTGCTGACACCAGTGCCAGCAAGATGGACTCCTCCCACAGCTTGCCCAGTCAGATGTTCATTTCCAGACAGAGTCAGGAACCAGTGGCTGACTGGGAAAACCCACCTCAGGAGCCCATATTCCAATTGCAAAGGAATTTGGAAGGTGTGGTTTTCTGGGTGGCTTAAAACCACAACAGGTGTGCATGAGGTGGGACACATTGAGAGAAAACCAATCTCTTGGCATAATATATTCTTGATCCAAAACGATAATGGCAGTAGTAGTTTTGGTGGTGATATCACCAACATCGACTACATGCTAGCATATGTTATAGTTTTTATTCTTAAAATACTTTTCATATGAGGTGAATAATGTGATTATCTTACTTTACTAATAAAAAATCAGAACTGTCCACACAGCCACCAAGCGGCCATGCAGAATTCACACTAAGGTGGAGTCTCCTTAACTTTTGATAGAGACATTCCTACATTTCTTGGTGTCTGTGCTTCCTTGCTCTGTCTCTGTGTGTGTCAGACGTGCACAACTCTCATGTGTTAATGAAGAGAAAGAAAGGAAAGACAACCGTGGAGAAAATTGTCACAACATTAACTGGGTCCTCCTGTTTGGAAAGATGAACAGAAGCAAGTAAGTAAACTACCACAGTACTTTGTTCTTCAGAAGGGCTTGCTTTAGGTCCTGCGCTGAAGCAAAAGGCACCTACATCTGTCTAGTAGCAGCTTTCCAACGTGTTGTCTTCTTGATCTCATCTCAGTGCTGAGACAACGGCCGTTAATAGGTCCACTTTCCACATAAAAAGAGTCCCTGAAGGGTTATGTTTATAGTCAGGGTCACGCAGCCCATAAACAGTAAAAGCTTAGCGTTGAGTGCAAATCCCATATTCTCAAGCACTCCTGTTAAGATGCCCAGCAAAGCTCAGTCATTCAGCCTAGTGAGACAAGACCCCAGTGCAACAGGTCTACAAGCCTGGATACTATGCAGCCTTTGGAAAAGGGCTAGCTCCTTCTGAAGTCCGTGCCCGCCAGTTCCAGCACACTGTTGTCGGCCATGCCTCCAAGAATCTCTTTTACGCAGCAGCACAGGTTGCCTGCGGCCTATCAGAACTTCATCTCCATCTCTTTCATTTTCGTATCCATGGTTACGTTTAGCCAACCTCATGAGAGCTCTGCTTTCCATACCTAGACTAGGTACATTTGGCAAAACTCAGAGTAACCACTTAAAAACACAGAACTCAGTACAACGCATGACAGTCTAAGATTTTAAACATTTATAATGTATCAAGCTAAATATCCTGGAGGGAGGGCATCTTTGCCCTCAAAGAGATTAAAAAAAAAACAAAATTTAAGGGAGGTCTGTCTGTACATGGCTTTGTCAAATAGTTCCTCAACAGTTTTCCCCTATCCTTGTTTTGCAGCCTGAGATGGAATGAAATGAACAGGTTTGCCTCTGTCCAGCAATCCCTGTATCATTTCTGCAAGAACTACCCGTCTACACCCTTCATTTTGGAATTTGGCAAATATGTGCATATTTGTACTAATTCTCTCAAGGAATGTTTAGTTTGTCTTTAGGCTTATTGGCTTTGATCTCCAGCATCAGAGACCCAAGATTCCTTCAAAGCCCTGGGCCCCAAATCAGATGCTCTTGCCCCAAGGGGGAACATTTGGTAATGTCTGGAGAGACGATCAGGAGGGTTCTGCTGGCATCTAGTGGGTGGAAGTCACAAATGATGCTGTCCTTTCTGCAGTGCATGGTGCAGTCTTCACCTACAAAGGAACTGTAGTTGGCACACATGGACAGGTGGAGTGCTATACTTTTGGGGTGTCTCTGGATGCTTTGTTGCACTGCATGTCTGTCCTTAGATGCATTTGTAGAATCTGAATTTGGTGTAAGTGAGAAATGATACCTTTTGCTGTTTTTTTAAGCTCTGTCTGCTGATACTTGAGAGCTTAAAGCTGTAGCTACAGAAAACACTGTACTTGATCATCTTTTTCACAACCTCACGCTATATTGGGACAAACACTCAGAACCCCTGGTTCATCTGTATTTTATCAATGTGTGAGTGTCTCCAATGAAAGACACCTGTCACTCTTTTATTTTTTGGATATTTACTTTATTTACATTTCAAATGTTTTTCCCTTTCCAGGTCTCCCCTTTGGAAACTCCCTATCCCCTCCCCCTTCCCTGCCTCTATGATGGTGCTCCCCCACCCACCCACCCACTCCTATCTTCCCTCCCTAGCATTCCCCTACACTGGGGCATCTAACAGCCTCAGGCCCAAGGGCCTCCCACTGATGGCCAACAAGACCCTCCTCTGCCACATATGAGGCCAACACCATGGGTCCCTCCATGTGTATTCTTTGGTTGGTGGTCCAGTCTCTGGGAGCTCCAGGGAGTCTGGCCAGTTGACACTGTTGCTCCCTCCATGGGGCTGTAAATCCCCTCAGCTCCTTCAGTCCCTTCTCCAACGCCTCCATCTGGGACCCCGCACTCAGTCCAATGGATGGCTGTGAGCATCCATCTCTGTATTTGTCAGGCTCTGCCTGAGTCTCTCTGTAGACAGCTTATCATGTTTCTACCAGCAAGCACAAGAACGTCCCGGTTTGGTGGCTGTATATGGGATGTATCCGCAGACACTTGTCACTCTTGATTCTACCCCCCCCCCTTTTCTTTGCCATTTATCTCCATCCAGATTACCCATAATCTGGAATAGTTTATGATCAGCCATATGGGTTATGTTTTCAAAGCATATAAATTAAGGTCAACTGCAAGACAGACCTTTTCACTACACCCATTTCATTTAGAAAACTAATGTCCACATCTTTCCTCTGCGTTGGCAGATTTGAGGGGTAGTTTTCTTCCCTTGTGAGAGTATTTCCCAATCACCATGTAATTCTTTCTGAAAGGTGTTCTGACACATTCCCTTGGCCACAAACTTATCCCAGTGACTCGAAGAACTGCAGGGCATCACCAAAGTAGTCTTTTTTTTCCCCATCAGAAACTACAGTTGTCTTTCTGCCCAGCAGTGCTGCTTGCTTGTATGGTCAGAGGTTGATGAAATTCAAGTACTATTGACTAGCCACTAAGTACAGGTCATTGGGCCAGGATGCCAGAGAATATAATATGGAAAGCCAAATACCCCTTGCTAAGCAACCAAGATCTAGTTAGAGGCAGTAAGAGGTGAAGGCAATGATCTGCAGAATGCTGTTAGAAGAGACATCCGCAAGACACAGGGTTTGATGGTGTGTCTGGAGCATCTCCTCTGCAGAGCCCACCTCCAGCTGCGTATTGGACCTCACATTATTAAACAAGACCTCGGGGTCCCATGTTTACCGTCAGACGAGCTGGTCACCTTCTGGGTGCCATGCCTATGGAGAACTTGGTAAGTAACAAGCTGTACCTGATGGCCCTGTGTTTCTCATTTCTGAAGTTCCTTGAGACACTGACGTGCCTTGTGGGTGCATGGTTTCAGTGACGCACAAGACGATACTTATTCTTGCTCTTAATTCCATAGCTCTGTTTTAAATGTGACCTGAGATTTCAGACTTCCCTACTAACTGCTACCGTAGGGAGTCAACCAAAAACTTGTATTTAGCCTTGCTGTTGTCTGGATTTTCCCACTTCTGAGGGTCAACGACTACCTTCTCTTCCCCCAACCATGGGTGATTTTGTTGCCTTTCCTATTGGTGAAGTGTCAGTATAGAAATATTTACAGTTTAGAGTCAAACACACATGAATTTGAATCCAAAATATAACTTTGTTTTTCCTGTGTGGATAATTCTAACTTTGTAGAATTTTTCCTTTCTTGTCAGTATAAATAGAATAGTGATTTGGGAAACTGAGGTGGTGTCTTAGAGTTTCTGTTGGCTGTGCTAAAACACCATGGCCTAAAGCAAATTGGGGAGGGAAGGGTTTTTTGTTTTGTTTTTTTGTTTGTTTGTTTACATTTCCAGGTAATAGTCTGTCACTGATGGAAGTTGGCCGGAAAATCAAGCAGGGCAAGGGTTGATGCAGGTGTGCTGCTTATTGGCTTGCTTTCCCACGGCTCCTTTTTTAGAGCACCCAGCACTACTAGCCCAAGTGTGGCATCTCCAACAATGGACTGGGTATTCTGGTACCACTCATTTTAAAATCACCTTACAGGCTTGCGTACATTCTGATCTCATAGAAGCGATTTCTCCACTGAGTTTTCCCTCTCTCAGATAACTATCGATTGTGTCAAGTTGACATAAGAATGAGCAGCCGCAGGTAGTCCTAGCGAGCCTTCTCCTTCCTAGTTAATGTCCGTTGCTCAGGGGCAATTTTATTAGGACCCGGCTTCACTCTTTTATGTCTGTGGGTGGCTTCATGTTTATCAGTGGACCCCTCTCCTCCACTTCATTCCCTGGTTTGTCTGACCTTTGCCAGCATACATTCTGTTGATCTTATGTTAAGGTACACTTGACATGACTATTTAAGTACCCCTAGCTCATCCTTTGTTTTCGCTTAAATAAAGTGACTCACACGTTGGTGTTTTGATTTCTCGTTCTTACTGTCTTTTACATGGAGTCCACTGTCACTTCTCTGTTCCTGGGCTTATATTTACAGGTGTGGACTCTTCCTTCTGTTTGAAAGTTCAGTGTTCTTTAGTGCTAAACTCTTTTCTGCATGTGTACCTACAGGAGGTTGTTTTCTGATCACCCCCTGACTTAACTTTATGGGCATCCCAGAGAACCTTTACACATGAGGTCATAAGCTAAGTGCTTTGGTTGTCACTAAGTTACAGTACTACAAGAAGCTAGGAGATTATCCAGCATTGAGTTCTTTGAAAAGTGTGTGGATTCTGGCTGATTTCATTTGAACTAAAAAGCTTTACCAAAACAAGACCATCCCTTTTTAAAACTGCATTGCCTATTTTCTAAGTGCTTGGCTCAGTAATTTCATCTGTGTATATGAAATATGGATTGTATAAAATTTAAACGACAAAAAAAACCCACTGTGTTTGCAGCAGTCATTTTAAGAAATGGACATCAGGAATACATTTGAAAGCCCTGTGTGTCTCTTCTCTTCCCTTTGCATAGTCCTTCCTTGACTAGAGATGACATCTAAAGGGTCAGATTTCGTAAGGGATGCTAAGTGAAGATTTCAAGCTTCTCTGGTATTGAGTTGTTTCAGCCAAGTGTTGCCAGTTTGGGTCAAAGGAGGACAAATTTTGGCTACTTATTTTTTCTCAGTAAGAAATGATTGCCATTTTATTTAAAAATAATTTGGGGTGAATGTTTCTCTTATTTCTCATAGATTTAAAAATAAATGTTCACAGCCTATTGTGCCTATTTCATTCTTGTCCAAATTCTTGGCAAAAAAGCAACCAAGTTGGACAGATTCATGAAAGCCCCAGGTCCAGGAGTGGCCCAGAAAGCCTTGGCAAAGGGAACATTTAGTTCCTTGTTCTCTTGTTGCTTTGCACAGACCTCCCAGAACAAGTCATGCAACTTATTTAACGTCTCCTTCCTCGACAAAAAGGAGAATTCAGGATTTTGGAAAGATGAGTGGAGGAAATAGTGAATAGGCAAATTGCTGGCAGAGGAGGAGGAGCATCCAGGAACGCAGAAGGATGAACATGCTGATGTGTAATATTTTGCTTTAAGGCTTTCTGTGGGACCTGGACAGTTAGCTCCGCAGTTAAAAGACATACATGCAGCAGTCACGAGGAACCTGCTCTTGCAGAGGACTTGAGTTTGGCTCGCAGTTACCTACGTTTGGGCAGCTTACACCTGTACTCGCTCTCCAAGGCATCCAACCCCTCTGGCCTGTGTGGTGCTCCTATATTCACGTGTACAGCCGCGCCAGACTCACACAATACACATCATCAAAATGAAGATCAATCACCTTTATAAGAAGGAGAAGGGGGAGCCACTGATGCATGCATGGATAGACGGACGGATGGACAGACGGATGGATAGATTGTTGAATGAATAGGTGGATGGATAGATGGATGAATGGATGGGTGGGTAGAGAGATGGGTGAGTGGGGGGGTGGGTGGATGGATAGATTGTTGGATGAATAGGTGGATGGATGGATGGATGGATGGATGGATGGATGGATAGATGGGTGGGTGAGTAAGTGAGTGGGTAGATGAATGAATAGGTGGATGGATGGATGGATGGATAGATGAATGGATGGATGGATGGATGGATGGATGGATGGATGGATAGATGGGTGGATGGATGGATAGATGGGTGGGTGAGTAAGTGAGTGGGTAGATGAATGAATAGGTGGATGGATGGATGGATAGATGGATGGATGGATGGATGGACAGGCGGATGGATGGATGGGTAGATGGGTGGGTGAGCAGATGGGATGGATGGGTAGGAGGGAGTCATGAACAGAGGGTGTTACTGACCTGTTAAAACTGCGTGCATAGGATTATGGATACCCTTTTTGCAGACAGAAACCACTCATTTCTATGAAACAAGTTGGGGTGAGCTCAGCTGCTGTACAGAGTTCGTGTCATTACCCCCCTCTTCCATGGTATTTTGTTTTTCCTTATGAGGGAGACAGCACGACTTTTGAGGAAAAAAAAAATAGAAGGCTTTTAATTTTTAAACACTGTCTTTTTATCAGAAATTTCATTTTAATAAATCTCAACTCTCTGAAACTATAAACATGTATTCCAGAATGCATTCCTAACACTGTTGGTAAAAACCAGGCTAGAAATGATAGGAACTTTTCCTAGTAGACTCAGAGCACTAGACTACCAACACGCTTCTTTGGGCCAAAACACTGAAAGCCAAATTTGCAACTTGCTGTTGGGTCTGTAACTTTTAGTTTACCCATCCAGATGTTTAATTATTCTCTTACTCATTGAACATAGTAGATCATTACTTTAACTGGAAAATTAACTGTAGGTCTGGGATATCTATGCACAATACAGTTTCTTGGTCACTAACTTTTTAAGGGAGCATTTAAATTCTTCGGCTCTCTAGGTCAAATTGGATCACAGCCAATTTTGTTAGGTAAGAGATCTCTACTGCTCTAAGATGGTAACAGCTCTATCCAAGACTGTGCATTTGAAGGAAGATTTTACTGATAAAAGCTCAAAACTACCAAACAGAGATACTTTTACGAATTTGATACAGAATAACAAGGAACTTGATAAAGGCCATCATTTTCCAAAATACTGCAGATAGGCCTTGAAAAATTATTCTTTGAAGCCAACTCATTTACTGTTAACTGATCGTTGCAGATGGTGTCAAGAACATTTATGATCAAGTAAACATAGTAAGGATGAAGATGTGGAAAACCGTTATCTGATATCTAGGATATATGCAGAGATGATTTGTGCACTAAAAATATAGCATAGCATATGTGCATGCCTTGGTTGGGTTGGAGAGATGAGGAAACCAGGCTGGTAATGCAGGAGAGTCTTTGCTGTCTCTAACAACTGTGGAGTGGCACTGGTAAGCAGGTTATCCAGTGTCACAGGGGAGGGGCCTAAAGAAATAGGCCCTGTCTCACTGAGAGAGCACTGCCTTTTGCCACCTGCCCAGTTCCTCCTCGGGCTTCCGTGTATATCCTGTACAGGCTACTGCCGCTGTTCCACCTCCTGGCCTCTTAGCTGCCCCACAAGCATGGATGCCTACAGTCTCCTTCTCCTCCAGTGCACTTGTTTTACCATCTGCTTCCCTGCCTGGAATGCAGCCCCCAGGGTCCCTGCTCTTCTCTCCCAGGGCTGTCAGGTGTCATCTAGTCAGCTGTGGTTGCCCTGAAGACTTAAATACACCTGCCCCAACCCCGTCTGTCTCTCCCTGTCTGTCTCTCCCTACTCCGCCCCCCCCTCATAAATTATTAATTTGTGATATTTACTGATTGGTTGTCTTGCCTTTCCAGCAATCAGCTCACCAGGACAGGGACTTGATTATCTTCTGATCTGCTATATTCTTAGCACCTAGAATGGTACATGATTTGTAATCAATCTTCATAAATATTTGTTTAGTGAATGCCTGTGTGAGTGAGTGACAGGCACGGAGCCTTAAAATTGAGAAGGAATTCAAGGAGCACTAACTGAATTTCGTCAGAAAAGAGAGTAAGGGAAATGAAGTGAGCCCTAACGTGACTTGGCTCAAGCGGGTAGGGTCAAATATAATAAAACACAGTCTCTTTTTCTTGGGCTGGGTCAGATGTCCTGTGAGCACCCAGTGGCTTTTCCAAACCAGGCTTCCCTTTGCTTCTTTCCACACGGTGTTCCAGGCTTCCCACCACCTTCCCCATTTTAATTTTCTGGGTTAATGCATTCCGAAAATCTGCTCACAAAAATTCTGCTTCAGCTCTTGTGAAACTGCAGCAGCCTGGGACTTCTTAGGAATGGGAGATCACCCTGCCCTATCTACTCCTAGACATGGAGTCTCTCTTCTGCTGCAGGGAAACTTTCAGGCTCCCTGAGCTCATGGGATCTTTTGAAAAGGGAGCCCTCCTTCCTGGGGAGGGGGTGGGCAAGTCCTAGAGGGTGAGGGGGCTTGACAGAGAGAAAAGTGAATTTTCCCAGACTGCTGAGAGATCTCACAAGCCCAGGTGCCCACTCCTGCCCCTCCCCCCACCCCTCCCTGCTCCTCCCAACCCCTCCCCGCCCCTCCCCCTTGCTCAGCTGCCCTTTCCTTCTGAGTGGCTTTCCTGCCACTTTGTTGCAGCCCCGCTTGTGAAAGCATGGAAGCCATTTACTCCTTTTGGAGCAAGCCACTCTACAGATAGCTTACATAATTAATGTGGCCCAGAAAGGCGTTTAAATTAATTATGAAATTGGCCCCCAAGCTGGAATCTCCGCCGGCAAGTGCCTAAGGTGTTTTCAGCTGGACTCTGGAAATCCTAGGTGGTTGTTGTTGTTGTTGTTGTTGTTCTTCCTCCTCCTCCTCCTCCTCCTTCTCCTCCTCCTCCTCCTTCTCCTCCTCCTCCTCCTCCTCCTCCTCTTCTTTTTCCCTCCTCACCATTAAGATGTTGCAACCTACGCCAATTCACTTATTGCCCCTCTAAAGCACCTATAACATACATTATTGATCTGTATTTTATCCTCTCCCGGATCTCAGGAATCCTCACTACAGCCGCTGCAGGTTCATTGTGGGGAATGTTAGTGAGGCCATTTGAGATCTTCCTTAGAGAATTGCTAGACAGAATTTGGTTACTTATCTTTTCCCTCACATTTCAGAACAGATCCTTCACAGTCCCAACCACTGCTAGGTCACACATCTGCTCAACTTTAAGAATTGAAGGTCATCTAGGACAAAAATGATTCACCCTTGGAACTAGACAGAGCGCTGATTCAGGAAACTGATAACTCATTTCAAAATTATGCCATTACCAGGATACCCCAAGTTGCATTCTCCTGGAGAGACTCCTCCTTAAAGAGGAATTACAGACACCTACATCTCTCTCATTTATATTTCTTGCTACTTGGAACAAAGAAGTTTGACCAGTTTTGTGGTTCAAATGGAATTTATGTTCACAAGTGAACTAGTGAGATACTTACACAGTCTGTTTGGCTTATTCGGTATTCTGGGGAGGTTTGCTGAACGATAGCACACACGGCTATTTTATTAATGAAGACACGTGAAAAAATGATGTGGTTCCCCAGAGTATTGTTTTTGTTTTTTGAAACGGAAATAGCTCTTTGTTCTTGACTGTCTTGCGGGACCTCAGCTTCGAGTCCTGTGCCAAAGTGCTTATCTCTGTAAAACTGTTTTACTTTCTTAGGCAAAGGGGAATGCAGGCCAGTAAAACTCTCCCTTTTCCAAACAACCCATTATACAAAGTCTCTCGCCTTCATTTGTCAAAACCCGAAAAACTGCAGAAATTTTCATGTTACATTTCCCAGAGGGCATCCTGTGGTTTTCTGCTGCACACCAGAAGATGGCCAGCAGATGGCGCTGCAGGTCACTGGATGGTAGACTGTTGGAACCATGGCTGGGGTCGTTTCTAGCACATACATTTTAAAAATTATTTCTTTTTAAGTTAGCGTACAAATAAATGGGTCTATTATGGCACTATCATATGCATGTCTCACTGCTTTGTTCGAATTTGCTTATTCTATCGTGAACGTTTACGAACGGCCATTCCGATAACATTGCAGTGGAGGTACTTGCTTTGGAGATAGAAAGCATTTCCTCCTGGTGGTTTACACTTCTGTACCATATACCAGAATGCTATTATGTATCATTACCATCCTAGACATGTATCACGCTGGTGATGGTTCCTCAAGGAGCTTTTAATTTTTGTGACTATTAGTGATGGAGCTCACTTAATAACCCGTCCTACTAACGTAAACGTTAGCAAACATCTCCACGTGGGGTTTATCATGATCACCTGTGCCCTGTGTCTTTGTGGGCATGGATGGACACTGAATAAAACAACCCCCAAAACCAGCACAAGCTACCCACTGATAGCACTTTATGTAATACTGCAGTAACGCTAGGCTACACAGGGTGCGGGCTTAGCAGCATGGATCTACAGGATGCTCTGCAGAAGTCCAGTATCCTGAGATCCAGTCCAGGCTCTACTCATCAGAAACTGAGCTGATTCTCCTGTGAGAAGTACACATGCTGAGTCTTGAGACTCAGTGGCTGTTAGGCTACCTTTCTTTCTTTCATCCCTAGCAGGATTTTGGAGCCTAGCATGTGAAGTAGCATCCCTATCTATGGCTTGGGTTGCAAAGATGTAGAAAAGGTCATGGAGGTTATACTCCATGGGGGTATAAAGCAGGGGTATAGGGAGCAGGTGGGACATTATAAGCTATACACTCAGCAAGGTAGGTGCCAGTAGCGGACTCGTAATCATGTGCATATGTGTGTGCACGAAGCTCACGTGTGACCACCCCAAGAAGACAAAGCCCTGCCAAGTCATTCATACCACCATAAAGGATGATGTAATGCTTCCCCACACCTTGTGTCAGTCTTCAAAGGCTAAGCTTTCTAAGATGTGGCCTCCAAGGAGCTTGGGACCTTCCCATGTCTGTCCTCAGGACTACTGTGGTAGCTCCTTCTTCTTACAAGGAAAGTGTTTTCAATCAGTTTCCCCCTATTGTGGTTGCTTATCATTCACAGAGTGTATGCATCTGGAAGCAGGACTCAGCTCTTCCAGTTTAAGTAAGTGACTCAGAACCAGAGACATAACAGCTGGCAGAAATGAGCATGTTTCTTGTGGGAGGGACCGAAGTCTACAATTACTGAACGACCTGTGTGTCTGTCACAGCTTGTGCTGGTATTTTTCAGAAAAGTTCCAGAAATACTCACTCTAATCTTTGAAGCTTTGTTTCTGCTATTTCTAGGCAGTTTGATGTTTTTAGTGTCATAGAATTTTTTTTAAAATAGTTTTCCTTCTAGTCAAAATTCCAGCATCGATGGAAGAGGGACCCACGAAGTCCCACCCACTTCTTGCTGTGAGTATTGGCTGTTGAAGGCAGCTGGTGTCGAAAGAATTTCTCTCCTTCAGAGGAGTGGCCTATTTTAGGATACCTGCGTTCTACTGGGTGGCCCTACCCCCATGCACACAAGGGCATGTGCATGGTGTCTATACCAATAACTCATCAACGTTAGGTCATCTCATTACTCATCAACATTAGGTCATCTCATTATGTTTTTAAAGGATTTCCTTGTAAAAAATACCCTAACAAAATTTCCATTATAGTCACCAACAAAGGAGACGAGCCATTCCAGTAAGAACATCCCTCACATGCAATCCCACACACGCAGTGCATCCTTTATTCTTAGTCCTCTGGCTTCTTGGAGTCCAGGATGTTTCTTTATATAAAGAGAAACAGCTGGAGAGATGGCTCAGTGGTTAAGAGCACTGACTGCTCTTCCTGAGGTCCCGAGTTCAATTCCCAGCACCCACACGGTGGCTCACAACCATCTGTAATGGGATCTGGCGCCCTCTTCTGGTGTGTCTGAAGACAGAGACAGTGTATGCACATGCATGAAATAAATAAATCTTTAAAAGGAAAGAAAAGAAACAGAGGCGAGAGTATAGCTTGCCGGGCTTGTGTTTAGCTTTGAAATGTTTTCACAAATGGATTTGTGACCATTTTTAACCCTACCTTTCTCCATAGGAAAATGTTTGCCAGAAGAATAGTAAACACAGATAGCCAGTATTTCCTTGTGGGGTGTGTGTTGGGTGCGCTCTAGTGACTACAGTCTTCTTAGGTTTTCCCAAACTGTTCTCCCCACAACCAAAAAGCCTAGAAAACCCGCGTCAGTCTGAGAGGCTGGCATTTTTAAGAGTAGTTATGAAGTACTTCATAAAATAGATTTATTTTTATTTTAATGTCTTAGTCATGCCTGTCTCAGAGTTAGGAAACACAACTTAAATGAAAGGAAATAACCATAAAGCAACAATAAGAGTACCGGATGTCGTAGAACACGCTGGGCGGGCTTTGTTGCAATAAGAACGCAGGGATCGCTTCGAAATCAGAGTGACTGATCCTCCCTCTTCCATAATTTCCCATTAACCACACCATTTAACTACGCAGAACATCCTTCCCTCCATCGCCCTGAATTATTTCATGCTGCTAAAACTGAAAAAAAAAAAAAAAAAAAGTATGATCTACCCCCACCCCAAAGCACACCTGATGAAGACAGAGGCGGAGAGCATTTCCCTGTGGACCCAATGCCCCTGGAGACGTAGATCATAGAACCCCAGGAATGGATGTGATGAGCAGTCTCCTAGTTCTGTCTTCCTCCCGATACCACCTCTCCCTGTGGAGCCACTGATACTCCATAGACTTACTAGGGCCAGCGCAAGGCTTTGCTCTTCAGTGCAGCTCTCGGTTGCTCCTCTGCTCTCTGTGTCGGGCTCTTACTTGCATTTCTCGACGTAGAGTTTAGCGGATGATTGATGTGTGTTCCACCACCAGGCTCGCTGCCGAATGACCCTCTTTAAGTCACATTTCGTTCACTTATAAGCCTTCGTTGTCTAGTTCCTGCGTGGACAGGGCAAGGCGTACAGGACTTCGCTATTCATTTCTGTGTCTCTGTCAGAAGTTCACATCAGTCCTGGCTCGGTTTCTGTCCCAGACTAGCTGTGACCCCCCATCGTGCTTCTGGACATTATATTTCGGGCAACTTGGGTCAATTTTATCACAATTTAAACTTTCCTTTCAAGTCCTGGCTGCCCCCGATTAGGCAAAACACCTGGCTGGTAGTGAGTGATTATTTTCGAGTTTTAACCCGAAAATGATTTTCGTTTATAATATTAAGTGAAAATCACACGAAAACCCACAGTCTAGTTTAACTTGTCATTTATTCTATTGGAATTGAGTTTTTAAAATTGGAAAATTTCTCAACACTTTCTTACTGCCTCATCTACTTTTGTACGATTCATTTGGGGGAAAAAAAACCCCGAGTGAGTTTAAATAACTTATTTTACTTTACAAGACTTCAGACCTTTTGTATGCTAGAGAGTATTAAGACCCTACACCCTGCAGGGCAGTGGTGGTGCACGCCTTTAATCCCAGCACTCTGGAGGCAGAGGCAGGTGGATTTCTGAGTTTGAGGCCAGCCTGGTCTACAGAGTGAGTTCCAGGACAGCCAGGGCTACACAGAGAAACCCTGCCTTGAAAAACCATTAAAAAAAAAAAAGAAAAGAGCCTATACATTGAGAATAAAATATTTAGTGATTAACACACGTGTTGAACAAGGGAGATATTATGAGAGTAGTTTACGCCAGAACCCACTCTGAGGAATGAGGCTCCAGCAAGTTCTGGGCCATTCCATTCATGCCTCCAGCATATTGTTCTTGGTGTATTTATTAACACTGAGAAACTACGAGAGAAACTGGTCTTTTCTTGTTTCCCCTCATAGAATGATGGGCTCGTCTACCCTATAGCCTCCATTCAGAAGTCTGTGGAAACGACCGCTTTCCCTCCTTCCTTGTAAATGCTTTGACCTGTGAATGTATAGACAGGATGAATTATGTTTTACATTTCTGAAGCAAAGGAGACTCAGAGCAACTGGCTTGGCTTCACGAACACCAAGTCTAGGGATAATAAACTCCATGGGATATCTGTGTTATTTTCTTCATGATCCTTGATTACCTAGGAAGCAGGGATACAGTGTATGTACCCCCACCCCACATCCCTCCCCCACATGCCTCCCCCTCCTCCATCCCCTCCCTCACCCCCACCCCTGGTAGTGTCACAGGGAGATATTTTTTTTCCTGCTTCATACTGGACACGACACTTTTTTTTTGCTTTTATTGAAGATAGATTATTTTCTCATACAATATATCATAGTTTTTCTCCCTGTGCTCTTCCTTGTTCCTCCCCCCCCCCCCCATCTACTCCCTTCCTGTCTCTCATTAGAAAAGAGCAGGCTTCTACGAGATAACAACCAAACACGACGAAGTAAAATACAGTAAGATGAAGCAAAATCTATCGAAGGTAAATGCAGCAACCCAGCAGGAGGAAAAGAATCCCCAGAGCAGGCATAAGAGACAGCGATCTACTTGTTCTCACTGTCAGGAGTCCCATAAAGGACTGAGCTAAAAGCTGTAATAGACACACAGAGGACCTGGTGCAGACCCGCTCAGGACCTGTGGGTGCATGCCGCCGTCTTAAGGTTAATTTCGAACCAACTTTTCTAGAGACCAGTTTTATTTTCAGGACCTTGAGTTGTCGTCAAAGTTAGTTAACAGCCTGCTGAGGATAGCAGCATCAGAGAAAGCCTTGTTCTCCCAACCTGGACCTGGGATTCATTAATGGTTTTGAGCATTCCACTGATATCAGTGCAGCTTCTCCCCTGGATCATCCAGCACCTCCTCCTCCCTTCCTGCACACACACAGAGGAGGAGGAGTCTGACAGAGCCTGAAAACTTCATTTCAATTGTGGTGCCAGTGTGATGTTGTCACAGTGGATCCTGTGGTTTACGAGGGAGCAGTTTGGGTTAACAGAGAACCACGGAAGGGTAACCTACAGTGAAGTGTTCTGGAGTCTCTCAACGGTTCCTGTTTAGTGGGTAGAGTAGATCAGCATGCCGCGTTTCCATCACAGTCATCTCTCCTGTTTCAGCAGCATGACTCTATCTAACCTGTAAACTACCAGAGCATCCATGTATTGATCACGAAACCTGGCTTGTTTGTATCACGATGCACACTGACTTTTTTCTTTCTTCCCTTTTGTAGTTGTTAAAACGGGAGCTTAGGAGTGAGGAGGGCTTTTGAGTCCAGACTCATCACCTTTATATTTTTAGTCACTCAGTTTCCCTTCATGTCCATTCCTCAACCATGAAATAGTAATAGTAGACATGAAGTAATGCCTAGGGCTGGCCTATAGGATCAGTGTGTGTGTGTGTGCGTATATATATGTATGTATGCATATAAGTATGTATGTATATATCTATGTGTGTATGTATATATATGTATGGATACATGTATATATACATACACACAAATACATACACACACACACACACACACACATATATATATATATATATATATATATGCGCATGCTACTCTGGGGTCATTAGTAACTTTTTCTGTAAATACTCCAGTGCTTTCTGATGCTGGCAGGATTAACTCAAAAGGCCTTGCTGGGTTCCTGGAAACTGTCTGTGAGCCAGCACATGTCAAGTCCCAGCTCTGCCGTTCTTGTCTGCATTGCTTTGCCACTAGTCATTCAAAGACATTGGCTCCACGATGACACCGGTACCCTTGAATTTTCAGTCCTGCACTTTTTCTTTCTTGGGATCTTCTCTGCCCACCTCTGATCCCACCAGAGTCTGGCATGTTCTCTGTGCTTTCTCTTATAGTCTATTCTTATTTTAATGTAGCCTGGTTATCTGCCTGCCCCCATAAGGCTGAACATTAAGGACACAAACCACATTTTATTTATTTATATTTCCAGTTTGTAATATCTGACATAAAGCAAATGCTCAGTGAATAATTGAAACACGAATTCTCTCTTGCTTAATTTTTCCCACGTCACCTGGCAACACAGAAAGAGATACATGGCCCCTCATTGTTCATGCACCCTAATAGAGGCAGCTTTTACAAAATTTCGTGACTGAGAAAATAACCTACATTTTAGTATCTCTCTTTTTTTTTAAAAGATCATTGTGTAAAAGTTTAAACATATTCATTGACAAAAAACAATTCTATTCATGGTTGTCAAATTATATCCCATACAGTTGAACTTCGGCTACTGAAATTGGCTAGAGCCTCCTCCTGCTAACACATTAATTTGCTGTTTTCTGTTATTTTAAGGCTTGTCAGTAATTGTGGGTTTAAGAGTTAATGGAAAGTGTATAGTTCACCTCGGGGTTTTACTTGGGCCCGTCGTTTGCAGAAGTGAGTGATTCTATTTAAATATTTTATCTTTCCATGGGTGCATCGTTCGAGCTATCAAGGCGGAGCACGGAATCTTTGAAATTGAGTTGACATTTACAAAGATATACAACTTCTGGTAGCAATAGCTTTAATTATTCCTTAGAAGAAGAGTTTTAAAATTTATTTCATTCGCTACTTGAGCTTTTGGTTATGTTGAGATAAAAAAAGAACCCCGATAAATCTCAGAGGGGAAGTTCAGTCAAACAGTTTGCACTGTCAGGCTCTCTCTAATTCATTTTCGGGATGACTTTTACCTTCATTCCAGGAACAAAGCCAAATATCAGATGTGTGCCTCGCTTCTGACAGGTAATGACAAAGGAAAAAAAATATCTCACCCAACGTGAAAAAGGACTGAAAAGATATGTACAGAACTCTGAGCATCTTCAGAATTACCCGTCTCCACAGCAGAGAGATCTGTCCATAGCAATGGAGAGATTTAAGACCTTCTTTTCCTGTCATTCCGATACAGGAGCCCCTGGTGTTTGCTTGGGAATCCCCCTGAATCATGCCCCAGCCCCACCCAACAGACAGACAGACAGACAGACACACACACACACATACACACACAGAGTTAATGCCAGAGGCGCGATCTCCAAGCTGAGGGCACCTTGGTTGTCTTTCACCTTTCCTGCTATTTAAAGGAACCTTGCCAAGGGCAGTTGCTGAGAGAGTTTAAGGTGTGTTCTGCTAGCTTGGCATGTTTTTCTCATTTTTACTCTGGCGTAAATGGAGATCAGTCTGTGTTCGGTTGTGAGTCTATTCTCTAAAGGCAAACACACTGATAGCACTAATGATTTGCAATATTTAACAGTAAAACTGTTTCACTCGAAGTGACTCCCGGCTTTGAATTATAAATGGGATCATTTTATAACTTTGGGCATTAGGAGAAATTCATGGGAATTGGCCCAGATTTCTCATTAATAATGCAACAAGTAAATGTTTCAAAATAATTAGAGTTGATATCTCTATTTAATTGGCCTGGGAAAATAGATTTTCTTTATCAAAATATACTTCTATCAAGCTTATTGTTACCTTATATTGATGTGAAATGATTCTTCTATCTTTAAGGGATATAATGTCATATATATCCTACATATCGTATGTGTATCATTTTTTGTTCATGTTCAGGATCATTTAAAAGGTCACCTAAACACTAGTAGGTGCTAAGAGAATATTCTCTAATGTAGTAAATGACATTTCATTGACTTCGGATTTAACTTAATTTTTAAATTATTATTATTGCTTGTGTGTGTGGGGGGGGTAGCTATGCATGCCATAGTATATATGTGGAGGTCAGAGGGCATCTTTATAGGGTTGATTCCCCCCTTCCCTCTTTACATGGATTTTTGGGTTTAGGGATTGAACTGAGATCACTAGGTCTATACAAATGCAGCTACCATGGATCCATCCCACTAATCCAGAATTAACTTTACTAGAGGGGTAGCTATGTACCCCAGGCAAACCTTGGCCTCTTCCCTGATTAGAGGCAAGTCATACATAATTTTGTAAAGATGATGAATTCCCCCTGGGTAAAAACCCTTTGGCAAGCTAACATGAGATGCGATTCCATGACCCAGCTTCCCTTAGTGGTTGCTAGCTGGGTGTATTGGTAGTTCATATGAAATGCAATTGAGGTTGTTATTTGAAAATCATCTGTTTCTATATTGTCACTATAGTGGAGGACAGAGAAAGTTTATAGTAAGGAAGACAATTTATTGAAAGAAACAAAATTTCAAGGATGGAGAAGTGAAAACAGAAAATCCTATGAGCCATGAACTGTCAGACACTGGGATGAGTCATAAAACGTTTGTATTAAGAAATATAGACTCTAGAATGGAAAAGGAGGTTGCTTACACCAGCCCATTTTGTACATGGAGATGTTGAGTCTAGAGGGGTGAAGCTGGCCATTCCCAGGTCAATGAAGGGCTCACACATGCCCTGACCCGGCTCACACATCATCTTGTAATTTCTATGACATTATCTTCACTTTCCTGCAAGCCCCCCACTGTTAAAGTCTCACAAGTCAGGCATAAGGCTTGAACCAGGATGGCTTGGTTAGTTACTTGCAGTCTACAAAGTCTACAAAAATATCAAATATAATTATAGTAATAGCACATTTGGCTCGGGGCTGCTGAGATCCGGATGGACAGCGCTCTCTCATGAAAACACTCTCTTGCCTGCGCTGTCTTCTCTTTAAGCATTCTGAGGCACTTGATGATGCTCCTACTTTAAGAGGGCAGCCTCCTGTTTCTGCTTCCAGATATCTGTGTAGGCACTGATGAACTGATGAGGGGGTTGTTCTTTCAGTATTGAAGCCTGTCAAAGGGAAAAGATAATGCTTGCTACTAATTTATCTCCATGGACTCTCTTCCTAGATCTCCCTTGGTTTTAACTTGTCTTCCATTCTTTCTTTATTCTTTTAAAATAATTTTGTGTATGTGGACCATTGTGCATGGGTGGAGATCAGAGGAACTTGCCAGAGTTGGTTCTTTCCTTCCACCTTGTGGGTCCTGGGGATTGAACTCAGGTCCTCACACTTGATGGCAAGCACCTTTTCCTGCTGTGGCATCTCACTGATCCTTTCTCTTTCATTCTTAATGAGAAGCCGTTGAAATGGAGAGAGGAGAGGAGCTATCATTCAAGCAGAGCTTACTGTCTGAGGAGATGTGCTTCAAATCGCTCTGTAGCAGCGAAACCAGTTGAAATAAGTAAATCAATAAAAGTTCTCAGATATCACACTAGCTAACTTCCCTGTGTTAGTAATTGCTAAGTAAATCAAGGCTCAAAAAATGTTAAATATAAAAGGGAGAGGAACTGCAAATTAAATAAGACCTAAGAGTAAGTTGTCGTCAGAAGGGAGCCACGTTAATAAATGAATGTCAAGAGCATTTATGTGTGTACAAAAGGTCTATGAGGTTTTCTGTTAGGAAGCGTGTTACACATAACACACAGACCCACATATAGCTCGTATATTTACATGCTGTATGATACCTATTTGGATATAAATGCATTTTAAAGGTATATTATGAATTTCTAGGTATGTAGTTTGGGTCTTAAGCATTGGTTCCAGATGCAGCATTGTCCAGAGGCAGGTGTGTGATGGCTCTGACCTCAGGAAAGACTTATTCTGCCCACAGATTCAAAGCTTAATGAGCTTCCTAGGAAAGACTCTGTTAGAAAAGCAAGCACTCACTTTGCTTCCTGACCACCACGAAGGGTGCAGTTTTCCTCTACAAGATACTTCCTGTCATGAGTTGACAAGGACTCCCCACCTCCTCACAGGGAGCCAGCTGAAACCCTGAGAAAGCCAACGAGCCCGCAGCATGGGGCACAGTGCACCTGCCCGTCTTTTGATACCCCAGTTGTTTTATTTAATCAACACACAGTGAACTAACAGAGTAATCCTACTCATTCACTCTTGAGGGGACATTTCTAATGTGGTAGTCATATTAAGTGTGCCACAATGCCTTAAGTGTGGGAAAGAATGGTCTTTGGTTGGTTTGTACCTCATCCGTTCCTCAAAGCAAGACATTATTACAAAAGATCTGTGATTCCAAAGTAGAAATTTTGAGCTATATTCTTATTAAGGATTAAAGAACAATAAAGAAGATAAACCCTTTACAACCAGTCAATATGCAAATGCAATGGTACATTAAATAAGGCCAGAAATTGAGGGCTCTTGTTACTGGAAATCCACAAGCACATTTGTTTGGTTTTTGTTTTGTTTTATTTTAAGGTTGATTCTCCCTTTGTAACTCTGGCTGTCCTAAAACTACATTGTAGACCAGTCTAGTCTGGAACTCTCAGATCTGCTTGCCTCTGTCTCCTCGATGTGGGGATTATGGGAAGGCCTGTATCACCATGCAGAAGCATCCTATCACCTCAAGAAATAAATATGCACTGCATGATTCCAGACCCAGACTCATGAGAAATGCACCACGAAAAAGTCAAAGTGTTCACCTGGTGATGTATGAGCCAGAGCTGTTAGTTAACTTTCCAACAGGTTGGAACGTCCAATGGGTATGTGCTAAGGTGGCTCATTAAGTTCATTTTTCACTAATGGATTTGCAATGGCAGTCCTCTCTCCTTTTGTCTCATCCTGCTGTACCCTGAATAGTTTCTCCCACTCTGTTTACCTGTTCCTGATGACAGTGTGTAGAAGTACATAAGGCAGAGAACCTAAAAGTTCTTTGGACCAGTCTTTTCAGTTTGCTGAAGAACGGACTGGGGCAAACTGTGAAGAAGAAAGCCTAAGGAATAGGTCAGTGTTGTTGTCCAGTGGGAAGTCAAGGTTTCTGCCAAGTGTGTTCTCACTACACAACACTTGGCAGCAAGAAATACTTCATCTCTAAAAATAAAGATGTAGACTGAGGTTGCTGGGTGTTTTCCCCTCTTACCCAAGCATTGGTTCACAGGTCACCTCACTTATGTGCCCTGCGGTCACCTGATAGCAAGTACATCTTTCTTTTTATCGGATTCAAGAAATCATAGGGGTTTCTTCAGAGCAAACAGGAAGGTAGGGTGAGAGGCAAATCCATGGAATTTTAAGAGCTCACAGAATTTGCAAAATCATTAGAGAAATAAAATTACCGAAGTTCCAGCCTTAAAGAATAAAAAGGTTTTAAAGTAAGCTGCACAGCAAGTATTTAGAGAAAAGAATCAGTGTAAATGGAGTAACCCATAAAGTAAAAGCATCATGGAGAAAGTTTGGATGGGAGATGAGCTTCCTGGGACATGTCAGGAATGGTTAGGTGCAGAAGTGGCCATCTTGAGCAGGAGAAGAGGTGGGTATCAGGGATCTCAGTACTGAAATGAGCACTGTAGCCCCATCCAAGGTAGAGAAAATTCACTCTTGGGAGATGAGGTAGGACTGTTAACTCAGAATGGATGAGTATCTTAAGAGACATTAAATTTGCTGGAGGTAGAAGAGTGACATAGAGCCATGTGCTGGTGCAGTTGTTGGGATGAGAATGGCTCCTGTAGCTTAGACCACACCTGGACCCCAGCTGGTGGAACTGTTTGGGAAGGATTAGGGAAGAGTGTGGGATTGTGAAGGGAGGTGCGTGCAGCTGGTCTTTTGCTACTTTGTAGGTTCTTTTGTCTTCCACTCTTCTTCCACCCTGTCAACCCCCTAAGACTAGATAGGAGAGAAAAGGGATAGAGGAGATGGGGTGCGGTGTCATCGTTATACTACTTTCTGATCATTAAGGGCATCAAGTTCCTTGGTATCGATTTGATCTTTGTCATCAGGGTACCTAATTTCTTCTTCTGTCGGTTCTTCTTTGTGCCAAACTACTTAAAGAATTGCAACCAACAGGAAACAAACAACAGCCCCTCCACCTCTCAGGGCCCTCGTATTTATGTACCCCTCTAATGAGTCTCTAGAATTCCAAATGTCATGCACTCTCAGAAACTATCTGCAGCTGGCAAAATCTCACACCTGCTAGAGCATGAGGCAAATCATAGTCAGCTGCTGTGGACAATCTGAAGCATCCCAATACCCACACCTGGGATTAAAATGAAAGCATATTCCCATAATATTTCTGTGTTTTATTTTTTTTAAGGAACCAAAATTCTCACTATAGGTATGTCACTGGAGGTGGGCTGTGAGGATTCAAAAGCCGACCCCATTGCCTGTTAGCTGTCACTGCTTAGTGCTTGTGAATCACATGTAAGTTCTCAGCTACTTTTTCAGTGCCATTCTGGTCTGTCTGCTGCCACGGTCCCCACTGTGATGGTCATAGACACTAATCCTTGACAACCACAAGACCCCCAGATTAAATCCTTTCTTTTACATGTTACCTTGCTCACAGTATTTTGTCACAGCAATAGAAAAGTAGCTAAGAAGAAGAATAATTTGTGTACACGTCCCAGACAGATTGGATTTGAAAGAAATGAGGCATGTGAGAGCCATAGGTAGGCAGACTAGGAAGATTCAGAAACTAAAAGTGAGGATCTGCTTGTGGAAATATTCATCAGGTGCCATCCCGTAGTGTAGACTTGGAACTGCAAAGGCTGCGCAACTTCCTCAGCCTGGGGGGACATTAATGGAGGCAGTAATGGGTCTGGAACACTGATAATTTGACTCTTTCCAAGTGTTCTTCCTTTACGTTAAAAGCTTCAAAGAATGTTAATAGCGAAGTGCCACTTAAATGTATTTAAAAAGCCAGAAAGTTATTTGTAGGAAAGGGCCATGGTCTGATTGTTTATTTAAATGTTTGGTTAATCAAACTGAAGTGGAAGAAAAAATGTTTATCTGCTCAATTCTGATCCTAACAGGCGACATCTCATCCAGACAGACCTCTGTGACCCTTAGTTCTATTGCTGTTTCCGTCTGTGTCTTCCTGTACCTCCTTACACTGCTGCTGTAGACTCTTCCCAGCTGCAGGGAAATTGTTTGAAGAGTGGTTATCTCCTTGGATGGTGAACATCCCACGTGTAGAACTACTTCCTGCCCTCGCTGTTTACTGTTTGACTCCTAAGGTCAAGCACAGAGTCTATCAGTGTCCAGTATTCTCTTGTTGAAGTACCAAATCTCTGTCTAGCTGAAATGGGGGAGATTCATGTTTTATAAGAGAGCTTTGTTTTAAGCTCAACTTTGTGTCTTTGCATAAGGCACCATTAATATTGATTTAATACAATGTTGGCATAATGGCTTTTGAAAGTCATGTATGGTGCAATTCATATCACTTATGGCTGTTTCTCCTCCTAGTAACATAAATCAAGATTTCCAGGTTAACGAGTAAAAGTTGCCATAAATCCACGGTTCAAGGAAACTCAACCCCCCTTCGCTATTTGTTAAACATTGGCTCCAAAACAATGATAATGCATCAAACAACAACAACAACAAAAAAGTTAAAACAGGTATTATTATTCCATTTCTGGAATGCAAATGTCGTAGAAAAATTTCTATCTTGATGTGGGTTTTTAGCATGCCACCATTAAGGGTTTGGAGGGTGTTCATGGGTCTGAGGGGTGTGCCAGCATGTTCTAAAGCAAAACTGGGCTGTATGACTTTAGCAATATGAACAGGGCTTCTCAACAGATCATTTTCATTTTGAGGCTCAATAAAATTTAAGCTGTCAGTAAGTAAAAAATAAATTCAATTGTTTTATGGAAGCCTTCACAGTGACACAGGGAGGTATTACAGTGGATAGCAATATTAAGTAAAATTAGGTAATATTATACACTTTGTCAGATTAATTGAGTCATGTAACTGGAATTTCTTTAACATGTTCAGGAGGAGTCTTGAAAATTGCTTTTTTCTCCTTAGGAAGTGCCTCTTCCTGAAGAAAGAAAAAGGTATACAGAGTGTCCTGGTACATGCCTTTAATCCCAGCACTCAGGAGGCAGAGTGAGAGGCTATCCTGATCTACATAGCGAGTTCCAGGCCAGCCGGGGCTGCCTTGGAGACTCTGCCAAAAAAAAAAAAAAAAAAGAAAGAAAGAAAGAAAGAAAGAAAGAAAGAAATTGTATCTATCATCTATCAGTCAATCAACCGATCCATCTACCTACCTATCATCTATGTTATTAATATGTATGGGCTAGACCGGAGATTCTCAAACTTTCTAAGGTTTGAATACTTGAACACAGTTCCTCACCTTCTGGTGACCCCAACCATAAACTTATTTTATTGCAACTGCAAAACTAATTTTGCCTCTGCTGTGAATCATAATTTAAATATCTGATATGTAGGCCAATATGTGACTCCTGTGGAACCATGACCCACAGGTTGAGAACCACTGGGCTAGATTACTCAGGGTTTTCTAGAGCTGGTCTGGAGACATTTTTATCTTTTTTTTGTTAAAAAAAAAAAAAGAAGAAGAAGAACTCTGTAATGAGTTTCAGGTGTGGGTTGAGGCGTTAGCGGCAGAAGACAGTAGCATCTGGCAGGCTTTGGGAGGCAAGTGGAATCAACATCCAAGCTGGAGTATGGAATATAACCTTAAGATATTGTCTTGACCTAAGTTTGTGTCCTTGGATAGAGGCTACTTTGTCTCCCCTGGGAGTAGCTGACAGCCACAGGAGCATCCTTCCCCTTATTGGGCTTAAACTGTTGACCACTATCTACCTGCTAAGTTACGGTGATAGGCTCCCCGGGTGATGCGCAACCCCTATGACCATCCAAGACTCGGCTTGTTGCAATTAGCAAAAGGCTTTATTCGGGATACCAAAGCGCTGGGGCTCAACACTGTCCTCAGGAAGGAGAGCCCTGTGGAGCCCCGAACAGCAGATATGCTCAGCTTTTAAGCTCAAAAACTGAAAGCGGGGTGGGGGTCTAGGGGTTAGGAACTTTCCATTAGTGGTGGAGTTTAATTGGCTCCGGCCAGGTGTCTCGGGGTGCTAGCAGGCTGGCGGTCATCCTTGGAATCGTTAGGGAGGGGACTTCTCAGAAATGTCTGCATGTTCAGAACATCTGGCAATCCCCCAAGGTCAGGGGTTTAGGTTCTCAAGGAAGGCAGCAGTTTTTTAAAAATGTCCACAGTCTCACAAATTTTAGTCTCACAATGGCAGGAACATGCCACAAAAGGCTCATCCACAGGAGTTGTTCTAACCAGCCAGTCCTAAGCCTCCTTCAGTCCGTTCTCTTTAAAGTAGAGCCATGGCTCCTCGCTCTTGCCCTACCAGGAACTTCTTTCTACTACTTGTGATGGACTCTGATGATTCTCCATAGGATACCCTCTCATGTGGACCAGAGACCCTCTCTTGGGTAGCATGAGTAGAAGCAACCATGATTTTTTTTTAAAGAACAGCTTCACTGAGGTAGAACTGATGAATGAAAAGTGCCTGTTTAACACATACAAGAGAGTGAATTTGGATGTGTACATACACTCATGATGCCAGGGTCACGGCCAAGGTAATAAACACAGCACTTCCTCTAAGACAAACTTATTCTGTTCCTTTCTAACTTTTTTTTAAAAATAAATCTTTTTTAAAAATATTATTTATTTATTTTATGTATATGAGTACACTGTCGCTGTCTTCCGACACACCAGATGAGGGCATCAGATCCCATTACAGATGGTTGTGAGCCACCATGTGGTTGCCTGGAGTTGAATTCACGACCTCTAGAAGAGCAGCCAGTGCTCTTAATGGCTGAGCCATCTCTCCAGCCCCAAACTTATTCTTTTCAATGGTGGTAACCTTGTGATCTGTTAGCCCCTGTCATATCTAACTACTTTAATCAGAGAGGTTGGTTTTGAAGGCCCTTTCCTGGGAACGCTTCTTGCAGGGAGCACAGGAGAAGCTTTCTCTTTAGGTTAGAGAGGTAGCGGGCAAAGTCTTGGCATCCATTGGCAGTGGTTGCTGCATACTTTCGCGATGAAGAACAGTTTAAGAGAAGTTGACAGGCTATAAGGTAGAGGGTGGGAGTAAGAGCCAGGGCAGGCTTTGGTCAGAGTCTGTATCCAAGCTGCTCACTCTAACAGGTCTGCTAGGGGCTTATCCAGTGCCAGGACTCCTCCGGGCACTTCATTAACAGAGTTTATCAGAGTCCCTATTGTCAAGGGTTTATCCATCATTACGAGTAGATTCTCCTTCAGGACAGAGTGCCCCCTGCCTGCTGATTACACTCAGTGAGTGGTCTAGTGTTTGAGGCTCCAACGAAGATTAACCAAACATGATTGTGTTAATTTTATTTCAGCAGGCTATCGAAGCTATATGCTAAGAAGACCGCATGCTCAAATGACAGGATCGAGTCCCCATATCCCATGGAAATTAGAATTTTTGTCAGAGTCACTAAACTTATAGAATGGTTTAAAGAGAGAGAAGCAGAACCCAAAATTTAATGCCAGGATGTATGTATGGTGATATGATCTTGTATTTATCCTTGGACACAATTGGTTGTGTATTTCTCTCTTCCTTTTGACTGCATTCATTCATTCATTCATTCATTCACCATCTCAACCATCACAAAATGCATGGCTCAGCCTTGTTCTGCCATGCTGCACCTAATCGGTTCATCTCTTTTCATTTCGTGTAATAGAAGCTACACTCTCCTCCCCCCACATGCCTGTCTCCCTTTCCACTCCCTTTCCTCCTGTTTTCTCTTTATGAGATCACCTACTCAGCCTCTGGTGCAGATGACCTCCCAGGGCATTTGTCTTTTGAACTAGCATGGCGTGTTTTGTTAGAGAACAGTTTTATTTTTTGTCTGCAGGGTGCTCTCTGAAACTAACACACACACACACACACACACACACACACACACACACACACTCTTCCAGCATGGCCTAGCAGAGAGACAAGAAGGGAGGGAGGAAGAGGGACCTCAGCAAGGTGTACGGATGGAGGGTAGCAATCACCATCCCTGTGGCCCAGCATCACACAAGAAGCATCCAGTCTGAGCCAGATCTCTAATCTTCAGTTTTCCTTCTTTTTGCTTTCCATCTCTCTCGGAGGATTTCTTTTATATTCCTGAGGACTCGACTCTACCACATTTTTACAACTATAAGTACAGATACACAGTAAAATTGGAGTTTCAGAAAGCTAGGAATGTTTAATGGAAGTCAACCTCACGCAGAGCTTGGGAGCTACTTATATTAAATGAATAAGTCTTGTATGATATTCTAATTGTAACTGGTGTCCTCTCCTTTCCTGGGAGGCTTTTGTAAACGTTGAAAAATGTCTTCTATGTTTTATCCATGCCTTTTGTTTAGAGAAAACTGTGACTGGATGTGTTTGAAACATGCCCAGGGTAGGGATGTGATGTTTGTGAGTCCTCATGTTCTCAGGAGTACAGGACAAGAGGGTACCCAGTGCCCGAACCTTCCCCTGCCTCTCACCCCTTCCCTGGGTCTAAATCCGGCTCTGTGGGCTCTGGCTCCAACCAGGCTGCTGCTTGGTACCAGCTTAGTAGGTTTCACACTAAACTGACTTCTCCGCAGTCTGAGAAATTTTGGGCATTTCAGACTTAATCCTGTGCCCTGTTGTGTGATGAATTCATTTTACAAGGTGAGTAATAACATTACTGGCAAGAAAAATGTCAACCAATCAGCTAGGAAAAATTTTACATATGCCCCATTAACAGTACAGTGCTTCCCGCCATTGCTGAGGAGGGTGCCTTTCCTGTCTCGTCTAGGACAAATGTTCTTCCTTTCTCATATTAGCTCTTAGACAAGCCTCCACAGATTAACCTTAGAGAGCTGCTGTATTTCCACAATCTCATTAGTCACTAAATGCCACCACCCAGAATCCGAGGCTAATTATTGTTCCTTTAATAAGAATAACCTTCATTCTTTTCTATTTGGAATAATGACTTTGGAGATTAAGAGTCCTTCACGTTTGCTTCAGTGGGCGGTCAGTATCAATAGCTCATTATTACGATCCTTGTTGCTGTTATTATTTTAAATGTCCAGATAGTAGAGATTCTCATTTAATTAAGAGTATGAGGGGCCATTTTATCTGCCACCTGAGCTGTTTATGGGTTTGAATAGGAAATGGTATTGGGAGGTCAAAGCCTGGAAATGAAAATGTCTGGATGATAGTCAGAGATAAAGTTGTATGACTTTTTCAGCCTCATGGATTACGTATGCCTGCCATAGCTATTGGCTTCTTGGCCACACAAACGTGGTTTATAACATAGAAGACAGGAGAGCGGTACAGAGGTCAAAGGAATGGGAATCCGCCTGGCTCTCTGGTAGTTTGAAGCACTTGGGAGACAGTGTGCTTTATACTGGATAAAAGCAAGCTAGAAGCTGTTCCCTCTCCTTGCCACCTGACCAGATTGGATATAGGCTGTCATGAATAAGCCACCTCTACAGGCCATTGTCTCTGTTCTTTCAAGACCCCATCCTGTTATGAATTCCCTGTCCCTCTGAAGCTTGCTTGTTCCTTCTGGGGGTTATCTTCCTTCAGTCTCCCCCTGCCAGATAGCTGCTGGATGGAGTGGTTAACTGAGTTGAATTCTTCTGGTGTTTCTTGTACATTTGTCTACATTTCATACATATATTCATAGACTGAGGCATTATTGTGTAGATGCAGTGGTATATTTAAAATAAATTCACAGATGAATATTACATGCAATTAAGTGGAAGAATAAAAATCCTTTGAAAACTCTCATCTCACAGAATTGAGTCTGTGACAGGTTCACCTTGGAGCCAGGCAACATGGTCTATGTGTGTCTTCCAGGCTTGCCTTTCAGGTCCCCAGGGCCACTGAGGGGAAGTTTTGCCTGCTACATGAGCTAAAATATCCATTCCTTATGAACAGCAAATGGGCTGATTCTTTCCTCTCAGCAAACAGAAGTTCTACTTTTTTTTTTTTCCAAGTTTCTTTTGTAATGTTACTTCAGATACGAGTCAGTTGGGGATTAAATCCAAATTAGTATAATTTCTTTTCATAGCGATAGTGGAGTTACAGTTATTCTCATTGCGGCAACAAGCACTTAGTGTCTCTTGGCTGTGTGCTATAAACCCTTCAGATCTGCGGTAGAGTTCTCTCAGTGCTTTCAACTGAGGCAGCTGATTGCTTCCACCTCCACTGGCATGCCCTTTTGAATGGCCAATTCTCCACTAAGTTTAAAATTGGCTTCATACATATGGGATGGCCCTCTTCCCTGAACTCAGTATTTTACTCTGACAGTTCTGTGATCCTTAAGCTTCACTGGTCATCCCGTTTTCTTCAGCTGGCTTCTCTCCAGTTAACCTCTTGCATTTCCTCACTTGCCCAGCCGTAGCTATTACCAAACCAGAATCCCCTGTCTCATTCACCTACCTGTTCTTATCAATCCAGCCGAAGCACACCCAACCCGTCAGGTGAGGCCCTGCTCTTGCCCTGTCCTCCGCATTCACTTCATCCTGTTCCCTGACCCCAAACATTCTCAATCAAACTCCTTGGCTCTATTATGTCTGAATTGATTTGTTCCCATGCTTGAGTGAACAGTCTCGGTCTCTGCCCCAGGCAGGATGCTTGTCTAATCAGAGTTGTGCATCTCCTGTGTCCACTCTAGGCAGATAGAGTCCTGTCTCGGTGCAATGTTGATGTCTCAACATCATCTAGCAGCTAACTCCATTACCCATTACCCATAAGCCTTTGCACTCAGAAACACTTGAAGCATTTCCAAAAGTTTTTAGAATGGGTGCTGCTGTATGCTTGCCTAGTATGCACAAAGTCCTAGCTTTGAGAGCTCTGGTACTGCATAAAAGTAGGCATGGCATCCCAGCATGCACTACTGAGAGGGACACAGGAAGATCTGAAGCTTAAGGTCACCCTAGGTTCCTTAAGGAGTTTGAGGGTGGGATTCATGAGACTCTGTCTGGAAAACTAAATGTGTGCCGTAACCAGAACAGAATGTAACTGATATTCCAGGTCTAGGCCAGATGTTTCCAGGTTCTCGACCTGTTAACCAAAGAAACAAAATAAGGGTTCTTGAAGATATTTCAAAGAAGCAAGCCAATTTTATTTGGATTTAGGCAATAGTACAGATTCAAGAGAGACAGACTCTCAATATTGCATGTTGGTAATATGAGTGAAGATTCGCAAGGGTCCTGATCATTGTTTGGGGCTTAAGGGAGGATCTGGTTTCTATGAGACATAATCTGGGTGTTTCTCTCCTTTGAGTGTTAGGTTAGGTCGTATGTTTCTTTCTCCTACCATGGACCCCCCTTCTGCAGTGCATCAGATTTTGATCATATGCATGCCTGATTGGGCACAGAGGTAAGTGGTAAATAGGGATAATAGTCACCCTTAAAGGTAGCCAGAGGAAACAGTGTTCCCTTCCTACACACATGCCCAAACTAGTTCAGGCCAGGCGCATCCTTCTATTCTATCTTTCCAAATATGCTGACAAGACACTTGAACAGAAACTGGCTAAATTTTATCATTTCTAGGGCAGGGAAGCCAACACTCTTGTTAAGAGTTGGGATTGTCTGTGGCCTGATGCAGTGTGGGGTGGAGAGGGTTCTCAGCTTTGTAATTGCATCATTTGGAAATGGGAATGTGTGCAGGGGGCATGCAAGTGAAGGAATTAGGTACCAAGGGCAGTGTATGTATGTGTGCGTATGTGTGTGTCTGTGTGTCTGTGTATCTGTGTGCATCTCTGTGTATGTGTGTGTGTCTGTGTGTGCATATGTGTATGTGTGTATGTGTATCTGTGTGCATTTCTGTGTGTATATGTGTCTCTGTGTGTATGTGTATGTGTGCTTCTCTGTGTGTATGTATGTCTGCATCTGTGTGTTTGTGTGTATGTATGTGTCTCTCTGTGTGTATATGTGTATGGGTGTGTATGTGTATCTGTGTGCATTTCTGTGTGTATATGTGTATGTGTGTGTCTTTGTGTGTATGTCTCTCTCTCTCTCTCTCTCTGTGTCTGTGTGTGTCTGTGCATGTGCATCTGTGTCTGTGTATATGTATGCATCTCTCTCTGTGTGTATGTGTGTGTCCGTGTGTGTTTAGAAAAGCAAATGGGTGTCCCAGGTTCCCAAACCCTCTCCTATGCTTGCCTGCCTCACAAGCATAAAAATTACTACTGATGGAGTAATAAAATATAGAAGCATAACCTTCCACTTACAGTTTTATGCTATGTGGGAGCAGAGAAGAGGAAAGGAAAGAAGGGGAAGGAAAAGGAAGGGAGGGGAAAGGATGGGAGGAGAGGAGACCAGCAGAGAGAAGAGAAGAGAGGAGAGGAGAGGAGAGGAGAGGAGAGGAGAGAAGAGAAGAGAGGAACGGGAGCGGGAGCAGAGCGAAGCGAAGAGAAGAGAAGAGAAGAGAAGAGAAGAGAAGAGAAGAGAGGAACGGGAGTGGGAGTGGGAGCAGAGCAGAGAAGAGAAGAGAGACCGAACACATCCTTCTGGAGTTCATTCGTCTTTCCACCATGTGGGGAATCACACCCAGGTTGGTGGTCCTAATGGCAAATGCCTTTATCAGCAGGAGCCATCTTGCTGTCCAGGCCCCTCACTACAGCTGCTCTGGATAGGATCGAACTCCTTGCTTTTCTTTCCCAATGTGGCTCTCCTGCCCGATTCTCTATCCACCTCCTCATACAGCCTGAGCTGAAAACTGGAGCCCCGTCGCTGCTGCCTTCTCCATTCTGCTACAGGGTCAAACCTTGGCCTTCTTTCCTCCTCTACTGTAGGTTCACCTCCTGGAATGCGGCCATTGCAGCTGTGGTCTTTCTTCTGGCAGCCCTTCTTTGGTCCACTCACCCTATGACCTCAGCAGCTCCTCTCTCCTGAAGCCCACACACATGTAGTGTTTTCCATGGCCTTACACTGGCCTTCAAAGAAACTGTGGACTCCTTAATATGCACTTCCATCCCTGGTCCTTGTGAGTCTCCAGCCTCTTATTTTTCTGCACACACACACCACTGAGCAGTGAGCTTAGAAGTGACGGATTCAGGAGATTCTGATGTACAATAGAGATGATTCCAGACCCAGCCTTTGACAGTAGTCATCATTTGGATGGAAGTATACATCTCCTCTTCTCTAGACTCCACTTGACAGAGGGACTTTGAGGAATCTACAAGCAAAGTGAATGCACCCAGTTGTCTTGGGAAGAGCAGCCTGCTCCTTTGACGGTCCAGCTAACCAACTCTGGACACTACATTTTCTCCCCTTCAAATAAGCTAATCATCAATCCTGCTTTGGGTGGGACAGCCTGCTGCCAGCTTGCAAATGAGCCCCGTTAATGACATGGCTCATTTCAACCCCGTGGAGAGCACCTCAGAAGGAGGAGCAGAGCCCTGCCTCTAACCATCCGTCTCCCTTATGAATGGAGATGGTCACATCAAGGCTGTCAAGGCTGCCTCTCATCATTCCTCTGTTTACAGGTTAAAAGGCACGTGTGTTTAAAACTGAGATTCATGAGCAGGAAAAAGAAAAAGCGCCCCTGTATTTTCTTTCTAAGTTTAGTGAAATTGATTTGAGAGAGAGTGGTCTTGGTATGGGTGTGGGGACAGCAAGAGGGTCCTTCTAATGATACATCTACTTCAAGAGCTCTGGCCTATTTTGAAAGATGCATAGAAGTGCATGCTAATGCAATGGCCGCTGTCTCACTGCCTGAAAGGTCCCATTAACGAGGAGAAGACTCGTATAAAAGACTGGAGATAAAGACTCAGCAAGTATGGAAGACAGAGAAGGCCCAGGGTGAGTGGCTCCTCCTGTGGTGGGAGAAGGTCCTGGGTTGTCTCCACCCGGGTTCCCACTAAGCACTCAGAGATGATGGGTTACGTGTAACATTGCCAAGTGCAGGGATGCATGAGTTTTAGAGATGAGACCTCACATAGGTCTGGAGTCACACCAGGATAACCAAACAATCTTACTGTATTTGGTTTTCTATTAGGACCGTAACCCCTACTTACCAAATCTGAAATGGCCCCGTGTTCATGGCTTCAGGCCTATCCAAGACTGTCATTCAAATCAAATGTCAATAGAAACCTTGAGGTGTCTTTCTCTAGAGGTGCCTGAGTCTGAGAAAGATAATTTCAGGATGGAGTGGGACACAGCTTGACAGTGAAAATTATATATATATATATATTTTAAGCCTACAAGTAATTTAGTGGCAGTAAACAGGCTTCTCGCTGAGTCTCAGAAGTACTTGGCCTCCATTTCCAACTGATCTTGCTCTTTTACCATCTTAACTTTCTCTGAATATGAGTCTGACAAAAACAAGATTCATGAAAACAGAAGAAAGTCTCCCGTACAGTTGTAATTCCTAAGGACAGCAACAGGTGAAGGTGCTCATGGTCCATGGGTTGTGTTCACGCTAGTAGCCTGACATGAGCACCTCAGTGGTCACTGCAGTCTGTGGATAAGGACTGTGACCTTGTTTCTAGTACTCAAGGATCCAGAGTTTCCAGAGCCTTACTGAGCGAGGCAAGTTTAGATTTTAAAATGTGCTTTTTCTAATGGCCTTGTTTACTGCCTTGCATCAAAGCTTAAAAGTGTATGTATGTCTCAGAGAAACATTGAGTTGATTAGATCACAGCTATGTGACCACATCAAAGTCACTTCCTTTCTATCTGTCTCTCTGTCTCTGTCTCTGTCTCTCTCTCTTCTATCTCTGACTCTGTCTCTCTTCTTCTTCCTCTTCCTCTTCTCTCTCTCTCTCTCTCTCTCTCTCTCTCTCTCTCTCTCCCTCCCTCCCTCCCTCTTTCTCTCTCTCTCTATTTTTAAAACTGAAAATAGAAGGGATAAATTCTTGCTTTGAAATATAGCTGGCAGGGGTCACATAAAAACAGATATTCATTAGCTGTTTTAATTTTGAAACATATCCAGGAAACCTGATAGGGTCAACTTGGGGCATTTTTGAGACTTAGAGCTACATTGTCAGCTCATTCTTCCTCTTGTCATTCTTGAGAGAAATTGCTAATGTAAGGTATCTCAAAGTCTTTGAAAACATCAATATCATTAACATAATGCTAACGTGTAGAAAGCAGCAGGAACTGATCAACATCTTTGGAAAAGCAAAGAGTTTGACCTTGTGGAGGGAAAACAGAAGCTTACTGTGCAAGTCTGGTCTTGTCTGTGTGGCTGGCTCCCAGGTAGTTTGGTGGCAAAAGTATTTTCCTTGGAGGGAGAATGTCACATGTTTCTGAGGCCTCTGACTGGGGTCCCTGGGTTGAGAGTAGAGTCCAGGAGGGAAAGCAGGCTAGAGTCTATTCTATTAGTCCCACTAGGTGATACTAAGATCACTACCACAATTTTGAGCCCAATTTGAAGCAAGCTTTCATTAAATACTGGTCAGGATGATGAACTCTGGCTATGCCCAATCTGGGCTTCCCAGAAATGGGCATGAGCTACATTGACCAGGTGCTTATAAAGGCAAACCCACAAGGCTACATACCTCTGCCTGCATTCAACTGGACACACGCATATGTGCGAGCAAGCACATCCGGTGCAGCTGGGTCAACCAAACCTGTTAGGGAACTGGACACTATAGTTTGTTATCTTATATGGGTAACAGCCTCCAGCATCTCAGGAAGTATTGGTCCTTGGACAAGGGCTTCCAGGTTAGAGGCATTTTGTTTTGTAGATCTCTTAGGCACAGTACTTAAAACTCAAAACATTACTTTGGTTCTCACGGTTCACTCTGTCCCACCTTCTTCATACAGACAAAGCTGCTTTGACTTCTTCCATGAGAGTCTGTAAAGAGAATTCTGTTTCTAAATCAAGTTTAGAAACCACATTTCAGAAAATATGCTTTGGTTTGTTTATTTAGACCATGAACGAAGAAATCTAAATAACCTTGCAAAATGAGTGTTGGTCGCTGGGGAGATTAAAACCCAAGAGTAGAAGGAAGGATAGTCAGATGGGACTAGGCTAGGAAGGGGCTAGCTCCCGACTCTGGAGAAGGCACCTGGATTTGACTCCTCAGCTTGTCATTTAGAGAAGGTGTGATGTTTTAGAACATTACTTAAGTCCTCCAAGTGCTTCATGCATAAAACAGATGTGATTGTGTCAAGCTCACACTGTTGCTACAACACACTGCTACATGCTTAGCTGCTTAGAGGAATAAACATGGGCTATTCTGAGGTTCTAATGGTCAGACGTGTGAAATACATTTGATCATTCAAAACCACGTTCCCCAGTAGCTCCTGGAGAGATCCGGCTCTACCCAGGCCTCTTCTACATTCCTGATTGTGAAGCACCTTCTCCATCCTTGATCCATGGGGAATATTCTCGGCAGTCTGCTTCCTTCAGTACAACTGACCTTGGCCTTCCTGCTTCCTTCAAATTCTAAATCTTTGAGGGTCCATCAGGATAACCCATGGTCATCTTCCTGACTTCAAGGTCTTGGATCAAGTACAGTTCCTTTCTGCCAGGTAAAGGAGAATATATTTGCATTAGGGCATCTTTGTAGATTGTTCCAGAGGCTAAAATGTTAATGACTATAACATGATTAAAATGAAATTTGACATAATATGTGCTAAATATAACTATATATAACTAGAGTTGGAGTTGAGTTTGACTTTGGCAATAAACTGTCCTTTCCCAGCCAGTGGTGCATGTGCAGAAGGCTTATGTGCGTGGGAAATGGGTCTGTGTACCTCTGGACAAGCACCAGCCTTCTGAGGTCCACTTTATGCATCTTTCAAGTAAATAAACTGTTCCCTCTCACACGCCCTGTTAGAGTGACAGAATGCTACACAACTTCAGGTCCCCCGTGCTTTCTGGTGCCCGAACCTGAACATCAATTGTAATATTATCTGTTTGCATCTTATTAGGGTGATAGGGTCACATGGTCTGGAAATACGATGCTTAATAAACTCTTTAATACTAAGAAGTTGGGGATGTCGATAGAAAGATAAGGACCAGAAGTTGCTTACATTAATTTCCCAAGACACTGTAACAAATTACTACAAACCAGAAGGATTAAGACAATATGATTTTTTGTTTGTTTGTTTGTTTGTTTTTGTTTGTTTGTTTGTTTGTTTTTTCGAGATAGGGTTTCTCTGTGTAGCCCTGGCTGTCCTGGAACTCACTCTGTAGACAAGGCTGGCCTCGAACTCAGAAATCCTCCTGCCTCTTCCTCCCAAGTGCTGGGATTAAAGGCGTGTGCTACCACCCGCCCAGCTGATTTCTTTTCTTTTTTCTTTTTGCCCACAAGTAATAAAGAAGTGCAAAAAGTTTCTAGAGTTGAGGTCAAAGTGTCAGGTGGGGCATATCCTCTTAGGGACCATGAGGGACAGTCTAATCCTGACCTCCCTCAGAGTATTTGGTAGCTGTTGGTGTCCCTTGACTTGGGGCCAGTCTGCCTTCAGATAGACATCCTTTTCTTCTGTCTGAGAACTCTCTCCCATTTTCTCATGAGTAGCATTTAGGATCTAGCTGTATAGCCTAGGGTATGTGGCTCCTCTCAAGATCCTTAGCTTCCTCAGACATTAACCTCAGAAGATATATTCATCTTTTTGCAATATAAAGTAACATCCCCCGATTGTAAGATTAAAAAGTGAATGTCCTTTGTCTTGGGGGGGTGGGTCATTGGGAGTCAGGCTTGTCAGGAACATGGGAGAAATGGGTGAGGCTTTTGTGAGACAAAACCTAGTTCCTCAATTAACAGCAGAATGTCAGAGCATCTTTGGTATTGTCTGAATACCTCTCTGAACACAAGTATTAATGAGGCGTTGTAGGAGCAACCCCAAACAAAAATAACCATGACTGACATTCCTTCCCTTCAGGAGGCTCTGCTATGGTCTGGGTCTTCAGTTTCCCAGCAAGACAGCTTTGTTTCACAGTCCATTTGTCTCCATTGCTGTCCCCCTGGACCCTCTGAGGCACGATGCATTGGGGCCAAGTGGTGACAAGTTGAAACACAAAGCTAAAATAAATCTTTCCCCTCCACTTAAGTGGATTATCTCAAGTATTTTGTCATCGTGACAGGAAGCTGACTAATACAGGCTTCTATCTAGCAAATTAAATATAAAATACATTTGTAAACAACTGAAACCTTTGAGTAGGAGAGGAAATAACAGGGTGACCTCCAGAGGGGCGCTGAGGCAGAGGGATGTTTAGTGGCTGACTGCCTCTCAGGGCTTCCTCACTTCTGCACATGGATGATTGATGAGACAGTATTAATTTCTATTTTAAAAAAGACATAAAACTTATTGCCTATAATAAAAGGTGGGCCAAAAGTGGTTGAAGAAAGCATGCTTGTTGTGTGTGTGTGTGTATGCATTTGTGTACTGGGGATCCACTACAGGGTATTTCATGTGTTGGGCAAGCCTTCTACCACTGAAACACAGTTGGACCATTTTTGTAATTTTTAATTTTGTAACAGAGTCTCACTAAGTTCTCAGTTTGGACTCGAACTCACTCATAGCCCAGGCTGCCCCATGTTCCTTTTGGTTTGCCTCCTGAGAAGCTGGGACTACTGGCCTAAGCCACTAGGCTCAGGTTGACTCTTTAATTTCAACTTGAATACATGAGATGACAGTTATGGGTGTGTGGTGAAAATTGTGAAAGCCAAAGAGACCTGAGATGCTTGTATTAACCTCATGGCGTAACATAACTGCTGCTTATCAGTTGGTTAGAACCGGAGTAAGTGGTGAGTTTGTAAATGTGGCGGGGGGGGGGGGGGCGCCCATGCCAAGAATCAAACATCACACCTGTTTGCTGGGGTTTCCAAGCACAGCCATGGGCAGCCCCTGTAAGACTTGTGCTGTCTCATCTGCATTACTCCTGCCAGCCAGACATATCATCTCCACAAAACCAGTTACATAATATATGAAAGCACACAGAAAAGGTGGTATTTGTGAATTTTAACCTAAAACGAGTTCATTGTCTCACCACAAAGCTAGGAGAATATGTTATCCTGGGCACCATCAGAAATGTAAGTCCCAGATTCAAGTCAAGTCCAAGATGTGGCAGCCATGCCTCTGCCTCGTGGCGGAGGCTGCAGTTTCTCTGTGAAAACCCTGGAGTGAGACAGTGCTATGCTTTCTTCTCAGCAGCTTCTAACCCACTCACCACACCTTGAGGACACTTGACCCTGACTCCCTATTCTGTACCAGCTGAATAACGAGGACATGTTGATATGAAAAGGAGCCTGGCTGTACTCCTTGGCGGATGCATGTCTTATTTTCACAATAATTTGAAAAGAATACATCAAAAGAACCTATGCTCATTATTGAGGATGAAACAAGGAAGATGTAGATTTTTCCCCCCAGGCTTTTCAGCTAAATAGGGTCATTTTTTCCTTTTAACTATTAATAGATCTGATAGAAGTTAAAACTGGTAAATGTTGCAGGCAGCTAGGAAGGCGAGCTGTGTGCACCCTGCCTTCTTGTAATCCTGCCTTGCTGTGGCTCTTTCCTCTCTCTGTGGACAGGAGCAAATCCATGTAATTAGATGTATGTAACTGTGGTCGTGTTCTATTAAGTTGTAACATCTGTATCCCTGAGACCTCTTCTCTCTCTGTCTCTTTCTCCTTTGCTGGCTTTGAGGCATGAGTTCCTGGACAAAACAAGACAGCCTCCAGCTTGTAGCAACACAGAACTGAAGCTTCAGGTACCCCTGTAAATTACTACATCCCGAGTAAGTCTCGAAGTGGACCCCTCCCCAGCCAAGATGCACATGAGAACTTCAGTCTTGTGAGAGTCTGAGTAGAAAACCCCAGCAACCTCACCAGGACTCCTGACCCACAGGGACTAGAAGATAAGAACTCATGTTCCTATGTTTCTAAGTTTGAATAATATTGTGACATAACAACAGATACTAATACAAGGTTTTTAAATTTTCCTCTACCCATAGCATGGCTTATCTTAAGAGAGAAAGTTAAAAACATCTAGGTCATAGGTATTAAAGAAACTGCTAGTCCTTTTGTGACTTTTTATGTATACTTAGAATTGATGTACTGGCTGGTTTTGTGTGTCAACTTGACACAAGCTGGAGTTATCACAGAGAAAAAGGTTTCAGTTGAGAAAATGCCTCCATGAGATCCAGCTGTAAGGCATTTTCTCAATTAGTGATCAAGGGGAGAGGGCCCCTCATGAGTGGTACATCTGTGGGCTGGTAGTCTTGGGCTCTATAAGAAAGCAGGCTGAGCAAGCTAGGGGAAGCAAGTTAGTAAGCATCACCCCTCCATGGCCTCTGCATCAGCTCCTAATCCCTGACCTGCTTGAGTTCCAGTCCTGACTTCCTTTCCTGATGAACAGCAGCATGGAAGTGTAAGCTGAATAAACCCTTTCCTCCCCAACTTGCTTCTTGGTCATAATGTTTGTGCAGGAATAGAAACCCTGACTAAGACAATTGAGTTCAATTTTCTCTACATTCTCTTTGATGTATTTAAAATAACAAACACAGGGCTAATTGAGATGACTCAGAAGTAAAATAATTTTCCCCCAAAGTCAGACAACTTGACTTCAATCTCAGGGAGCCATGGAAAGGTTGAAGGAGAGAACCCACTCCATAGTTTACCTCTGACCTCTGCATACTTGTAATGGCAAGTGTATCCCACTTTCACACACACACACATACACACACACACACACACACACACAGAGAGAGAGAGAGAGAGAGAGAGAGAGAGAGAGAGAATAAAGTGTAAAGGCAGACACAAACTGTATCTCATGAATATTTTGAACAGAGGAAAGTAGACATCATGTTATAAAAGTTCTTCAATAAATTAGTTACAAAGAACTGTTTGCTAATGAATTAGGTATTCTATTTGACTTCAAACCGTTTTGTTTTACTTGTTCTTTGTGTGATTGTATCAGCATGCATGTGATAGTCAGAGGACAATATGTGAAGTCCGTTCTCTCCTTCCACCTTCATGTGGATTCCACAGATCAAACTCAGACTGCAGGGCTCACATACTGAGCACCCTTTCACGCCGAGCCATCTTGCTGGCGTGAACTGGCTGTTTCAAAAAAGAATCCTTATAAAGACACATCATCTGATGTTACCTCTATTCTACTTAGCAATCTTGTCAGTCAGTCTCCTATATGGGAAAAAAATTAATGTGTAAACATTTGCTTTTTCTTGTTTCACTCTTTGGCTAGGAAGGATGGTTTGGAATATAAATCCTCAAAATTTGCAGAGTTTTGTGAGACTGATGAAGAGATGTGGACAAAGTACTCGACTCTAAAGATAGATTCAGCTAGTTAGACATTGTGGATGGAAATCAACAAGGGAGCGATAATGCAGCTGCGTCAAAAGACGGTGTTAGCATCCGGAGATTAAAGCAGGCCTTGGGAAAATCAAAAAGCTCTTGGAAACTGTCACAAAGATGGCTTGTTTTAGACCAGATTATTCAAGTCAAATATGAACAAGGAAGGCTAAGTTTTTCACTACCTTTATATGCATCTCTAATAATTAAAAATGATATCCCTTTTTGTAAAGATGAAAAACAACATTTAAAAAATGCTTCATTCTCTTTGCTGTTCATTTTTCTAGACTTTGTGACTGTTTCTGCGATACTCTAAGACCTTCAGAGTCTGCTCTGAAGATTTTATTTCCTTATTTTATAAATATTTATGATGAGTACACTGTAGCTGTCTTCAGACGCACCAGAAGAGGGCATCAGATCCCATTACAGATGGTTGTGAGCCACTATGTGGTTGCTGGGAATTAAACTTAGGACCCCTGGAAGAGCAAGCAGTGCTCTTAACCTCTGAGCCATCTCTCCAGCCCCAGTATCTATGCTTCCCACAGAGACCAAGAATAGTGATTTGAGTTCAAACAGTGTGTGCCCATCATTGGCCACACTGGAAAGAAGTGACAGCTACTTGTGCCTCTTAGGCAGAGGGCAGTCAACCTGGTGGAGAGGGAGCTATATGGGTCTCATGACCTGTGCAGCTGTAGGACCATAAAAGGCAGCCTGGTTTCTGGTTGAGCTAAGGTTTGAAAACCTGGTGACGCAGCAAGGGATTCCAGCAGTGGATAACAGTGCAAGGGATGGTAGGTGTTTTGCCATCCTCTTGGGCCCCAGGCTCCTGACACGAGGCCACAGCTCTCCATATGTCTGTGGCCATCAGTCACGTAAGGGCAACACCCCAAGCCCTTCCACAGATAGAGGACTTGTGGTCACTTACCCTCAAGACAGATCTCCATTTTAATGAGGTACCTGAAGGCCTGGAGGCTTAGCCAATAAACTCCCCTTCCCAGACACTCCTCCCTGCAAAAGGTATTTAACCTCAGGTGCACCCTGAGAAAGTGGGGTACAGTTTTACTCATTGTCACTCTCCACCATGACAATAAATGCCTTAAAACCACTGACAGTCTCTTTTCATTGGGATCCATCTTGGGGAGTAATGGAACAGACCTTTGTCTAAAGAACCCTGTCTAGTCTCCCGCAGAAGGCTTCTCAGCACTCTCTGCCTTTCCCCCTCGGCCCCAGGCTAGATCCATCCCTCGGCCCCTACTCTGTTCTCAGCTCTTCTGTGGCATCCAGTGGTGCCTGGGATGCCCAAGAGCCTGAGAACCAGACAGTCCCAGCCTCATCACAGGCCTGGGGACCACCGATCCAGCTCCGTGTAGTCCCTGGGAGCCCAGGCCACTCCCCCAGCCCCCAGGTGGTGTCCCATGGATTCTCACAGACACTTGTTGTGGGGTGAGTACAATCAAACTTCCTGCATCCTGCCTCCCCCAGTGGCCTGAGCCCTGGGGCGGATGCGTGATACCCTGATAACCCAACATGCAGCCACTTGCAATGCTAAAGTCCCATGGAATCCTTTGACCCGTGTCTAATCACAAAAGGCCCCGAAAGGCCATGTGGTACCCAGTGTGAACCATCAGTTAAGGGATGGCTGATCTTCGTGCAGGAGCCCTAACATAGCAGCCTTGCGTGGGTCTATGACATTAGGAACATCTGCACTGTTTATCTTCACATGTTCCCTGCTCTGGCCAGGATTACCTGTTAATGACACCCAGACAATCTGAAACTTCCCCTCAAGTGCTGTGGCATATTCACGTTGGGTATGTAGGGGTGGTGGGTCATAGCGTATATGGATGAATTTCTTGCTTGGAATTAGAAAGCCTTATCCTAAATGTCTTGGGTTTAGAGTTCATTCCTTACCCACTTTTTTTCTCTCTTTCAAATGCTGGCCTACTCAGGGCGCATTTGCCATGGTTACAACTTATCTTTACTAATTCTGTTAAGGGTTGAAACTTGACAGGCTTGTTCGGAGAGCTGAACATTAGGTCCTTATGACAGTTGGAACGTGTTTCTGTGTACAGTCCTGGGGAGGACAGAGACATTAGCAGGATGAGCGCTGGTAAGATTGGGGATCCCCAGACTCCCTTTGTGACAGCATAAAGATGGCATCAGATGTTCAGACTTGCATATGGTCGATTGATAGCAATTTTAGTTCAAGCATGGCAGAGAGAGCATGAATTATATGTGTGTGTCTTTGGAGTAGGGAAGGGAGGAAGGGTGGCATCGCAGGTGATATTTGAGTAAGTCCTAGGATGATATGGTTGTCCTGCTTTATGAGTCACCACCTTATTTCCAGGATTGCTTTTATTAAATTTCTCTAACAAACTCAGGCCATTTCTTTGTGTGTGTGTGTGTGTGTGTGTGTTTCACTAGTTTGTACTGTGTGATTACAGAGATAACTGCCCATTTAATTCTAAAAACAAAACCTCTTGCTTCTTTAAGAAAAAATAATGTTAGAATGACTATTCAAATAATAAAAAAATAAATATCTAATGTTATAGGGCATTGAGACATTAATCATATAATATATCAAACATAGTCAATCTGCTGGGTAAAAATCGGAAGTGTTTAAACACTTTCTCCGAAGCAAAAATGAAAGTGTTACCATATAAGACTGTTTTGTTTTGTTTTGTTTTTAACTGAGAAGAAAGGAAAGAGATGGGTCACTTTACTATGAAAGTGAAAATGAAAAGCCATTACATTTTTGTTCAGTTATCCTTTATTGTCATTATTTAAATTCAAACAAAAATGATTCAGTCTGTTTCTTAACCTCAGTTTTACTTTTTCATGCACTCTGACCCATTTGCAGAGAGTTCTCATTCCATCCAAATAAAAGAACTTTCTGAATTTTACAGTTAAAAAGAAAAATTAATAAAAGTACGAAATCTTTCTTATTGTACATCTCCGAGGCATCTCAGGCACTGAAGTATACACTAAACACTGAAGAGAAGATGAAGATTAAAGGAGGTTAATTTCCTCATGCATCAATACTGCAGCAAGGGAAGTTTTAAATGATCACTGATCGATCAGTTTTTGTGGTGAAATGTCAATGTGGGAAGCATTCGGTTGATATTGTTGAGGTAATTATCCAAATAGAAATCAAGAGATCTCTAAACTCAAGTAACTTCTATTTCCCCAAATAAATACATACCAAGACAGCAACTTGAGACTCATTCTCAGCTTGTACCACTGACCACATAATTACAAAACAAACCTTTTCCAATTCTCTTCAATACCCTAGGGAATTTGATACTTTGATATTGTTTTTGCAAGCACAAGGACGTATAATAAGATAAATGTTGAGATGTCATTCTTTCAAAGACACAAGGCAATGTCTGGCTCAATCCCTTCATTTTATAGGTGAGCAGAGAAGTCTCAAAAGGTTTCAATGGGGTAAGCAAGGTCAGAGAGTTAGTTAGCAGGCTCTGCCAGAACGAGTCCCAGGCAGGTCTTGTCTCCGTGAGAGACCTAGTTCTGCTTGACTGGCTTTGGCTTTTTAGAAGGAATGACGTGTTGATCTTTGCACCCTTTCCCAGATGTGCTGAGAGAGTGTATGGTTTGATTGGGCTCGCAACCCTGTTGGGGAAAATAAGAACTCACGAGGACATAGCTACCTCCCACCAGCTTGTTCTTCCCTGCACAAGTCATGGTGTGGCCCCTGGGCTTTTGTAGACCCTTGGCTGTTTTGTGTCTCCCTATTCTATTCACTATTTAGCATTTGCTAAGCATGATTGCACGGTACTTTCTGAACCTCGAGTAAAATAAAACAGAAGGGACCACATAAATTGGGTTACTATATTCCGACATATATATTACCAGTGACATGTCATATGCCTCCCATCCTCTCCTTCCCTTCCTCCCTCTCTCTCTCCCTCTCTCCACTTCTCCCTCCCTCCTTCCATCCATCCCTCCTTCTATTCTATTTTGGTGTAAGGTGAGAGATAATTATCGTTCAAGTGGGTTTTTTTTTTTGTGTGTGTGGAATGAAGTGATTGGCCAAGGGTCCGGTGCTCACAGCTCCAGCTCCTAAATCATGACCTGATTACATCAGCAGCTCCACTGGTTTTTTTTTTTTTTTTACAGAATTAAAGCAGTCCAGGATGCTTTCATCTGATGGAGTCCTAAATCTCCCAGTGAGGCCTTCACCCTTCCATTCAGCTATCTCTTTCTGCCAGACAAGAGAGCAAGAGAGATGCTGGTGGTCACAATGGTGCCCTTGTTTTCCAAACCCAGAAGAGTAAGATTGTGTGTGTGTGTGTGTCTGTCTGTCTGTGTGACTATGTGTGTGCACACGTGTGTGTATGTGTGAGTGAGTGAGTGTGTGTGTGTTTGAGAGAGAGAGATTTCTAATTACAGTTGTCTCAATTTCTCTAGAGAAACTAGTTTAGCACCACAGAAAATTAAAGCATAACTTTGACTAAACTGTGCTGAAAGGGTGTTTTGTGATTTTTTTTTGACTCTGCAGACGGAAGAAAGTTAATTTTTGCTCAACCTAACCTACAAAAGTACAACTAGAATTAGGTTCCTATATTCAGGCTACATTCAGAAATGTCCTTAAATTTTTAGAACAGAATTCAGTGTGTTAAGGAAGGTTACCATACACCTGTATGCCCTGGTGCGTCTACATTGAGTGGTCATTGTAGCTATGAATTTATAGCAGCTATTGTGGATTTAATCACCAAAAGCTTTCTGTATGTCTGCTGAGATGTAAGTTTCCCTAAGGTTTTTATTATCTTAATGATATATTATTAAAGTTGAACAAAAATTCTTTTTTCTCTCACTTTCTTTTTTATTCATCATTTTATTTGTTTACATTTCAAATGATATCCCCCTTCCTGGTTAGCCCTCCACCAATTTCCCCATCCCATCCCTCCTCACCCCCTCCCTTTCTCCTCTACGAGGGTGCTCCTCCACCTACTCACTCACTCCTGCCTCACACCTCTAGCATCAAGTCTTCATCTCCTCTCACTGATATCAGACAAGGCCATCCTCTGCTACATATGTATCTGGAGTCCTGGCTCCCTCCATGTATACTCTTTAGTTGGTGGTTTAGTCCCTGGGAACTCTGGGTAGCCCAGTTAGTTGATATTGTTCTTCTTATGGGGTTGCAATCCCCTTCAGTCCTTCCCCTAGCTCTTCCATTGAGGTCCCCAGTCTCCATCTGATGGTTGGCTGTGAGTATCTGCATCTGTATTGGTCAGGTGCTGGTAGAGCCTCTCAGGAAACAGCCATATCAGGTTCCTGTAAGTAAGCGCTTCTTGGCATCAGCAATAGTATGGGGTTTGGTGTCTGCAGATAGGATGGATCCCTAGGTGACACCGTCTCTGGATGGCCTATCCTTCAGTCTCTGTTCCAATTTTTGGCCCTGTCTTTCCTTTGGGCAGGAACATTTCTGGGTTTCAAATTTCGAGATGCGTGGGTGGCCCCATCCCTGAACTGGGAGCCATGCCAATCTACTGGAGGTGGTCTCTACAGGATATATCTCCCCATTGTTGGGTATTTCCCCTAAAGTCATTGCCATTTGCTCCTGGGAGCCTCTTGCTTCCCTGGAGTCTGAGACTTTCTAGTGGCTACCCCCAGTTCCCCATCCCTCTTTGCTACATGTTTCTATTCAATTTCCTGATGCTCTGTACTTCTCTTCTGTCCCTTCCAATACCTGTTCCTGACCCCCTTTATCCCTGCCCCCCCTCTCTCGTCCCTCCCTCCTTCTAGCTTCTATGATTATTTTGCTCCTTTTTCTATGTACAATTAAAACATCCATAGTTTGGTCTTCTTCTTAAGCTGCATTTGGTTTGTGGGTTGTATTATGGGTATTCTGAGCTTTGGGGCTAAAATCTACTTATCAATGAGTACATCCCTTGTGTGTTCTTTTGTTACTTCACTCAGGATGATATTTTCTAGTTCCATCCATTTGCCTGTGAATTTCATGAAGTCATTGTTTTTAATGGCTGAGTGGTACTCCGTTGTGTAAATGTATCACAATTTCTGTATCCATTCTTCGATTGAGGGACATCTGGGTTGTTTCCAGTTTCTGGCTATTATAAATAAGGCTGTTATAAACATAGTGATAAAGGACTAATATCTAAAATATACAAAGAACTCAAGAAGATAGACTCCAGAGAACCAAATAACCCTGTTAAAAACTGGGTACAGAGCTAAACAAAGAATTCTCAACTGAGGAATCTCGAATGACTGAGAAGCACTTAAGGAAATGTTCAACATCCTTAGTCATCAGGGAAACACAAATCAAAATGACCCTGAGATTCCACCTCACACCAATCAGAATGGCTAAGATAAGAAACACAGGTGACAGCACATGCTGTCGAGGATGTGGAGAAAGAGGAACACTCTTCCATTGCTGGTGGGATTGCAAGCTGGTAAAAACACTCTGGAAATCAATCTGGCAGTTCCTCAGAAAAATGGAAATAGATCTACCTGAGGACCCAGCTATACCACTCCTTGGCATATACCCAAAGGACACCCCAACATAGAACAAGGACACATGCTCCACTATGGTTTTAGAACAAAAATTCTGAATCAATTATATTTACTTTTATAAAGCTTGTAATTTTACTATATGTGCTAGAGAAAGATTAGATTGAGTATATTTTCCCCATGCTGTTTATCTTTTAGAGCAGCTGGCATGATAGCAAAATTAATCACAAAATTCACATATTCTTTTACATCCATAAATGTACAGCCTCCCCCCATTGTCAGCATCCCTCAGCAAGACTGAGACATCTGTTAGAAGTGATGGGGTTGCAGTGACATAGCGTCTCACCAAAAGTCCTCGATTTGTTGACCTGAGGGCTCATGTTTGCTGTTGCTGTGTCTTCTACGCTTTGGTAAATATGGGTAGAAAAGCACCCATTGTTGTGGTACCATTCAGAATCCTCTCAGCTCCCTAAAACTTCCCCTGTACACCCCCTTTTCATCCCCTTTCCCCACTCCTGGCAATGCCTAATCTCACTGTCTCGGGAATAAATGCTGTGCAGATGGAATCGTGCACTCCGTAGCCTGTTGAGAGTTGTTTCCATGACGTAGCCAAGACAGTTTTGTTTTCTTCCCTTCTCTTTTGGCCTAATGATTGATTTCTTCAAGCGTGGACTACAGTTCCATTCATCTAGATATACTGCAGTTCAGCCTCCTTTCCACTAACAGGCATCTCTGTTGTTCACAAGTTTTTCCAATTTTACACGAGGCTTATATAAGCATCTCGCTGTGTAGTTTTTCATGCCACAGCTGTAAGTTACCTAGTTCTTTGAACATTTCCAAGGGGTAAGATTATGGGACCAAATGGTAAATGTATGTCTAGTCCTTTAAGAAATCACTAAGATGTTTTCCCAAGTGGCTGTACCCTTTTATATTTGACCAGCAGGGAGCAAGGGACCCATTGCTGCACATCCTTATCCATGCTTGCTATTGCTAATTGGTTAGAAGGCACTAATGTGGTCCTCTTCTTTTGCCTCCATTATCTGGATTTCCTATGATGCAGAGCATCTTTGCATGCGTATCTTTGACATGTGTATATTGTTTTTCTGCTGACATATCTATTCAGGTTTTACACCTACTTTAAGCATCAAGTTGCTCGTTTTCTGATTAACTCTTTCAAGATTTTTGGTTTTTTGCATATTTTTAGATAACAGCTCCTGATTAGATAGATGTTTTGCAAGTGTCTTCACACCATATTATATAGAGTCCTTTCAAGGAACTTCAGATTATCAATTTTGTTTTCATGAATTGAACTTTCCTTGTTGTGTATGAAAGCCACCATCAGGAAGTTATTTACATTTTCTTGTGTTATCTTTGTCTCATAGCTTTGCATTTTTGCATTTATGTACATGATTTATATCAAGTTCCTGCTTCTCAAGGGTACAAAGTTTATGCCTAGCTCTAGATTCCTCCTTTCGGTACATGTCTCTGTGTGTTGTGTTGTGTGTGTGTCATGTGTACATACATGTGTATGTGTATGCCCATGTGTATGTCCAGATAGTTGCACATGCACAGAGAGGCTAGAGGAAGATATGGATACACTGCTTTATCAGTCACCACATGACTCTCTTGAGACAGTGATGCCTCGCAGAACCTGGAGCTAGGCCGGCAGCTAGCCAGCCACAGACCTTCTCCTGTTTCCACCTTTCCTGAGGCTGGGGTTACAGACTTACATGCAGTCACACTCAACTTTTTACTTTGATTCTGGGCCTTTGAACACAGATTTTTGTCTAACTTGTTTTTCAAACTCTCTGGTAAAATTCTTTTTGTTTTCTGGGGAAAAAAAAGGAATATTATTCAATGAATAATCTTTTATACCATTTCCTTTATCTACATGTAATTTTGAAGCTCTCCCAGCTAGAATGTTCTAAACCTTCCAGTTCTCTAGTATAAAACAGAAAGATTGACAGCCCTGAGGGAGATGGCAGTGTTAATATCTAATAAGTAAAAGCAATTCATCAGGTGTTTTTTTTTAATTTATATATTTTTAGAATTCTAGAAGATATTCCAGTTTTTATTATCAATGTTCTTGTGCATTATCTATCAGAACATTTTTCATTGGTATAGGATAGAGTCAAGGCTGTCAGTAATCTACAAAATCTAACATCTAAAAGCAACAAAATAATATATAGTTTCATCTTAGTATTTACTTAAATTATACCAGCGTGGTTTGTTGTAAGAAAAAAGTTGGAGAGTTATATAATATTTCTTTCAAATACAATCTATTTGAAATTCTTTCAATCTATAATGTAGTATATAATGGTTTGTGTTGGATACCATTTCTCTCTCTCTCTCTCTCTCTCTCTCTCTATTTATATAAAATTTTTCTATGTAAAAATATAGAAATAAAATATGAATAAATTTTGTATCTGTTCCTCTGTTGTCAGATATTTCATTTGGTTCCACAACTTTGCAATCACAAAGAGTTGTTACAATAACAGTATATGCAAGTATCTCTGTGATATGTAGATACAGATGAAGAAAATACTTTTTATGTACACAGTGGGTTTTCATCTGTAAAGAAAAGTGAAGCTATATTCTGTGCAGGAAACCCAGTATAGCTAGAGAAAATCATGTTAAACAAATTGATTAGTCTCAGTCAAGTACTACCTGTTTTCTTTCATTTGTGGGACCCAGATATTGTGGATACGTAAAATCACGTGTGCGCTCATGACATGAAAGTAGAAATATGAAGATTTCTCAGAATATTGTCTGAGAAACCAAAGGGATTAATTGAGGAAAATCTAGAAAGAGCAGGCTAGTGGGTATGGGAGGAACTCTGCTCAAAATATGTTAGATGTTTGCATGATAAAGGTCTCATGTAACCTTGTATATAATAATCATAATAATCATACCTTTCTATGCTAGGCATGCTAGCACATGCCCATAATCCCAGCACTTACAAGGCTGAGACATGAAGATCTCCAAAAGTTTAAGGCCAGCTTTGGTTACATAGTTTTACTGGACCAAAAAGAAAACTTTACTATCACCTGCATGGGTAACTTAATTATGTTCGATTCTCAACACACACACACACACACACACACACATATGCTATCTTATGTCTCCTCTGTTGTTTAGAATGAAAACCAATCACCTTGGCAGGTGATTTGGCTCATTGTTCTATTGTGCACTTGCATCATAAGGATCTGGGTTCAAGTCTAAGCCACCCAAAAGAGTTTCTATCCTGTCTGACAAGATCCTACTTGATCTGAATTACTATTGTGTTTCAATGTTTATCTTCTGCCTTCAAGGCGGCTAGGCCAGCAGCTCCAGCTGGTTTGTTTTGTTTTGTTTTGTTTTATGGTGCTGGAAGTAGAACCCAGGCTACTGTCTTCCAGGTAAGTCTTCTACCACCTAGCAACACCTGCATCCCCCAGGTGTTCTTATGTTCTTTAAACATGCCAAGCCCATTTCTCCTCAAAGTCGGCTTGCTTTTCTCCATTTGACCGGGATTTATTTTCCTCCAGACATCCCGGTCTTTCAGGTCAGCTCAAATGCCACTTCCTAAAAGACAAACGCTCCAACTGCCATATTTAATGTTCTCATCACTCTCTATCCAAGTGCCGCTCTGTTACGTGTTCATGCCTTATTGTCTTTATAAAATGTATTACTATCTGAAATTGCTCATATTCCCTGTTTCCTACTGGAGTGAAAGCTATTGGAAGTCAAGACCCCAGTGTCTTGTACGTCACCAGATTACTACTGTCTACAGTACTGCCTGACCTAGTGAAGTGCACTTTGGTGGAATAAGATGAGTAATATTATGATAACTGCCTTACTAGTTTGCTATAGGGAAAGAATAAGAATTTGAAATTGCTCAGATGATCAAGACCATCCCCTGTTATTCTCAGCACTATGATTTGGTTTGTGGTTCTTTAGTAATAATCAAGGAGAAGACAATATTGCATAGCAATTCCTCCATTGTTTGAAAATGCTAAATATATAGTCAAAGATGTGGACTTCCAGTTGAGTCTCTGTTACTGAGTTTCTTTATTTACTTTTTCTGTAACCTGTTATTTCCTGACATTAGAATATCAGCTTCATTAAGACACAGTCGGTGTCTGTATTTTGATTTTATTCTGTTTTATTGTTAGTACTCAGTGCAGTTTGGTACTTATTCAATTTTTGTCAAGTGAACAACATAATAAGCAATATGTTAAATAATACTCAACATATATCAACAATGGTAGGATAATTTTACACTGACATATATTTAAGTGATCAAGTAATTCTAGGAATTACAAGGAGCAGCACTAGTAGGGATGAAGAAAATGAGTGGTTTTAAGAATGTTTTGGTCAGTAAAATAAACCCAACTCAGAATTCTAACAAGATGTTTAAGTGCTGTTGCTCAGGGCCAGTGTGATGTAGTGACTGAATCTGCGTGACAGTGCTGGCAACTTGCTCCTAATTCTTTATCCTCTTAGCTTGTAGATGAAGAAGAAGCCCAGAGAGGCTGCACACCATGATCCCAGTCATACAGCTGAAGAGCTTTTCACTGGTTTTCTAGATATGTGTGCAGTAAGATACACAGCCTGTAAAAGAGGCAGCCCCCACCTCTTGCCTTCCATTGTAGCTTTCCTCAGGTCCACAAGTTTATTCTTCCAGTTATCAAGCCAAGAACTAACAAGCCACTCTTTCTTCCTTTCCAACTCAGAGCCCCGTTCCCTTCCTCTTCTGGCCCATTTTACACCACCATTGCTCAGAAGGACTCTATTATATTGAGCACAAAGCAGTTCACGTCACTCCTTCCCTTAAAATGCCACTGGGTGTTCTGTGTGCATCTAGCTGACATAGAACACAGATCTACAGTTTTTCCTCAGTCTGCAGAGTTCAGATTGAGGCTCTCCTGCCCATCTCTTTAACTTCTTACAGTACTCTGCCATGGCTTTCTTCCTGTCCCTGGCCCAGTGCCAGGCTCTTGGTCCTTTGTGTGTGTGTTCCCTGTTGGCTGTGCCGCTCAGCCTTTTGTGTTGCTGAATGGCTCTGTCTTGTTTACCTCTGCTGAAATCCCAGACCCTCCTGGGAGGCCTTCCCAGATGTCCCACTGTTGGGTTTGGTCATCATCCCTTTGTGTATCACTTTCAGAGCTCTGGAATGTGCTTCCCAGTGTGTTACTGGCCCCTTGATCAGAGATCTGACCCTGGAGAGCAGGGATCTCTGCTCTCTCTGCACAGAGCTATGTCCTCAGAGTGGGGACAGTGCCTGGCATCTCTGACAAGCTGTAAGCACTTGTCCAATGAATGAATCTGGCTGAGCGTGAGCTGAGCACACATTATTCATGGCTCACGAACGCATACTACTTAATTTCTACAAGGGCCTTCCTAAAAAAGTGTGTCAAACACCAAGATGAGCTAGCAGGGATATAAAATAGGGCACACTGTAAAAATTGGTGAGAGCGTGTATGGATTAAGGATCTAGCATGTCACAGGGACTACACATAGTTAATAGGCTGAGTGGGTGAGTTCTTAAAGCCACAGACATATGGAAAGCATCATTTCAGTTAATGGGTTTAAACTCTTGTAAATATAGCTACCATCAGGAGAAGGATGGTTTCACACTTCCACCGTCTCCTGTTGCACAATAAATATCGATTTGCAGCACATGGGAGGAGCAATTAAGTGGATAAATGAGAAAACAGACAAACAGATGAGGCAGCTGAACTTCAATAGCAAAAAGAAAGGAGAAGCAGGAACGCCAGTCGATTTAAACAGAGAAACAACAAGGTCTAACAGAACCTGCAGCATAGAAGACACGGTGCAGGTTTGATGTCACACAAAGCTGGGGTCTCGTTAGCAGGAGCTGGGTTCAAGAGAAAAAAGACCAAAAAGATGGGGATTCACCCAAACCCTTAAAACATATCAGACTACAGGAAGACAGTTTAAGTATCATGAAAAGACATCTGTAGCCAAATGAGTCAAAGTCGTTTTTGAAATTTAATACTTTGGTAAAACAGTCACCCCAAAACAATAGACAAATAAATTGTGCTGTTTCACAGTAGATATTTTTTCCTGTTGTCTAAGTAATTTAATAAGACAAGTTGGGAAGAGAAGGGGAAGAGAAGGAAATCGGAGGGGAATGAGAACCAGGAATGGAGGCGGGAGGGGGAGCAAGAGAGGGGGATGGAAAGAAGGGAGTGGGGCGATGCAGTGGGGGGAGGTGTTATGCAATTCTAGGAAATAGAAGATTCTAGAACCGTTGTGTGAGGCTTAAATGCATCCTGTGAAGTCTCACAATTACCAGACTCCGTAACCTACAGTGTGTTTTTCATCATTGGAAAACATCTTGTATCATGAAAACTACAGTGTCTTGTAGCTGAAAGAGACTTCCTAAGTTTTTCCCCTGAAATACATTACACCTTCAAGGGAAAAATACGTAAATTTCCTTGCTCAGAAGATTTTTAAAGCCCTTACCGAGATGACACATTAAGCGTGTGAAGTTTAAAGATTATTTTTAATCATTCATATTTACTCTCCTAGCCTTATTCTACATATAGATATTGATAATATTAATTAAGTCTATAAGGTGGGGGGGGGATGCTTACTGAAAGAATAGCCTCAGATATCTGAGACCTTTGAAGCCTAAAATATTGGGAACCTCAGAATGAATGCCCGACATTTCATTTTGCAAGAAGTCTAAACAACCACAATAAATTCACAAATGCAGACATACCACAGTTAAATTTCATTTCACACCCAGGAAGCAAACATAATCGGGCGATAAGCACTGTTCGGCACTGCCCTGTGAACGCACAGTTTTGTTGGCAGTGGAGGGTCGACCCCGGAATACTTCAGAGAGGGATGATTAGCTTAGTCCACCCCACCCCAGTTTACGGACCAGCCAGTTTGTTTCCTGTTACCTTTTAGGTATCCGTTCTACATCATTTAGCAAACAACTCAAACAAGCAGCGGCGGTTCAGCGAGATCAGATTAGGTATTAAATTGGGAATTATTCAGGGAAAGCCTTTTAGAAATAATAACTATGGTTTTTCCATTGTTATGTGTGTTTGTTTTGGTTTTTTCCCGGTGTTGGTTTGGCACCACGTTGAATGGGGCATAGTATGCACAGGGTTCGCCAGCATGTTAGAGAGAATAGCCCTGGGGAAAACTGTCCTGGAATTAGGTAGTCATGCTTACAAACTGAAAATGTGTTCAGTATTCAGCCCAGCTTTCAACCCTCCATATGATAAATATGCTTGTAAGAGAAAATCAGTTTATAATCCGTTCAGTTTATATCTAACCTGTTATATATGATACATATGGTGCAGTTTTAATATAGAGACTAGAATCATACAAACATGTATTCCAGTGTCCATTTTGCTATGATTTATTTCCTATTTGAAGTATGCAATGGCTTTTGATCACATCTTAAGTTAAAAATCAAACTCTAAGTGGCTACAAAGATCTGATTTCATCTTCTATTGCAGGCAGGCCTTTCAACGCACTTATTCAATGTTGTTAAAGATATCTAAATAGAACATTATTAAGATGTTTTATGGTCAGATTATGTATGCATGAGACTCATAAGCTATGGATTTCATTTAGCAAAGAGGGTGTGATAAATCATGTGTACTATAAGGCTTGTTACAGCAGTAAAAATAGCATCATTCCTGAGACGGGAGTGCATCCTCCATCAGCCTCTGTGTGACACTGTGCCTTTCCTGAGGTCACAAGAAGGCTGCCACAGTTCTTGACCTCATGTGCAGACACCACCACACCACCACATCTAAAAGGGCTCGGTTATATAGTGTGTTAAATATTTACCAGATAGACTGCACACTCTGTACTGCTTCTCTGAGGAGACCGGAACTATCATTTAATGTTAATATGCAAAAGAAGGGTGTTCTTTAATTAGCAGTCCAGGAGATTCTGTAGGTTAAAAACTTGATCTTAATAGCTGGCCTAGTCTTTTAATAAAAGTGGATGGAGAACCTAATTCAAAAGAGTATAGAAACCATACTAGTGCTTTATAGACAATTGCCTACTTCCCAGGAGGAAAATACTGAATGCGAGAGAGAGAGAGAGAGAGAGAGAGAGAGAGAGAGAGAGAGAGAGAGAGAGAGAACGAGCACGCATGTGTGTGTTAGTATGTATTATTAGCTATTCTTGGTTGAAGTGCACTTTGTTGAAGAATTCAACCTGTTTTATTTTTTCATGTGGACACATTTTTGTCTTAGAAATTTAATGTTTTGCTTTAGTGGTGCTTTAGCTCCCCTAAAGCCCACTTATTACAACAGTACCTTTCTCTGCAGGAGAGAAGGGTGCTGCCACTGCTTTAATGATTAAGTGTTTGGTGACTAGCTATTCAAATAGATCTCTAGCATGGTCCACAGGCACAGATGCCTGCAGGGTCCAGAGGTGACTGACTGAGAGAATTGGGCCCAGGGGAGGGGACTGTAGCTAAATGGAAAGTGTAGATTGGAGGATGTTGGTCTCCTTCAGCTCTTCTCCATAGTTATTATATAGAACTGGGTGCAGAGTTACCGGATCATCTGATAATTTTAAAAAAATCAAATATCTGGTTTATTTGTATAATCTCCTAACTTTTAGATGTTGACCCAGCTTTATATAGAACAGATGCCAAACACTTGGACAAGCCAATTCAAACATGGCTGAGGGAGATAATAGTGCCAGTAGCCTCTGTGCTAGCTACCTGTTGAGGTAGCCAAATGCAGTTGCCAGTGAGGACCACTGGCTAGAGTGCTCAAGAAATGTGCAGCCTTTCTGGTGCTGGGGGCGGGGAGCTGTCTCTGCAGAGATGCAGCTTGCCTTGCTGAGTACAGCACAGCCACGGTTACTAACTTGACAGCTGTCCAGGGCTGCTCAACAGCAGCTGTACAACAGAAAGGCTCCATAAACTCTAGGGTTGGTCTTGGCTGCTAAACAGGAACACTTTGAAGTAGAAGCTGAGGAAGCATTCAGGACTATAAACCCCAAAAGGACTGAAGGGATTGTGTCCTCCTTCAACACTCTGACGGAATGGCCTTGTCATGTCATTTTGTGCTTCTGCTTCTTCATGTCGTGTCCAGTGGTGCACGGCCACATTCATTCACTATCTGTGTCCTGCGCAGATTCTGACTGTTGTGTCCTGTCTTCCTACATTAATAAGACTGATACACTATAAGCTGATAGCCCTAGCCCTCCAGATAGAAACTCTAAAGTCCTCTTCAGCATCCCAGTCCCACGCTGCATTTTAAAAATGTCTTGTTATAAACAAGTCCTGAGATCTTTTCCTCTGAACTAAACTCCTCCAGAAGAGATGGGTGGGGAATCCAAGCCATAAAGTCTCACCAACACGACTGCCTAAAGATGAGCTGAACAAGAAGAACAATCCAGTCAGCATGCAAAAGCAGATGAGAAGAAGACCACAGACCCCCGAGCCGGGTACCTCAACCCAAGACCTACAGAGAGCCAAGGAACAATGGGTGTGTGAGAAAGAGTCTTCCTCAGTGAAGAGAATGCCAATCAGTGATCTAATATCAAATGGTTGAGTAAGAGGTGAGGTGACTAGGGAAATGGGTCACCGGTTAAGAACACATTCAGAAGAGCCGAGTTCAGTTCCCTGGACCCATGTTGGGCAGCTCACAATAATTGCCTGTAATTCCAGTTCCAGGGAATAACACATCTCTTGTTTCTTTGAGAATGTGCCCACACATACTCACACACACAGACACACACATTCACACATGCAGACATACTTTCACAGAGAGTCAAAACAGACAGAGATAGACACACATACATACACACATGCACACACACAGAATCCAAACAGACATAGAAGACATACCATATACACACACATTCACACACACAGAGTCAAAACAAACAGACATAGACACACCATATACACACATGCACATACACAGGTGAATTAAGACAGATAGACATACACAACATTACACAAAATAAATATTTTGAAAAGGAAAACAGCAAATAATAAAATCACGGATGAGTGCAATCTACTTATGATAGATAGATGGGTTGTAGACGATTTCCCTTGTCTATATCTGTTCTTCTGCCAAGATGGCTCGTACTACTGTTTGGGAAGCTGGTCTTAGCAAATACTGAAGTGAAAATCAGCGAATGTCAGGGCTAAGTTTTAAGTTGCTCTTTGTAAATGTATTGCACGTACCCAAGAGCTCTGCTCCTCTACCGAGTGTGTTGGCACTTCTGGATTGGAAAGAAGCTTTTAACTGCTAATGCACAGCCACCACTCCAGCTACTGTGCAGTTGCAATTACAGCTGTAGTTGTAGATGCAGATAAATAAAATGTGTACCTGCATCGTTTCTAGGGAACACATGCATTTGCCAAATTAATTACACCAATGAGGGTATTTACTTGGTCCAATTAAGGAAAAAAAATCACTATCCAATTCTGTGTCTTACTTACAGTTTCTCTTCCTGTAATGAAACACCATGGCCATGAGAGCAAACTGGGAAGGAAAGAGTTTGTTCAGGTAACACTTCCACCGCACTGACCATCACTGAAGGAAGTCAGGACAGGAACTCAAGCAGGGCAGGAACCTGGAGGCAGGAGCTGGTGCAGAGGCCATGGAAGGGTGCTACTTATTGGCTTGCTTCACATAGCTCAATCTTCTTTCTTATAGCACCCAGGAGCACCAGCCCAGGGATGGCCCCACCCACAGTGGACTGGGCTCTCCTCCATCAATCACTAATTGATCTCAGGCTTACCTGCAGCCTGATTGTATGAAGGTATTTTCTCAGTTGAGGCCCCTTCCTCTCTAAGGACTTTAGTTGATATAAAACTATCCAGCTCACTCTGTTTCAAGAACAATCGAAAAGATTTGGTATTGCATGCAAGCAGCTCTTAGGTAGACAAGATAATCTCTTAGCAACAAAAACTGTCTACTCCCTGCCCCAACCTTGTTCAGTTGATAAGCTGGGGCATGGAACCCGTCTTGAAGCTTTTCTTCTCTGTGGAGGGTTACGCGCCCTTGTATAGTGCTGTTCTGCTGATTTGAGATGGTGATGCTATTTGCTTACTGGCCTGTTATTCAAAGTCTAGACTGCAGATCTGCAAGCCTCTACTTAATTGTTTTTAATTGTTCTGCTTTGCTTGAGGAAGCCAGAATAAAACAGAAGGATCCAGAACCTATGAATGGTGATTTTTGGTGGCAGTGTTGAAAGATGGTAACGTTTTAGACCATCTTTTGGTCAGCATCATTAGGTCCTGTATCTCTTGACACAAATCCAACCTTCTCCTGCATACAGAATGAGAAACCTCGAAGCATAGGGGAAATTCATGGGGGGATTAGTTATGACTCCACACACCTCAGAGCTGGAACATTCCTGGTTGGTAAAGATTTGCCTTCCTAAATAAAATCGTCCCTCTTTCGTTATGAGTGATATATCTAAAATCGAGCCCTGACTAAGTGCAGAAGAGAGACCAATTGCCTGTGGACCTAACAACAGGTAGAAGGAGTACAAGCAGCCCCCTTGGGATGGCTACGCACACTTGTTATGATATTGTTATTGAACAGCCATTATTCAGTCAGAAGCATTTCTTTAAATTACATTTCTGGGACCAAGGAGCTGAGGAATATCATTAGTTTGCTGGGTAATATGCTGAGGTGAATGATGAATTAGACTGGGAACCAAATGACTTGCTCCTAGTGTTAAAAACCCCCATCCATGCAGGGACCTTCCCAAGAAAGACCCTAGGAGAGGGAATATTATACAGAGTCCTGTTTACTCATGTAGCCTCTAGGGAACTTCTGTCTTTTGGCCTCAAGTATTTTTTTATAGAGTTGTTTTTTGTTTGTTTGTTTGAAGTATTTTTTATAGAGTTGATATTTTCGCTTGTTTGTTTTAATTTTTTTGTGTGTGTTATTTCTAAAGATTAGGATGAAGACTTGGGCACATTCAATTAAGAATTCAGTTTCATCTGCCTCTTAGCTCCTGTGTTTTATTGTTAAGGAGTGTGACACCTCAGCCTGAATTACCCTGGAGTTCCACGTTGGATTATTTGTGTTCCCTTTCTCTGAAACCACGCAGTTCCCTTTATTTGCTGTTCCTAAGCCTATGAGAAGCTTCTCTGAGAAGCGCATTTTAATATTTAGATCAAACAGCGATTGGAATACATTAATGCCCAGTGGGTTTGAAAGCAGCTGCTGAGCCTTCTCCCTGCTGCTCCAATTAACACATGCCGCACACCCAGTCAGCAAGAGGGCTGAGCATATGGATGAAACCACTTTGCAGATCACTAGTGAGGCTTGCCAGAGAGCCGAAGGGTTAACCAGTCTTCCCTTCTCCTAAACCGCATTGCTGTCTAGGAACTTTTCCACACTGCTGCTGTGTATGGAGCAGGGGGGTGCTAATAGGGGTGGGTAGGGTTAGCAGGTGGGCAAAGCCAGGCCGAGCCTAGTTTGGTTCAGTCCATTGACTAGCGCGCGTCCCCACCCCCCGCCCCGTGATGGAGGTGTTGGGGAGTGACTTTTTAGTGCCGGGTCACCTCTTGCTTCAAGCTGAATATCTTGAACTTTTGTTTGGGTTGGAAACAAGTTGAAGCCCACAGCTGCTTTCTTTTTCTCTTCGAATTATTATCTTTTATTATCATCTTACTTCCTTTCTCTGCCCCACCCATCCTTTAAAAAACAAACTCGTAGATTTGACAGTTTCTTGGGCTAAATGAGAAGTCTGCCCGAGCTACTCCCACGACGACGCTGTTGTGTTTTCTCCTGCTGTGGCTGAACTCTCAGCCTTGATGGGCACAAGGAGAAAGGCTGGAGGGTGAGATGCCCTGGTCGGGGCTTGGTGAGGGTCATTCATGCTCCACCGGCTTGTAGCAGAGCAGCTGGGCTGTGCACTCTGCTGCCGGCTGAGCCTCCGCCGCCACCCCGCTGCCCAGGGAGCCAGTCATGGACCGCTTCTTGGGATTCGTCAAGCAGATTCGGAGATCTAGGAGAAGAAAGGGAAAAAAGTACCGGCCAGAAGAGGATTACCAGGAGGGCTATGAGGATGTCTATTATTATGCTTCGGAGCATTTTCGAAGTAAGCGCTTCCCTCCTCCCTCCACCCTCCTCCCTTCCTGGTCCTTCTCACATGCCTTGGCTAACAATAAACCTTGCATGCTTCTTTACTCTTAGAGGCAATAGACTTTCCAGACAGTGTTCTGTGAAGTGCTAGATCCATCCTTTTGGTTTGCTGCGAGTATGACCACCGAATCATACCTAGACATTATTACAAGTACGGGTCTATACAGAGGTTAATATTGGAGGTGTAATTGATTGATTCTGTTATTTTAGGGAGACTTCAAAAAAGTGCCTTGTAGGTGGCTAGAATATGTTCTGTAGTAGATGTGATTTTTTTTCCCCACCATTTCCTATGTGTGTGTGTGTGTTGCTCTCTTTTCAAGACAGAGAAGGTTGGTTGGTTTGAAAGTCATTGCTCGTGTTTGAGTGGATGCTCACGATTAAGGTTCATAGTGCCAACTTCTGGACAGTTACCTGTGATGAAGCAAGCATGTGCTGTTTGTACCCGGACGTTCAAATGCCTTTCTCTGAGGCATGTTCCTAATCTGGTTATTAAGTTAAGGAAACTGGCTTGCTGTCAGCTAGCAGCAGCAATACCTGTAGAATATATATATATACCCACACAGAGACATTTGTAAATTGACTTTAAAATAGCGGAGGACTAAATTTTTTTCTTGTACCTGTCAGGGCTCTAGGTTCCTCATCAGGCTTAGACAGGTCCCTGTAGATTTAAAATGCCCAGAAATGCCTCGGGGTGAAGAGAGAATGCATTTCTCTACCAAGATCACTGAGTTTATGTGCCCAGATGAAGGGGAGGGAGGTGACAGCTATGTGTGATCTACATTTTAAAAATTAAAAAATTATTCCTTACCTTCTTGAGCAAGGATCCTTATGAACTTGTACCCGAATCCCATTTTTTCCCCCCTTCTGGCTTTTTGAAGTCTAACTATGACTATGTCTTATTTATACCTTTTGAGCACTGTCTGATAAATAATTTAGCTCCCAATTTCTGTGGCACTGAAAGCCAGGGGAATTCTTTCTCCATGACAAACCCCTGCTGTGATTGATGGGGACTGAGGGCTGAAAAGTGACTCACTCACTCACGTGGTGGCAATGACACAATAATGCAAATTGTAATCCTTTGATATTTGCCTCAACTGTTACAAGGGTCTTGCAGAGTGTTCTCTGGGCTTTGGAGGTATTTTCATGTTACAGTGCTTTCTCATGAATAATCTATTATAATGTAGCGACAGTCTATATTTCCTAAATTTAGCTTCCTTGATATATTCTTAAATTTAACTAAGATTTGTGGCACATCATATATATATATATATATATATATATATATATATATATATTGGCAGCTTGCACAAGGAGGAAGTCTGAAATGTAGAAAGTGGGGTGAGAGAGCTTAAGAACATTGCTTGGGCTGCTATTCCCTGAACACATGTCTTGTAATCAATACACACCAAGTCTCATCCACACCCTCTGTGATCTGCGCCGTGCTGAGTCTATGCACAAGACTGACTCAAACTCTCTCAAATGCTGGCTGTCTCCTCACGTTGCTGAGGGTTTTTCATGTCGAAAATGAATTTGCTAGAAAGCGGGCTAGCCAGGAAAGCGTTTTCCAAGAATATCGGGGAAAGATGATACAATGAAGAAGGTGGTTGCCAACCATCAGGTTCAGAAACTCAGAGAACACCATGGCTTATCTGACTCATCAGGGTTGCTCTAAGGATAAGATACTGACCAGCCAGAGGCTTGGCCTTTACATGTGAAAGCACTGCTGACTTCCCCAGGACTACCCCTTCTTTACGTGAAGCCCTTGAAAACTTGTAGATCTAGCTAGCTGTTGGGTCCCCAACTTTAAAATGCATCATCATAAACTGAATATGTCACAATGAACTGGCATCTCATCAAACAGTAAGTAGCCAGAGCTTTTGCAGAAGTCATGTCACAAAACATAGTGACGTCATAGTGCATCTTTGGTTCCAGTGTCAGGGCCTCCCTGAATTGGTCAGAAGGGATTCCACCTGTATTTTACCACTTTGGAAAAGCATACAGAGCAAGATGACTCTTAAAGCCAACCTTCCCAATTGGGAAATCCAGCCAAATTCAATTACAGCTGTAGTGTAACTATTTCAATTAGTCTTTGGTATAATCTGGAAGGTTATAGTCCATGTACTTTCTCACACAGGGAGAAACTCCGTTTACATTAAGTCTGAGAGTGTGGTAGAATTTATTGATGACATCCACATCTTATTTAGTGATGCCATTGATTAAAAAAATACTAATTTCATAAGAAATTTGCCATATGATAATGAAAGAATGAGCTAGTAAGGACTTCCAAGAAAGTACCCCCGGCCTCCAATGCTTCCCTCTCTAGTATAGTCTCAAGGGCTTTCTGATAGATCTTATCCTAAATGATGTATCTTCCTTTCTGAGTTCTAATTCAGAGTTTCTTCATCTTCTCCTTTATCTAAGATGCTCCTCAGGTATCATAATAATGCCAAAGACCAAATTAAGATATTAATAGGGCCAGATGCCATGGAATGAATTTTGTTCTAGAAATAGATGACTTCTCTGCAACCCTGTCAAAACTGGGTTTTAACAGTGATGATGATAGACTGGTTTTGTTTTTTAAGGAAAATCTCTGTGTATTAATTTGAACCCACATAGGCAACAGTGTACAAGTGGCAGAATGAGATCTTTTATTAAAAGCTGCCTTTGCCACTTATCAATTCTTTCATCATTTTGGAGTTGGTGTTTAAGCAAACAAGACAGAAGCCTTAGGCAAATCAAACATCCCTGGGTTTTAGTTCATAATATGTGACACAAGCGTCTTTATTTTTTAGGATGATTCTCAGTATGAAAATATAAATATATATCTTAATTTCTATAATCAGGTTTTAAAAACAAAACAAACACCAAAAATACAAACAAGCAGCCCATAGCATCTTGCTATGTTGGCCAGGCCTGTTTCTAGCTCCTGGGTTCTAGGGAGAGTCCTTGCCCCAGCTTCTAGAGTAGCTGATACTAAACTATAGTCACTTTTAGACAAGGGTTTTTAACTGGTATTCAAGCCAAACAATCCTCTTGACTATTCTGAAGGAGCTGTCTAAATAGCTAATGAATTTCTTTTGATTAAGAACTATCAAAAGGGGGCTCTTTCTATTAAGATCATGATTTATCATTGACTATTAAGGAAGTTGGGAGATTTTTGGTAATCCAGAGACTTCTGGGTGTATTGATCAGTCTTTGAGATCTTCCACTTAATTGTATCTTCTACAGAGCACAGTTTCCTCTGGAAATTCTTGCCTAGAAGATTTGAATGTTTTTCCTTAAGGAAAACTTGAGTCCATTACAAAAATTTCAGAAATCAAAGTATACCAACACTCTAGAGCTAGACCCTAAAAGCCAGCTTTGTTATGGTCACTGCTTCTTACCCCTGTAAATATTCATTATTGTGATATTTTTAAAGGCTCTGTTTAGTCAAGCTTATTTTATCTGCCATACAAATATAAACGTCTGACCTTACTGTTACACATATTTTTATTTCATACTGGATAATATTCAGGGTATAAAGCAGATCGGCAATGTCGTATTCATTCCCTTTGGACTGTTCTTTGCTGTGATAAAAATCTGGGGCTTGCCACTGTCTAGCTGAGGAATTATTGAAAGGGAGGAACCTGTTTGTCTCTTCCAAGCTCCAGCCCTGGCACCTTTTGCAGGTGCATCATGGTATTGAATTAGGCATGAGGTTCCTCCTTAGTAACCAGCCTCCTGGGTTTTCATCTTAATTTACCTGTGCTGGAGCAAAGCTGTGTGTGAAAACTGTGCTTGGCAGTGAGTAGTGACTGTCTTAGTTAGGGTTGTACTGCTGTGAACAGACACCATGACCAAAGCAAGTCTTATAAAGGACAACATTTAACTGGGGCTGGCTTACAGGTTCAGAGGTTCAGTCCATTATCATCAAGGGAGGAACATGGCTGTATCCAAGCAGGCATGGTGCAGGAGGAGCTGAGAGTTCTACATCTTCATCTGCTAGTGGAAGATTGACTTTCAGGCAGCTAGAGAGAGAGTCTTAAACCCACGCCCACAGTGACACACCTACACCAAGAAGGCCACACCTCCAAATAGTTCCACTCCTGGGCCCAGCATATACAAACCATCACAGTGACCTTAGCTTTTCCTCCTGAGGCCATTTCATGTGAAACTGCAGAAAGAAAAGAGCATGGCTACTGGGTGGAACTTTTGAAGAAAGATCATTTGTATCAATACATGATCTTCATTTCTTTCACTGTTCTCATTTCCTTATGCTGAGGTGCAATTCTCATGTGGTGTGCCTGCATATTAAAGCCCTATAGCTATCATTTTGTTAAGCAATATATCCATGAGACAGTCCCACTCAGGTAATCCAGGCTTCAGGTTGATTCGAATTCCATTTTTAAAAATGCTTAATGTATTTGTTTAATTGAAAAACATTGCATAGCGTACCTCTCAGAGCACAAAACAAGTTTATAGTGAGGTCATTTTCAGGCAGTGATATGGGCGATTGACTTTTCATTTATCCATTTATTTGTTTATTTTGTAAATCCATGCAAGAAAAAGTGCCCTCTCTTGCCTGGAGGACTGTCATCTGCTTAGGACTCTCTCTTTCTCTCTCTCTCTCTCTCTCTCTCTCTCTCTCTCTCTCTCTCTCTCTCTGTCTGTCTCTGTCAACATATCCTTTGGAAAGAGGTTAGCCTCTTTAAGTTGGGTAGGAGCTGAGCATGTAGTGTGTTTGGCCCTTGGGGGAGGAATGAAGAGAAGAAGTGGGGGAGGGGGAGGAAAGAGGTGAGGGGAACTTAGCCATCCTCACTTCCCCAGCGCTGACATGCTGAAGACATTTGTTTCTATACTGAAAACCGTGTTCGTGAAACTGACAGGTCTTGGATGTGAGATCGTGGATGATCCAGCCTGAGTCATACTTGGTTTGACTCAAGAATTCTCTGAGGATTCAGATAAACAATTACCAAGAAACAGGCTTGGTTAGGAAGAGGCATTTTGCTTGCTTTCTTCCCACCCTCTTCGTTTTTCTTTTGAAAGAATTGCTTTCCATCGGCAGTGCATTTGTTTGGCTGAAAAATGATCGGCTGGCATATTCCATTTGTTGGATATTTCATACCATTAGCTTTATCATCCCAAGCTGTAAGTTTTTTCTACATGAGATAATTTAAAGGACCAGTAAACCCGAAGGTACTTCAGAACCTATGTTGTCTGACCTGAGTATTTCTTAGATGATAAATAACTAAAACACTCTACAAGCTAAGTGACATGCACACACCCACCTGATCCTGTGATCGTCCCAAAATTGGGATTAGGCAGTAAAGTCCTTTACTAGGTCTCCTCCTATCTTTTACCCTGTGTGTACAGTTTGGCTATCTGGTAACTTTCCTGGTTTATACATGTATGAGCTGGGTACTTTCCATGACAAATCGTTTATCCTTTTTAATTCTGAGTCATCTTAGTTGCTAACTTAAAATTATAAGTCAAGGCAATATGTTTCATTTACAGGTGATATTGATGATTGATTGTCAGTGACTCAAACCTTCCTTTCTGCATAGCTTCCTACCTGTCCTGAGGCTTGCAAACACAATTGTTTTTGTCATTGAATACGTCTGTGGGACACCCATGCTAGCACAGTTTCTCTGAGAATAATAAAATCAGGACTAGTCTGGACTTCTTTTTGGTAAGGTCTGCTATCTGGCGTAGAAAATTCTTCCTCAACACCAGAAGGTAGCTTCTGGTAAAATTTTCCACTGTGAGCTTACTCAATCCCAGGCAAGGTCAGAGCACTACGGGAACCTATGCTTCTTCTAAACAGGTGCAGGTTACAGGATGGGTCGTTGTGTAGTCAGTAACACTTTACAAGTTCAGAGTCTTTATCCTGACCCAAATAACTGTAGACCGTAGTGAGTGCAGTGCGCTCAGAGTCTGTGTCTTCTCTCTGCTTACATTCTTCTTTCTCGCATGGAGCATATGGAGTACAGAGGTGAATTGTTGAGCATGTGGCATATGGAGGTGGGTAATTCCTTCAGTGCTATTTTTACCTTAGCTCTACAAACTCAAAGGATCTTCGTACTGGGCCCGCATCCCATGTGGCTTTATTTTTTTAAACTTTCATCCCTTTCCTTTCTTCCTGTCATGTTTATTACTAAAAGACAACCAAGCTTTCCAGTTGTTTAATGAAAAGCTTACTTTAGTGCTGTCTGCATAGTGCACCGGGCACCTAGTTGTCTTCCTTGAAAGTAATTTTTCTCCTTCAGAAAAGAGCAGTCTTCATATTTAACATATTTCTGTTTCTGCTCTTGTTCTGTCGTTATTGGTTGATCAACTCTGTTGTAATTATGATATGCACTGTTCATCCTATGGAGATTGGTTTAGGAACAGGCACACACAGCAGACTGGGTCCAGCACAATGATCCACCACTTGGGAATTTGTTTAACTGGATGTCAGGATGCATGGAGAAGCCACCCATGGGGTCAGGGAGAGAGAAGCAGCAAACACACATAGTAGAGGGGAAACTTAAGTTCTCCATGGCCACCCAAACTGCCCAGAGTTCCTGGAGTGAGAAGGAAAGGATTAGACCTCGGAGCAAACTTGTATTGGCTAATTCTAACCCAGTAGTTTTGGACATTTTTTTTTTACTTTGAAAATATGATTATTTGTTTTTATTTAATAGCAGTAAGTATCAGAAATGAAAGAAAAACCCTATATGGTTTTCATGAGAGTTTTGCCTTCTATAGAAAGATAGAAGTCGTAATGGGTCTGAGTAACTGTGACTTTAGATGAATCATCAAGGTCTTTATATTTCTCAGTGTCTCATTTGTCTGATGAGACACACTCTCCTGCTGCAGGACACTAAAGACCTGGGGGGCATGGAATGACTAATGAGTCTAGTTAGTAGCCTGTGTCTCACAGGACTGCCCACAGCCCATGCACAGCTACGCAGAGAGGCTGTCAAGGGGGCATATTTAGGCAGATGACATTTTCATTTAGCCGATCGTCTGTGTCCCATTCATTCCTTTCCCCCAGATTCCTTTAAGAGCTGAATCCTGCTTAGAAGAAATCACACAAATATTCCACACAGCCCTCACCAGATAACCTACTCTGAAGTTGGGATGTGGGTGGAGACTCCATCGCACCAGTGATTTTGGATCTGCAATAGAAGTGACAGAATTCTGTTCTGTTATCCCAAGTATTACATAATCTCAAAGTCAAAAGACTCCTCAGAAGCATCCATCCATAGAGTCTGGTTATTGGAGCCTATTGATTAAAACTGAGTATCAATTATTGGGTCTACAGATGAATAAAAATAAAATTTAGGTTCATTGTAAATACTAAACTTATGCTGGTGTATATTGTAGAAATTCTTTGAACTGATGTTGCAGTATTATAAAATTAAGTACAAATACATTCATAAAGTCATATTTTATACAGCATAAATAAGAAACACATATTTTTCTCCTCCTCTTTCTCTTCCATGCTGGGATTATGGTTTGCAGATGCTAGGCAAGTGCTTTATCAGTGAATTGCATTCTTAGCTCTTGATTTTTGCTGTTGCTATTTGGCAATATGTCTCAATATGGTGTAACTCAAGCAAACTTGCCTTGAACGTTCTACAACCAGGCAGAGTTGTCTTGAGCTCACAACCCTGATGCCTGTGCTTTGTCAGTGTTGAAATTAGATTTATGTTCCTTCATATCTGATTCTTTATTTCCGATCTTTCCAAGAGTTGAAGAACTGGACTGAAGGTGTGGCACATATCTACACTGGAGGGGTGATAGAGTATGAGTTTTGGACATTTAAGGCATGGTTTCAATTCTTGGCACTGCCAGGGGACAGGAGCATTGATTCGTGGAAATCATTCAGTCATTTCTGTTCCTCTAGCAGATATAGGTTGAATATCTCTAGCTTCCTAAACCAACATGCTCCAAAATTAGCAATCTTTGAGTATCAGCATACCACCACCTATATACAGTTGGTTACTTACTCTAATGTGGAATGTCGCAGTCAAGAATGCAAGCACACTAAGGATACTGTATAGTAGTGAGAAAGTACACCTTAGGTAAAGTTGTCCCTCTCTGAGAAAAGGGTGTGGAGGTGATGCCAAAGAGACCGGATCTCTTGGTCAAGAGGTGAGTGGAGGCTGGAGAAGTTAGAAGTCTGTGGATTCATTTCCGGCCATGCTTCACTTGCTTTCTGAAGAGATTGTTTTCTTAATGTTTATTTGTATGGTCAGGGTTTTGAAATTCAGAATGCATTTCTTTCTAGGAATAACAGAGTCAGAGTTGGGAAAAATAAATTCAAAGCGAGGCTCCATCACACATGCCTCTAATAGTTTACTAACGGGAACAACTAAGTGGCCAAAGGGGATCCAAATTACTGGACAAAGCCTTTGTTTTGCTGAAAAAGTAATTCCGTAGTTGTCACTCACATAGAGAAACCTTCTGTTTGTCCAACATTACAATGTTAGGGTCACAAAGTAGAGATGTGCTTTTCAGGAATGAGAACATGGTTGACTCTGCCTAGACAATGATGTCATGAAACTTAGACTTGAATTCTGTACATCACTAAACTCAGCGCTCAGACAAAAACTGCCCTTGCCACAAAATCAGAGAATACTAATTTATGTGATTGCTTTACTGTCTTTGAAATTCATTACACTGTAGAAAATGTTAAGGTTTATATGTGTACTGGGCTTGCTTGTTTCCAGACACAAAGCCAGGTTGCAAAGGCTATGAGTTTATACCCCACTCTACCACAGTCCTCTGTGTCGAATGGGGAATTGAGCCTCATGCCTGACCATTGTTGATTACATCTCTAGCAATACGTATACCTAGAGAAATCTGTTGTTTACTGGAATATTAATTATTTTCTCAATGTTTGTTAAATCTGATTTATCTTTACTATTTAAAAACATATCCAACATAAGATAAAAAAACATTTTTTCTGGTGATTGTCTAAGCTGTTTTTCATAAGATACATCTAAGCAAGGAGCTTAAAATCTATGTCCAACTTCAGCATCATGGCCAATGTTTTGGGAAAAGCAGGTGTCTCTGGTTGCTGCTGAGCTGGTCTTGTGCTTTCATGGTATGTTTCTGTTGGCCATGGTATGCAGCTCATAAATTTTCAAGCATAGGTAATAGCACTTGATTTGTGAAACCCTGCCTTTGCGATAAAACCAGACCCATATCAGATAAAGCCAGTGCAGCGTTGAGAGTGGCTATGTCACTGCCAGTGTAGAATATGAAGCCAAAGTGCAGTGATTGTTGGCGATCCTCAAAAAGTGGATGCAGGTGGACAAAGCTTCAGTCAAGTTTGTTACAAATGAGTCTACTTTTGGCTAAGCCATATTTTTATAAACTGTAATCTGATCGGCATGCAGATAAATGAACTCAGCAAATGTCTTTTTAAAATGGCTGTGATCATGAGACTTTGAAAATACATAGATCTATACTTTACCCTGCCTGTAATCGTGATTATTTTGCAGGGACAACTACCCAAAGTTGGGGTGAGATGTTTAGGTCCTAAGAAGTTGGTGGTAAATTTCTTCTGCATGGATTTGTGTGGGGGAGTTCATAGCACCAGAGAACTACTGTTTATGCTGGTTTTATCTACCTATGTGAAGTTTTTATGACTTAAAAGACTGAATACCACCTTTATTATGAAAATTCCCAAAGCTTTTAAGGTAGGTGTTCTTAGGACCATTATTCAGATAATAAGCATGCGAGAAATCTTGGAAGCATGAAGTAAGGGGCCTTCCCGTTCAGCTCTCTGATTTTATAGTTAACCTCAGCAACATAGAGATTGCTCAGTGATTATGTTTTTAGATTTCAAAAGAATATGCAACTCAATATTACATAGTGAGCTAGGAACAGTCCTGAAGTAAGCAGTTAAGGGTGTAATCCTACAGCCTTTGCAACCTTCTTGTCCTCCATGTCCTCATGGCTTCAGGGGTTGCCTGCAGGTGAAGCTCCCTACATAGGGCTCTCTCTTTTAAGGGATGGACTTGAGACTTCCATATGTGGTTGTGTAAGTACATTGCACCTACTACATTGTTTTGTGAATGTGTGTGCATATTCACAGAGAAACACACACACACCCAAAAAAAAACCAAAGCGAAACACACACACCCCTTTCCTGTGACACTGGCCTTTTAAAACTTCAGCACCAAGGACAGTACCTCTGCCTTCAGTAGACGATTCTTGGCAAAGCTGTAGAGTTGGATGCATTCATGTTCCTGCCCTATACAGAAACTTGTGTTATTTACTTCACACAGTGACAGTTTACATAACAGAATGACTACAAGGTTTAGAAAGCGGTGCTCTGACTCGGAGTGAGGCCTTCACTTAGGCTGTTGTGGTAACTGTCTCCTTCCTCTGTTCCACAACTACTAACCACAGAGCCCTTTGCTTTTCTCCCTCGAGGCACTGTTCAAAGGCTCCTTCATGCTTGTAATCTCAAACCACCCATTATGGGGGCTCCAAGTCAGCTTGGAAATAACCCCATGTGCCTGAAAACATAAAAGGCAGCACACGCAACTGCTGTTAGTCTGAGGCATCCTTTCTGCTCAGTCTTGAGCCTTCAGTTATTTCAAGTTAGGTTGTGTTTGTGTAAGACCATTTGTATACAATATTTATATGACTCCTGTTGCTGAAATTGAGAGCTGATGTCTTGTTCACATTTGATGGAGATTGGGACTTCTCATCAATATGATCAACTTATTAGTCCTGGGGTAGAAGCCTTGACTGGGCTTTTTGTACAATCCTCCAGCAACACAGAACCAAGAACCAAGAAATCTAAACACATGCGGTCACATGAGCATCAAAACAGAAATGTGTTTTGTATCAGTGAACCTCAACACTCAATTATTTAAAATGAAATATTGCAAGACCTATGCATCTGTGAACAATAAGGACACTGTGACATAAGAGAAGTCTTCCTGAGACTGCCTTAGGGGTCACAAATCCTAGCTATCATGAGAATGGGAAAGCTACATAGACACTATTTCCCTTCATTCATAGTCCCCGTTACTAAGTTACACATGAGTCATACTCTTCCCACCCACAAGCAGGATAAGCACTCATACACCAAGTTTACCGATGGGACATATTTCTCAGGTGGAGTGAAATTATTCACAAGAGGCATAAGTATTTTGAGTGAGTATTATCCCGAACCTTAACAACACTGGTCACAGGACCATTTGTGTCATTCTGTATCAGTTGTACATGCAGGCTGTTCTTGTCTTAGTCGAAATGCCTTCCTAGAGCATTGCGGTGGTCCCAGTCACCAGCTATACAATTTTCTACATTTGGAAGGCTCTGGCTTTTATTCCTGTTTTTCCTTCTTAAGGTTGAATGTTTCACAATTTATCAAAACTTACCATACTTTATTAATATGGTAGTGATTTCTTCCTTTCAGATATATTTGGTGTGACTTGGAATATTTAGCGTCGTGTCTCCCTTCTGTCTTTGGAGAAACAGTTCTTTGGTAAAGACACTAATTAGTGACTTCATTGCATTTGGTTCTTTCCTTCATATCCTTTTGTTTTTCCACATTTTTTCTGACCATCAGTCAGGGATGTTAACCTGACTAGATCCCTCCAACCTCACTTGCCCTATCAACTCGTCAGAATGCTCATGACTTCTTTCTTTAGATAGCTGCTTCTCAGATATTACCAGACCCCTCAACTGTTTGTTTCACTTGAAACTTCAGCCTCCCAGCTTTGGCAGTGTTCCCTCTTAGCTCCAGTAGACCATCTGTAGTCTTCACACCTTCATTTGTGCTCCTGACATTGTTGGAAGGAAAATCCTCTTTAACTATGGTGGCTGGCTACATTCCAAACTTAGGAGTTCCAATCTTAGCTGGACTCTCAACCTAATCATCAACCATTCGTCTTTATCTCCACTCTCAGTCATTCCATTTCCAAAACTGCAACTCTTCCGCTCCTGTTGTTCCACACACTCTCAACTGAAGATATATTTCTGGGTCCTCTTTATTCACACTTCCTACTTTCACCCATCTCATTTTCTTGATATTTCAAATACATGGCTTCTATTCTTTAAGCTCCAACACTCAAAGGGCATCCCTAGCTAATATTTAAATAATTGACTGTTGACTTGTGACTCTGTATCCCATACCTACCATTCCATCAAAAATCTTCTAGCAAGGATTACCAGTGTGACCTGATTTTAAGTTTAGTGGGATTTAAGACTTCCTTGACTTCTTTCATGTTGCTATAGTGAATGAAGATGATGCTTCACTCTGGTCCTTAGGCTTGCATCTGTGGCTCACCCCTTCATGATTCTCTGATCACCTTTACTCTTGAGGCTTCTTCCACGTTAACTTTCTTTGCTGTTCTGAAGTTTGGGTTCCATTTAGATTCTTGCTCAATAAATTGCCCTTGACCAATCTCATTCTCTTCTTTTCGGTTTGCGTGCCTCAATGGAGCTCAAATTCTGTGCTTCCGACTGTCTTCTGGATGCTCCAACATCTCAGATTTCAATTCATTCCAAACTAAACTACCTACTTTATCTACAATCGAAACATGTTTCTTCTATCCGTCTGCTCCATCTTTTGGAGTGGAAGGCATTGCCTGACTTTGAACAAACTAGGACTGGACGATTCAATCCTCACCCCCTTCATCTTCTTTTTGTTTTCTATTATAGTGTGTCTACTTTATCTACGTTATACTTTGTATTCCCTTGATACCCAGCTAGCCCAGAGTTAGAGCCTAATAAATGTTTTAATTATATTTTATACCACACCAAAGTGTAGACAACTAGAGCAGAACTTGATTCCAAGGGATAAATCTATCCTCAACTTTGATGTGTCTATTAATATTTAGGCCTACTGGAAAGATACTTAACAGTTTGCAATGCCTTGAGGCAAATTTTTTTTTTCCTGAGGTGTAAAGTATGCTGTTAGAGTCTGATTCATGATTTTGACCTTGTTTATTAAAAGCAAAGTGAGCAACTTGAGCCTCAAGGACCTGAATAACTGGGAATATTAGCCTGGAGCCAGGAATTCAATAATAACAGATTGTTTCATCCACAGGAGCTTACTGTTGAAATCTTTGCCCTAAAAGGAAGATCATTATTCTTACTTGTGCATTTTTATTAAAGGATCTGCTATTTGGACTAGAATATTGAGCTGAAGCACAGTGGCATATTGAAAATATGAAAAATAAAATGTTTTCAGTGATCACAAAATGTTAATTCAATGATTCACAGGAGGCAGTGGAGGGGACAGTAGATCCAATGAGAACATTTAATTGATTCTACATAGGGGCTTTAAACATGGTTTAAACTGAATAGTCAAGGAAAAATCCACTTTTCCCGGAACATGGCTTTTATTGTTTACAAACATTATTAATTGACCAAGGTGCTTAGAATTGTCATGGCCATGTGATCTTAACTTACTTTCTCTATAGATCACAGCCAAGACTGTCTCGCAAAGAGTAAGTTCAGACAGATGGGTAAGAGGCTCGTTTATATTCAGAGAACTCATTCTGGTTGTAGGTTTTAAAAGGCACAGTGGAAACATTTACCTTAGGTTACTGATTTCAAATCTTAGGGCATGTTTAAATAGATACTGAAAATCTTCCCCTCTTAACTAGTAAAGACCGAACGAACTATGGCCCACTTCTACCTGTTTCTGTAAATTCTGAATAGTATAGGTTTGGTAATGAGTACTATAGTAATCATAGTTTCAATTTTAGAATGCTACAATGCTTTATTATATACCTTCCATTGGTGGCACTACTAGTAGTCTTAAAAATTAATCAGCCAGCTGCTATCATTGGTATTTCTGTAGATGGGAATGCCCAAGTATTTGAAAGTTAAATGGCACATCTCGATCCTCACAGCTGATGCACCAGTTTCCGCTGAATGGATTTCAAGCCATGTGCAACAAACGATTGCTACCTACATTCACCTGTGCTTGAAACATTGGGAGGGCTCGGTGTAGGTCTGTTTGTAAAATAGGTTGGTCTAAGTGGAATGGAAGTTCACTCCCAATCTTTCCCTTAAAGTATCCACTTACACAACTTCAACAGCACATGTTTGGGTCGTAACAGAATGATATGGAGAATTTCAGTTGAATTTGAAAGTCTTAAAAATAAACAAGATGTCATCCTAGGAAAGGTTCTCAAGAGTCAAAGGATGAGTATTTTATTGTTACTCTACCTGAAGTTAGTTGCATCCAACCTGTTATCTTTTGGGAATCTCTTTATCAAAGAGTCCTCCCCTCCAGGTTTGCATTTCGGAAGGGGGATGAGGGAAGAGTGGAAGAGTCAGAGGAGGTGAACAACACCAAGGAAATTGCATCCTCAGCAGGGCTGTTACACATACGAACTCACAGAGACTGTGGCAACATGCCCAAGATCTGAACAGTTGCAAGCCAGATGAAAATCTCAGCACTGGAGAGAGGAAGTGGACACACACTGCTACCCCTATCCAAGAAGCTATTTGCAATGGATACCTGTGGGCAAATGGAGAATCCGTAGTCATTAATGGAGTGTCACTGGGTCTATCAACCACACCCCAGGGCAAACCCCATGCCTGGCAATACAAACCAACCACAACCCATGCTTTTTTGACGTGATCTTTTATTTTTGTTTTGTTTGGGTACTTTTTGTCTTCTTGTCTTTTTTGTTTGTTTGGATTTTCATCTTTCTCATTTGAGAGAGAAAGAACATGAGCGTGAGTGGGTCGGGGTGTGTGGGGGTTCTGGAAGAGTTGGGGGAAGGGAAGAGATATGATCAAAATATATGAGAAGAAATCGTTAAACAATAACATATTTTTTTTTTTAAAAAATCACCCATACATGCAGCTTCAAATAGCAAACATTTCTTTTCTCATCGTTTCTGTGCACCAAGAATTTGGGTGCAGTTTAATTTGTTCCTTGGGCTCCTGCTCTTTCTGCAGCTAAAGAACAACAAGTAGGTTGTACATATTGGCGCTCTCTAGAGACTGGGCCAGGTAGAGGTCTCTGTACAAGTACACTTAGATGGCTGCAAATAGGTCTTGATTCTTTCTGGCAACTGGCTGCAGACAACAAGATTTGTTTTTTATTCTTTTCTGCCAGTGCCCTCTCTTTTAAGCAGCTGGCTTCCCTCAGATCAGGAGAGAATCAGAAAGGGTGGAAGAGACAAAAAGCAAGATTGTTTTCAAATAGTACTGATGGCAGTAGCTCTCCATTCTTCCTGCCTTTTCTTCTTTAGAAGAGCCACGGGGTTTAGTTTGTACTCAGGAGAGTGGGGCAGTACCATGGTGGGAACATGAGGAGGTGAGAATCATCGAGTCACCATGAGAATACCTGTTATATCCATACTAGATGCCATTGCTCAACAACTCAAAGGACATAAAGTTTCAACAGACTGGCCTTTCCAGACTCTAAGTGAAAAGTTACAGAAATTCAGAACTCAAACTGGCTTTAGTAGAAAAAAAATTTTACAAAAGAAGTCACAGGATAGTCCTGAGATTAGATTCCACATCCACTCTGTTCTGTCTCCCTCTGGCACTCATGTTTGGTTTCTGCCTAGCTTTTCCATTGAGTTTCGTGGTGATGTCTGCAGCTAGGAGAGATGGGTGTCACAATGAGCCAAATCACAAGTTCTGTGCATCACTCTTCTCTGAGTCTGGGAGAAAGTGACCAGAGCAAATAATGAAACCATAGCATCTACTTGCATCTGTCTGTCCCTTTTATGTCCTGCCTTTTCTAATTCATACAGTTCACGATATGTTTGGTCTCTTGAGCCCATGTGAGCTGTAATAACAGAATCCCGTTGACTGTGCATCTGGTAAAGGGCTGGGATTTATTTCTCACTTGTGGAGGCTAAAAGTCCAAGATAAAGATCCCAGCCATCATGGAATCAGACAAGGGTCAATTTCTTATCAACACTGTCTGTTTGCTTATTTGGACAGCTTGCTGGGAGAAAGGTCAAGGCAGCTCTCTGAGACCTTTTTTAGAAAGACACTTATCTGATTCATGAGGGGTGCACTCTTGTGACGTAAGCACCTTTCATCAGCCCCAACACTTTACTTTTTAATACTGTTGCCTTGAAACTTAGATTTTGACCATGAATCTGGCAAACATATTGGTAGTGATGGACCTCAAGATGCACATGGCGATGTGCATTATTTAGTTGGCAGAATGGGAAGTCAACCATACACAATAAAAGATGTCATGTAAAATAATTGCTTAGAGTCAATAACAGTGGGTAAGCTATAGGTTTGCAGTCCCATGAAGAACAACAAAGATGCCTCCTAAGCATTGTGGTATAACCAGTATTAGCAAAACATATCCTTATGACTATAGTTAGTTATCTATGTTGAGTTTCCATGTGAAAACAAAACTTTATTAATGTGTTGGCTTGTAGAAAATATAGTGTGTGTTTGTGTGTGTGCACACATGCGTGAGTGCATGCTCGTGCTCACACAGATAGTAAGTGGGATTAGCTGGGGCCATTGAGGGGTCAAATACTAGGTGTCCAAGGTTGCTCATGCATAAAATTAAACCTAATAAGCTGTAGCCACAGCTTTATAGCAGCTTGCTTGTTGATGGCTTATTATATGCCCCCACCTTTAAGTATCTAAAATATTAGACCTGGGGGTCAGTACTAGTTTTCACAGAGAGAAAATAGATTTGTTGAATTGCTCTCTGATGAAATTAGATTTTGCTTGGTCGATTGCAAAACCACAAATCATTTGTCAGGCCTTGGTGGAGTTTTCCACTCTATGGTTCAGTGTAAACTGGTGTTCGTGTCATTCACTAAGCCAAACGGGTTTCCTTTGCAACCCACGCTGGAGCTGGAGAGATAGATGGCATAGAGGGAACAGCACATACTGCTTTGCCATGCAGTGGACCCGGGTTTCCAGACCTCACACTAGAAGGCCCACAACTGCCCACACCTCTAGTTCTAGGAGATCCAACACCCATCGTGTTCTCTCCTGGCCTTCTCAGGTACACAAGTGAAGTGGTGCACACCAAATCACACAAGAGCACACATGTACAGAATGAATGAATGGATGGATGGATGGATGAATGAATGACGAAATCTTTTTAAAATGGTTTTAGAAACTCACACATGGTGTGTGATTATCTAGTAACCTGAGTTACTGAGGATCAAAGGTGTGTTGGATGTTGGTTACTAACCCCAATGAATATCTAATGGACGGGTTTTCAGGGCTGGACATAAGGAAGTTTTGGACTGTTTCAGTCCTACTTAATTTTGTTAATTTTATATGAAAGTACTTTGTCCTGGGTTATACGCAGCCCCATTTGGTAGAAGTATTCCTGTCATGTCAACCTTCTTTTTTTCACTGCATCTCTACGTCCTTCTGCTTTTTCTTTTTTATACCCAGGCCAGCTCAGTACTTGGAGATTGACGCCTGTGCTTACTTATGATATTAAATGGCCAGCAGACATTAGTAGGGTTATAAAAATTAATACGAAAGTCAGTTTTTGGACTGGAGAGGTAGGTCAGACTCAGAACACTTGTCCTGTTTCATGTAAGGCTTTGGTTTCAATTTCTAGTACACGATTCATGATAACAGCAACAACAATAACAATGCACTGAAAGCCAGGCCTCGGGTGTGAGAGGAAAGAGAGCCAGAATGTGGACAGAGAAGAGTCCTATTGTGTTCCAGGTAGTCTCTTCTACTCTGCTAACATGCCCTTCGCTTCTGGGTGTCACGTGCAAGCTAGCACTACTATACATGGGAAAGGTACCTGTAATCTGAATGGAAGAACAGAGGTTACTTACAGAGAGCATGGGTGCACTACCATATATAATCCAATTTTGTTCTGTGGGGGTTTTAAAAGCATAGCTGGGACGTAAATAGGAAATTTCCTCTCCCCTCCCTAAATAGGAAATCTCCCCTTCTTCTTTCTTTCCCCTTCCCCTTCCTCCCTCCTCCTCTTTTCTCCTCCTTCTCCATCTCCTCCTCCTCCAACTCCTCCTCCATCTCCTCCTCCTCCTTCTTCTCCTTCTCCTCCTCCTCCTTCTTCCTCTTCCTCTTCTTCCTCCTCCTCCTCCATCTCCTCCTCCTCCATCTCCTCCTCCACTTCCTCCTCCTCCTTCTTCCTCTTCTTCCTCCTCCTCCTCCATCTCCTCCTCCTTCATCTCCTCCTCCACTTCCTCCTCCTCCTTCTTCCTCTTCTTCCTCCTCCTCCTTCTTCTCCTTCTCCTCCTCCTCCTCCTCCTCTTCTTCCTCCTCCTCCTTCTCCTCCTTTCTCCTTCCCTCCCCCCCCACCTGAAAGCGGTAACCCATCTTTTCTCTGACCACTGCAGTAGAAGCTATAGAGGGAATAGCACAGAGAAGCACAGCATTAAGTAGCTTGAGGATGATGCGCTGACTGTGGTAAAGGGGTGGAATCTTGCTCTAGTGTGTTGTGGTTATGAGCCCGGACACTGAGAAGAACAAACATCCCCTTGAATGCCGTCTCAGCCCCTTTGAACCATGTCACTTCATCTCTGATTCATGATGGCATCATCTCTGAAAAGGGAAGTGTAATAACATCCACGCCAGGACGTGGTGAAGCCATAACATGAGATGATTCACTTCTAGTGTAGCACACACACTACATTCTGAGTCTTATTTCTCAGGAGTGTAAGCTCATCGGCCATCTGGCTTTTGGAGGAGAGTCTTTTTTTATAAATTAATGATGGTTGAAGTAAGAAACAAAACAAGCCATAAGTTAGTTATCTTTTTGCACAAAATGATTGTTTATACTCAACTCTCTTGTTCTCCATGTTAAATAGATGTCTGTTGACTTAAAAATTAAACTAGACATGTCTGGGGAGATAACTTGGTCAGTTAAGCACTTGCCACTCAAGAATGAGGACCTGGGTTTTATCTCTAGCATTAACATAAAAAGCTAGGTGCTTTGCACTTGAAACCCAGCACTGGATACTAGAAAGGTGGAGACAGGAGGATTGCTTGGCCAGCCTCACCTAATCTTTGAGATTGAACTCCTAGTGAGAGACCTTGTCTCAAAAGACAAGGTTGGTACCTCATGAAAGGTGATGCTAGAAGTGTTGACCATTGCCTGTCCCCTAAGTAAAACTAATGCAGAGAAAATATTTGCTTAAATTGGGAGCCTTTTAAAAAACATCTTCCCTTCTATCCCACTATTCCTGTTAATGTGTCAGAAGCTGATAATTATGAGAATTCTATGGGAAATAAATATCATTGCCTCACTGCTCTATTGACTTCGATATCCATGTTTTAATACATTGAAAGGGATCATGCTCCGAGATCCCTAACAAATGAGCAGAAATATCCTAAGTGTCTCAGTTCTTAAGTTTAGATAGTCAGAAAGATGAGTAAAATTAAGTTCCAAAATGGGTTACCAGATAGAATATTCCTTATCTACGTGTGTTTTTCTTATGTTTCTATTGAAGAGAAAAAATTGTTTTTTTCAGCACTTCAAGCCACAAGTGGGTTATTTAGACTCCATTTGCAAGACCTGCTCTTAAATATTCATGGACACTTAGGAAGAAAATTGTGAAATTGATGTGTTGGCCATGAATCCTTAACCTTGTTGTTATATGTTGCCAAGGAAATAGAAGCTCATCACTAAAAGAGGAACCATCTGCAAGGACATCTCTCTGTTTGCTGCATCACTCCTGAACTTCCATCACTGACCAGTTGCTACCTAGAGGAGGAGGCTGCCTCCAGCAGGGGATAGCCTTGGCCTAATGTGTCACTCTTCCTCTGATATAAACAAGTGAGATCAACCAGATTATAACCTAGAAATACATGACTCATTCTTTCATGGTATTATAATAATCAAAAAATAACATTTATGTGTTCACCAGTTCTTTAGCTTTGAATCAGCAACACACTATTGAGTCAAAGGAGAGGTACTGCCCCTTGGTTAAAATCTTAGACTCTAGAGTAGGCATTAATTGGAATGCTAGCACCTCTACTTAATTGATTTTTAACCCTGTCAAAGTTGGTTAACTTTCCTAAGCGTCTCCAGTTTCCACCTCTATAAAATGTGCATGACTCTGAGAGCTGTGATCCCTTGTGGACATCAGGTGAGGTCGATAGTAATGCCCTCATCATGGAGAGTGCTTCTTGATAAGCAGAAAGGGTAGCTGCCATGGTGAACAGGAAAGATAGCCTGTGAGCCAAGATGCCCCGTTTCTGATACTGACTCAAATACCAATTAGCTATGTACTTCATGGCTAATAATAACATAACATCTTTCCATACCTTAATCGTGACTGGAATGAAAGAAATTTGCCAGGCAACCCCAAGGGATCTCTAAAGCAGACTCTGGATCAGCAGTAGGTAGCATTTAAACAATACACTGCACCAAAAGTCTTTATCCATTGCCACTGGCAGTTAATTATGTCAGCCACTACTTAAACATTCCTCTATGTGTATGTGGAGGAGAGATCTTTCCTCTTCTCCTCCTCCCTCTCTCTAGAAATTTCTCTGCAGCTTGTTCCAAGGATAGGTGTTAAGGAAGAAATTAACACCCACTTCTTACCTTGTGAACTCTAACTGCTCTTAATTGCTTCTTTTAAGACAGCTCCCTGCTCATGGGTTTATAAACCCCGCCCTAGTTCAGACTCTTCATATCAAGAACCCCTTATCAGGTACAAGCTTATGCAGTGGTCTTACAGGAAAGCACATGACTTCTAAATGCACCACCTGATCAATCTACTAGACACAAACCTACCGGTACACTCAGCCTCCACGGGGAGTGTCAGGACCTTAGGAACTCCTCCCAATTCCCATCACACTCAGTTTAGTTCTTAAATCCCACTGGTGGTAAACCAGCATCCCAGTCTCTGAGGCGACATGAAATGACTTTAGCATGATTTTAAAACTGATATAGTAACTAGCTGTTTCTGTTGGCTATGAACGCCAGAAGGGCCCAGCTGTTCATAGTGGGTGCCTATGTTTAACTCTAATGGAGAAGCCCACACTTTTTTTTAAAACATGTCAGGCCATTTGATATCACTTTCCTTTAAACCTAGAAGGCTTAAATGAGAGTGCTATTTCTGATGACCTGTTTTAAAATCAGTTCTTCAAGAAGGATTATATGGGGCTGGAGAGATGGCTCAGAGGTTAAGAGCACTGACTGCTCTCCCAGAGGTCCTGAGTTCAATTCCCAGCAACCACATGGTGGCTCACAACCATCTGTAATGGGATCTGCTGCCCTCTTCTGATGTGTCTGAAGAGAGCTACAGTGTACTCATATACATAGAATAAATAAATCTTTAAAAAAAAATAGAAGGATTATATGTTGATTTAGGTTCTACAGGTATCTCCCCCCCACCCCCCCAGTACTTGTACCCTCTCCCTCAAGTGATGGTTTACCCTGAGGAACTCAGAGTCATCCAAATTTACATCTACCATCCAATGTGGCTGTTACTAATGCCCTTTAATTTTCAATTTGTCCTAGGCAAGGGGGGGGGGGATTAAAATGTTCCCAAATGAGATGATGTTGATGTTTGTGTGTCCTTATGATTTTGGTAGAAAAATATATTCCCTGCAGATAAATTTTATGGTCTATAAACCACCTCTCAATGAAGCTGTTTTTAATAATTTGTGCAATTTTGAATGATAAATTATGTCTTCTTTTTTTTTCCATCTCCAACCATTTGTAAATATGCTTTTAGTTAGAAATAATAGGAGGAGAGAAATGACAGATCTGGCAGCTTCCTGTGTGTGTGATACTGGGCAAGGAACTCAGAGATCCTCTCACATAGCACTTACAGGGTTTGCTAGCCAGAGATCCCATTCAGAGTAAGGGAAATTTGATTATGACAGACAGTAGTTAAGCTGTATTTTTGAAAGCGGAACTTCCCCACTGGCATTGATTTTGTTTTATAATTCACCAACATAAAAGATGATTTTTAAAATGTATATACTTTATTATTTTTTTATCAAATACTTAATCAATGTCACAATATCTCTGTCTTTATTGCTGGGTAATAAATCCTTATAGGTACCAGTGGTGAATAATTGCTGGTTTATCATGATCTTGGGTTCTGCAAGCCAGAGGTCCAGCTGAAGCTCAACAGAGGTAGTAGGCCAGCTCTCCCTGAGGTCTAGGACCTATACCTACTATCTAAGACATCACTCAACCAGCATATGACATCTCTACATGTGCCTTCTTTCTCTTGTGATAGTTTGGGATTCCTCAAAAACAAACAAAAACAAAAACAAAAAAACTAACCAACCAACCAAAACAAACCAGTAGCTGTACTCCACATGTGAGAGGTCACAAAGGCCAGACAGAAGCATATAGTGCTTTGATCTGATCTGGGAACCCACAGAGTCACACATCACATTCTGATCATCAAGTCACAAAATTTCAGAAGATTCTGGAGTGAAAGTGCTAAACCTCACCACTCAGTGGCAGGTGTGACGAGCACGTAGGTTGGAGGAGCATGGAGGACAGGGCCTTGCACAACGAGCATCCTCAGTTATCTGGATCCGTTTGTCCTTATCCTTCTTCCTTTCTTGCTCAACTTGATTCCACAACCAGAAGTTTCTCCTTAGCGTAAGATCCTGTCTTGGAAGGAACCCCTCACTGGGCAAGATTTGTGAGTTCCTGGGGAATAGTGTGCCGTCCTAGGACTGAGGACGATGTAGGCTTAGTCATCTTTATGGAACATTCCTGAAGTGTTATCCTGTAAAGTGCTGCTGGCTCCTGTGAGATTTACTGCCCCAGACCCATCAGGCACCCCCCTCTGCTTCTCTCTCTCTCTCTCTCTCTCTCTCTCTCTGTGTATGTGTTGAGCTTACCTGCTTGTAGTGTGAAATTTCTGAGACACATTGTTCTGTAGACTGGCAAAATATAGTCCATAGGCTTTGGCCGTCTTTCCCTGTCTGTTTCTAGGTAGGGATCCTGGAAGATGCAAAGCCAGGTAGCCATTCCGTCACCTGGAATCTCCTCTTCACCAGTGTGATCTTCACCAATGTGAAACCCTGCTGGTGTAATCGGAGTACAGCTCACAGCCTTCTCTGCCTCCTGTATTCTTCACCTCAGGATTCCATAGCTCCCTCTCTCTGCTTCCCTACCCACTCTGCCACAGTGACGCCCTCTTACACCAGTCTCCCTGTTTCTTGGCTAGCTTACTCTACAGCCCTTGAATAGGTCAGGTCTACCACTTCTTAAGCAGGTATTTTTTTTTTTTGATATGTTATTTACATTTACATTATCTTAAAGGTCATGTCCTCAAATATAGGACTTCTCTGTCTAGAATGTCTCAGACACTTGTTATTACACAATTCTATTTTGGTCACAGTGCTTACCTTACAGGCTTTTATTTACTTGTTTGTAAAGATCCCCCACCCCAAGACAAACAGTGACTTAAGGAATCTTAATGATTTGCTCTCAGGAGATACTGAATAAATGTTTGGAGATTGAGAAGGGGTAAATGACTGGAAATCGAAAGCCAACACAGATCCCTTAACTCTGACTATCATGATGGTCTAAGCTGCTTTCTATTGTGGCCCTCAGCTTACTAAAAGCCATTCTTCTGCTAGATTCTTTGCAGTAGTAAATCTGTGCCACACATGAGGAATATGTTTGGTGGGGAGCTTTTTATAGCCACAAAGTCACAAATGCTACAGCCTAGAGATTCTTCCATAAAATGCGCTAAAGTTTAGCCTAAAAATTTAAGTGACCCCTTAATGTTTCAATGAATGTCGAGCTAAAATCATTTCTAAAGCCATTGATATAGATCCAGCCACTAAAATAAGTGCTACATTACATTACACAAGATTTTTATTTTCACTACGTTCTTAGTATCCTCCTGACACCTGGGCAGTCTGGCACATAACAGAGTCCTAATTCGTTTGAAAACTTGCTTGTTGACCAGAGATAGGAATGGCTGACTGCTCTTGGTGGCTCAAATCTGCTTTCACTCTGTTACCTTTAAATTATATGTCAGCAAAGGCATTTTCTTCATTGAGACCATAGCATCTTGATAGACTGGGTCTTCTGCTTTCCCCTCTGAGAAATCACCTCTTGAGAAGGATGCTTCCCAAGCCCTGTGGGCATCGGACCTTCACTCTCCTTCATGTCCCTAGGCTGAAGCTTTTCCTCACCATCTCTCTGGTCAGAAGTCATTACATCAGTCTCCTGTCTTCAGGCTTGTCCAGTCTAGACGGTATTGGGCCAAGCTCCTCTGCTTCCTATGAGTTAAACAGTTTCCTCCCTGTGCCCATGAAACTTCACTACTGAGCAACTTCATGCAAACTTTATATCAACTACTTATGGATCTAGGGAGATGGGGATCCAGGTTTAGTTCCCAGCGCGGCACCCAAATGGCAGACCCAATGTCCTCTCTCTGGTCTCCTAAGTATAAGGCATTGATTTGGTATAGAGACAAAGCAGACACATAAAGTAAAACTCAATCTTTTAAAACATTTATTTACATATAAAATAGGATGCCACAGATTGGGTTGCCCCCAACCCTGTCCTGAAAATGAGCCCTTTATTCATGGACATATCTCCAGCTTGTGCTTTTCTTCCAATGTGTGCATCTCTATTGGACGTCTTCCCTTTCTTTTTCCTCCTTGTGGGTAACACGAGATGCACAAGCTCAAGAGATGCTGCTCCACCCACTGCTGGGCAGCAGCTGTCAGCTTCATGCTAACCTTGGGGATGGTTATCTTGAAAGGCAACTCCAGAACTGGGTTGGAGAGCATCTGTTGCAGGTTGTGGGCATTTGGTCCCATGGAGTGACTGTATGTGGTAACCACAGCACTCCTGCAGTGCAGATAGTTGACCATAACTTCACCTTACCTGCAAAAGAGAGCCAGCCTCCCAGGGCTAAATAAAAACAAACCAATCTTTACATTAGGTCTCTATTTAATCTCAAAACTGATAACCATGTGGGCTGTGTGTGTGTGTGTGTGTGTGTGCGTGTGTGTTGCATTGAGTAAAAGCACGCGTGAATAACAGTCTTCTTGGAGGGTTAGCAGCACTATACGACAGAAATTAATATTAACAGTGAATTGAAGCCACATGTATGGTTTTATATTTTATCGTGACTATATTTTTAAAAGACCAAAAGTAACAGGTGAATATAATTTTAATAATGTATTTCATTCTAATAGTGAATCACAGAGGGATTTTTGTTTTAATGGAGTTGTGGCTCAGTGGTTAAGAGCACACCCTGCTCTTGGAGATGACACAGATTCAGTTTCCTGGACCCACATTACAACTTCCAGACATCTCTAACTCCAGTTCCAGGAGGTTTGATGCCTTGTCTAATGGCTATAGGCTACTGCAAACACATGATATATGAACATGCATTCAACCACACACAATGCACATTAAATAACTACTAAAAAAGACATATCATGATGTTACAATTTTAATGTGCAACCACTGTAAAATTATGAACACTTCATTTGTTTTTGGTGTGATTCTTCAAAAGTTGGTGTGCACTTTTGAAGTAGTTCTTTCTGCACTGCTTTTTATTAAAGACAGTATGGCGTAATGTGCCTTTGAGTCTGCATGTGTTTCGCACGTGTGTTTATTTATGTATCAAACACACCTTTAGTTATGGAGTAATGCAGGAAGGAACGGCTAATTATTTTTAATTTGTGTGTGTGCTTGTGTGTGTGCTGGTGTGGATGCAAGTGTGTATGTGTAACAGCATATGTGAAGGTCAGAGGACAACATCAGCTATCAGTCTTTACCCTCTGTCACAACTGGAGGCAAAGTTACCGGTGGTCCCTCATGTATGGGCCAGGACAAAATCCGGGGATTTTCCTGCAAATTAACAGTGAATTAAATCTTTAATCTCACTCTAGGTGTGCTGGGGTTATAGACACCTGCTACTGACTCCAGCTTCAATCTGTGAACACGATTGTTCCCAGAAGTGGAAGGCTTCTCAATTTGCACCATGGTTTGAGCAATCTCTCTCTACTCTCAAATCAGATAACGAGGTGACCACAACCTAGTCTTTCTTTGAATGACTTTACGTCTGTTGTAGCTTGCCCTGGAGTGTCTCACAATATTGCAAGACAATATTCTCAAGAGCCTGGCTGAGTCCTCCTTTACACAGCCTTCCATGGTAGCTAGAAGTCCCTTTAACACATAACAGGACATTATTTTACCTTTTGTCAGCTAACAAGTAAATGATTCAATTTTGTTTGAATTATGCACGTAATCTTATACTTGTGTTATTAGTTTAATAATTAAAGCAAAAGCAATAACCATCATAAATGGTTATTGTCAATAACCATTGACTTATGGGATTACATGTTTTGACTGCTAGCTTAGAGCAATCAGGCATTCTGTCTCAAACATACAGAATGGAAAGAGTTCATTGTCCAGCTTATTTCTAATCGCCAAAGGAATTGTTTCTTCAAATAGATGGAAATCTCACAGTCCTGAACTGGCATCCTATGCAGGTGACAGCGCATACAGCTAAACTTGGCTCATGTATGTTAATCTCCTCCTGTCTGCTGTTTCTAGCTTTTTAATCTTCTTGCAACAGAATGCAGCTTGTAGTCTGTAGCCTGGGGCATCTGGCTTCTGGGGTCATTAGGCCAACATGACTCCATCACTTAGATTTGAGAACATTGAAAATGTGATTTGGGAATGGATTTGGGCAGATGAGTGTGCACTGGGTCAGAAGGATGTGTAGCATTTCCCAGCACATTGGGGTCCCTAGAGAGGATGACAAACAGTTCATTTTAGGAACACTGTCCTGGATCCCTCTCTTCTGCATGCATAAGCATTTGAGGGCTTTGGAAAGCTCAAAAACAAAGGAAACTCCGGATCCTAGGCTTTCTCAAACTGTTTAACCATAGAAACGTGTGTGTGTGTGTGTGTGTGTGTGTGTGTGTGTGTATTCCAGAGGACCTGGGTTCAATTTCCAGCACCCACAGGTAGCTTACAACTGCCTGTAACTCCAAGATCTGATACTCTCACATAGACATATATTCAGGCAAAACACCTAAATAAAGGTAAATATATATGCATATTATTTATATGTATGCATTATATGTAATATATATATGTCTGTATATATATCCCCCCTATCATGCTGAATTATCAGCGTTTTTTTTTTCTTTTACAGAACAGGAAAAAAACAGGGATTAACTCTTCTGTTTCCCATTTTGTTCCAGAAATGTTAAATTATGTCAAGTTTATAAATAGTTTTCATACAAATATACACTTTAAATTTCCATCCTGAAGTCCTCAAGGGAGAGGGTAATCTGCACTTACAGACTTGATTGGTGATGCCTGGACAAATGTACGAACAAATGCCATGGCTTTATTTAGCAGTCTATTGTTTCAAAACCAAACTGTAGCCTTGGACCCATCAGAAAGAATACCATGTGTATTTATAAATATGTTAAGCCCGGGAACTGGTATTTGATAGAAGTGATGATTTAAAAGAAAGTAAATCCAGCTATCTGTTCTCCCAAGTTAAGATACTTTAGAAACATGAAGTATTTCCAAAGTAATGCACATAGAACTTCTGTCCTTGTTGCTAGAGGTGCCAGCTGTGTATTTTGGAACGTGGATTTACTTAATGGACACTGATTCTCTTTAGTGAGCCTCTCCAGTTTGCTTCTCCCTTTCTCGTTCTCTCCCATCTCTCTGCTCCTTAAAACCACTCACTAGGCTGGCAATTTGGTGCTGAGCACAGATGCATCGCTTAATTTAATTTCACATTCCGTCATCTGAAACATGACCAAGTGTTTGCTGCTTTTGGCCTTCAGAGTGCTGGGAAATCAATATGCTAATTTCTCTCCATCTTTCCAAATCATCCTTGAGAGAGCAAGTAAATCCTGTGAAATAAGAACTGCAGGCTGCAGGCGGGGGTGACTCCCAGAAACACCAGTGGGCCCAAATACTGAGATTACTGCGTCCTCCCCCCCACTGTGTTAATGGCCCGTGGTTTAAAGTGTATCTGTAAGTTAACTGTTTGAAACTTTGATCACTTTTCTTTTCTCCTGCTGAAAGTGTTGCTTCTAGCCATGAGGATTCCAAGCAGCCCGTAAAGCCCCACGCCTCCCTAAGTGTTGTTAAGCATGACACAGTTAATGGACAGAGGCTCCAGAGAAGCAAATGTGCTTCCAGTTCTCATGGCAGGATGATCCCATGGCTACATCTGCTGGTCATATCTCTGTTGTCGTCGTCGTCGTCGTCGTCATCATCATCATCATCATCATCATCATCATCATCATCTTGATGGTCTGGGTGTAGTTTATAGGAAAATGAAGTCTCCAAGGATTTTCCTACTTCATGGAGTCCAAGGATTGGGCCACACTAACCCACACTCTTGTGTAGCTAATGATGTTTTGACTCAATGACAGAGCATCTACATTCCAGTATTCTTTTGGGTTTTGCTCACTGTTCATGCAAATGCAGAGCTTCCGGAGCTTTTGTTTACAGATGAGTCAAACCTTCCTCTTGAGCCCATTCTATCCCTTTGAAGTTGAGCTGGTTTTGTTGCTGTATCTTTATTTATACAAACTGGACACAGAAGATGAAGCAGAAGCCTGAAGAGACTCAGTGTTCAGGGCCTGTTCACAAGGAAGCATTTGTTTGTAAACCTGTGGAGCCTCACTCCAACGTTGTGAGTATGGACAGGATGGGTGGATGTGTCCTCCGTTTCTGTGGCTGGTGAGATAGAAGCAGTGGGGCCACTTCCTGCTCTCCCCAGCTGTTAGATGATGACTTCAGTGCCACCCCTTTATTCATGCTCTTCTGTCCTTTGTCAATCACATGACAACATTTCGCTGCGTTTGTTCTCAATTTTACAGTTCTGTACTCTTTAAGCCCATTGTACACATTGACTCCCATCTGCAGACACCATTCAATTTTCCATGCTGTGCCGAGATTAACTAGAGTAATTCTTAGATCCTATTTCTATGGTTTGTGTCTTCTGAGATGAGTCATTTGGGACTGGATACTCGAGCCTGTTTCACCTGAAGCGCTACAAGGCTTCATGAGTATTTACTCCTCTTACATGTTTCAGACAGGGAAAAAAAAAAGAATGCAAAGGGGGAGTTCAGTTTGGTTTGTTTGTTTGCTTCTGATAAATACATATGTCACATTAGAGCTCTTGAAATCACCAAAATGAAAACAGTGATTTGATCTCTTTCTTGGTTCTCCTAGACTAGACCTAGTAGACCTGGCTTGAACCATCCGCCTGACCTGAGGTAAATCAGGTGTCATCTCTGGGTGCTTCTTCTCCTCATCTTGTCCTTCTCCTCTTAATTCTTCGTAATATGCAGCATTCTGACTTCCTTCAGCAGGCCCTTTGCCTCCCTGTTCTAGGAAATCTTGCTTCCCCCACCATGTTCTAGAAGAGTCTCCTGTCTCTATACATCTCCTCCCACCAACCCTGCAATGCCACATTCACTCTAGTGAGCCGAGTTATGACAACCAACGAATGCACAGACCTGACATGTGTCCCCAGTGGCTTCAAGAGGCAGCAGTGGAAATGGCTCTTTCCCTCCCACGTGTCCTCACAAGAGCCTTACAGTTGGGCTGCTCTGTGCTTTCCCAGGGGGCCTGCAGGAAGAAGTGTTTTTCTGTCTCTGGTCCCCAGTGCTCTGTAATAACCAGAGGATAATAAACACTAGTGAGCCCAACATCAGGCATCACTCTGACATGATGCCTCCATCCTTTTAGACCAAGCCATTGTGACTCAGAAGGTTTTCTCCTTGGCACATATGGGTGCTTGGCAGTTTCTGACCCTTCCATTAAAGGCTCCCATTAGCCAGGCTGAGGATGAGGCTTGATGCCTCTGAGATTGACACTCTGTGTCTTAGACTCCTCGACCTAATACCCTTGATATTTTCAGTGATATTCTATAGGCTCCGACTTATTCCAGGTTTTAGCGCCCCTTGCTACTTTCCATTAAGGCTGTATTATAGTATCCTTTCTTAATTATGTGTGGGTTGTTGTTCCATTTTCATAAATGTTGATTTAAGGTCTAAACCGACCGAGGAGATCTCGGCTTGACTTTGCTGTTTGGGAAGTCAGACAAGGTTAGAATGCGGGGCTCCAAGTTTGGTTCTGTCGTTCCTCACCAAGCTTCACTTCTCTATGCTGTAAAGTGATAGGGCACACATCTCATGGGGCTGCTGCAGGAGACTTGTGACAACCAAATAGCCTGTACTGTCCCCAAAAGACAAGTTCTCAGCGAGTCTTGGCTAGTTGGTTATCATCATTGCTGCTTGTAGTTCTCAACCAATTTTACAAGTGTTTTATATATGCAAGTCTTTCTTTGTTGAAGGCTCTCTCATAAATTATAGCATGTGTAATAAGTATCTATGGATTTAGCCTCTGTATTAACCCTTTAAACTATTTAACTATTTAAAACCTATTTTAAATCTAGGCCAGTTATATAACTCAGCATATTTGAATGAGCCTAGAAAATTATTGCTTCTTTGATAACACTTTTCACTGGGATTGGCCCCAAATAAAGTACCTTCAGATCTCCTTACACTAAAACAAACTCCAAATTTAGCTTAACCTTCACATATATTCTATAGATATGTAACGATATGCCATGTATGGGTTTTATTTTATGATATATGCAAGGCCTTGCTATTAGTGTTTGTTTTTGTATCTAACGGTGCTGTCTCTATGTGTATGTTCAAGGTCTTGGCTGCTTAAGGCTCAAGATATACATTTAAATATAGCTGGAACTTAATGATGCATTTTATTGTTATATTAAATTTGAGTATTAGGTAGGGAAAATGCAATAATGGGAAGAAAAGGAGCATTATTAAAAGTGGATTTCCTTTATATAAGCATTATTCATCTTTAACCGGGGTCATTAGGACTCCAAATGGTGATGTGAACTACAGATCTGTCTTTGGCGTGTCTCCAGAAATTAAGCACTGACATTTAGGCCAACTGCTAAGTTTTTTCTTTCGATTTGACTAAAAAGAAATGAACACAATACCAAGGCATTTACTGAACTCTGAAGCCCATCCTAGTACTCAGATGTGATGAGCACATCTTACTTCATTTGTGAACATGAATGGAGGATGGGCTGGAGAGATGACTCAGTGGTTAAAAGCACTGAGTGCTCTTGCAGAGAACCTGAGTTCAATTCCCAGCAACCACATCCGCAACTCACAACTGTCTCTATCTTCGCTTCCAGGTGGTCTACTGTTCTCTTCTGGCCTTCAGCACTGCACGCACAGGGTGGAAGTATGTACATGCAGGACAAACACACACACACACACACACGCACACACTGTTTAAATGTAAATCTCCAAAATCTGTAAGCTGAGAATGGTGTCACATATCTTTAAAGTAAAACTAAATAAATAGAAAAGAAAGAGAAAGAATGAGAGAAGGAAGGACAGAAGAAAGGAAGGACGAGGGAGAAACCCAGGACAATTGAGCACTAGTAACACGGTATTTCCAGCTTACACTCACAGTGAATCGCACTCTCTAGCCCCACCCTCTTAAATTTTAGACATGGAACGACTCCAGGCTTTGAAGAATGCTAGAAGAACCCCAAGATTCCCTTTCCTAATGTTTGCTTGGCTGCTCATTTGTCTGTTTATTGCATTCTTTAGTGCTCACTGAATGTCCAGTAAGTAGTAGTGAGGGAAAGCTGACATCTACAGAAGACTTGTTCTGCTACAGGCACTGAGCCGAGTGTTTGTCTGCCTGAGTTTATTCCCATGAGCTGGGAGTTATCATTATCTACACTTTACAAGTGAGGAAACAAAGGTACAGGTGACTCCACAGTTTCTCCTGAAGCTACCAGCTGAAAAGTGGTGAAATCGGGATGCGAATAGCTCCAACACATTCTTCAAGGCAATTACCAAAGCCATTTAAAAATTATAAGCAAATTAAATATTTTACCATTAGCTTGGCATTTGTTAAATGTGAGGGCAAGCAAAAACGTGAAAGGAAACATTCACTTTTACTTCTCTTGGTAGGCACAGAAATGGGAGTTGGAACAGCCCCAAATGCATCCAATAAATAGTATTTTATAAAAACTATGCACTGTGTGCTACAAGTGAGCTTTCTCAGAAGGGTAATGCTTTGTACAGTGGCTGCATATAGTAAAGAGAGTGTGATCAGTTCCCAGGAGACTTTTTGCAGCTTAACTTATCAACTGTGATAATGTCACCTTGACCTTGACCTCTGACCTACAGAACAATGCACTCAAGAGTCCTCTGTGCAGGGAATTGAGTCCCCACTTCACAGGTAGGGAATAATGGTCTCTTTATGCCTGAATCATCTCAGTTAGTAGAGATCTATCAGCATCACAGGGGAATGGGAGGTAAAGCTGTGCTCCTTGTCAGAATCATGGTGTGGAGAGCAAAGCAGCAGGATATGCTCATCTGTGGTTATTCCAACCTTGTCCATCTGAAGGCTCTGCCCTCTGAGCACAGCACTATCTTGATGACTGAGTCTCGGAAGACTTCCTCAAAAGGGCAAAAGGAAAAGAACCTTTCCAGTTCGAGAGTCAGTCCTTTTGCTAAACACATCTGATGTAGGTCATGAGCCTGTGTGGTCCTGATTAGTTCCTACCCAGTCTCAGCGTCACCCAGGAGCTTTTTGGAATGGCAGCCCATACCGACTGAGTCAGAAACTGGGGCTGGGGCTAAGCAAAGTGCCCTTGCAGGAGGGCTCCGGGTGATTCTCACGCCTCACCATGTAGTTGTACAATTCCACTGGCTGTTCAAAAGTGACGGTATGTTGGTATTACATGGAGAGGTGTAAAATCTAGGTCAGCTACTCAAGAGATTCTGAGTAAGTAGACTGGGATGTGGGCTCAGTATAGTAATTTTTAAAAAGTTTTCAGGTATCTCAATGTGCAGCAAAATTTAGGAGCTGTTTTCCCTTTAGGTTAGATGTGCATGAGTGAAGTGTGCATGTGTGTGCAAACCAGAGATCAGCACCTAATGCCTTCCTTAGTCACTCCTCAAGTTGTTGCTGTAATAATGACAATAACAACAACAATAAAGTTATGAGTGGTTTGATACTTTGTCATGCACAGACTTTGATGCAAGCACTTTTTCCCTAGGCTAACAGTGAAATGACCTTGTGTCACCCAGCAAGGACAAAATGTCATCTATATAATATAAACATTCTAGCCTACCGCCTTATTTTTCATAGCGTTCTTCCATATACTGACTTGAGCACTTCCTTCAAGCCACTGGGAATGCCAGCGGAGGTTGAAAGCGAACGCTCTTACTGCCTTCCCTTGCTAGGCCCACTGGCCAGTCCCACCGAATCACATCAATTCTTCCATCACGAGCTTCCTCAGTTTCCTCAGATGCATCATCCTCTGTGCAGGCACTCCTAGTCTGTATTGCCATAAAAGCTGTGGGCAAGGTAGGAAAGTTTCAGCCTAGGAGATCTGTAGCATCTCCAGGTGCGTGGGACTGGCTGCGAGTGAGATGCATTAGTAGGTAAACACCCCAAGAGACGACAGTAAGCTTTGGGGAGAGGGTAATGGGGGCCGGAGGAGTATCACATAAAATATGGACTTCAGTGACGCTCACCAGAATGTGCAAAGTTTGCAAATGATATTTCCCCAGGGAAGACGCCTTTACCTGGTCTCTCTCCGAAGTTCCCCTAGTCACAGCAATATCAACCCGCTGCCCCGCCCCTAGCTTCCGTAAAATATATAGCAAATAGAGCATTTAATCAGTGTCATTGGTTGTATAGTTCTGTGACTCTGGCATTTCTCAAGGTGCTTCTTCAAGGACGCAGAGGTTATTACTCACTGCTGAAGCGGATTGATCCTACCTTTTATAGGCCTGCAGGGTACAGGAATGACAAGGTGTGTTTGATTCTTAACCCTCCCCTCTTCCTATGATGCAGGCTATGGTTCCTCAACCTTGCTTAAAAAGGAGAAAATAGGGTCTATTATATGCCATAAAGCATCACCTCACCTCAACTTCCAAAGGTGTATATTATGTGTCCAGTGGACAAAGTTAAGGAGAGGCAGGCTGACAGGCTGGGCCACTCCATCTCAATTGGCTCATGCCTAACTTATTTGCTTGTCTTTCGCTCCAGTGGTTATGTAATTTTCTCTGGAGCCTACAGTGAGGAATCGCGCCCGGTAGCCTATTAATCCTGCCAAAGGTCAGTTATGATTAAAACTGTTTTTACTCATGGTGCTAGCTGCTTGCTGGGAAGGCAGAAATGGTGATGTAAGGCAGTCTTCAGCTTTTGCTGTCTAATGAGATGCATCAGAACACCCCAGTGTCTTTAATCCTTCCCCAGACCTTCCCGTTGAAATAACTTAAAACGTCTCAGCATCGAGACTATAAATAATGAAAGCATTTTTGTCTTTTGTTTTCCCTTAGGCACTGACTTTTAGACACTTCTAAACCCCACTCCCTGCTCCTTTCTCTTTATCTCTCAGAAGTGGTTAGCATCTTGTAACTTGAAGAGTTTCTGGATATATGTTGTTTATGTGACGTACTTTTATTTTTTAAAAAATAATGTGAAATTTGAAGTTAATGTTGGTGGACAAAGAGTATTCAAAGGGCTGAGGTAATGACTTGGCTGGTACCCAAGGGCCATGTGCCTGTAATCCATGCCCTAGGGAGATGGAGTTTGGAAGATCCTTGGGGCTCACTGGGCAATACTCTTTCTAGTCTAATTGTTGAGCTCCAGCCAATGAGAGGTCTTTATTCCTAAGGATAAGACCCAAGACTATGCTCTGGCCTCCACATGCACACATACATGTGTGTATACATCCACACCCACCACAGGAAAACATACACACACACACATACACACACACACACATTTTGGATATTCACAGTCAATCAAATTAAACTATTTATATTCAAGAGCTGCTCGTAAAATTTCTAAGGTGTGACGCTAACTGGGTAGACATAGCTGGAGTAGAGAAATTAATCCAGGAAGGAGTAGATCACCTTCTGATTTTAATCCAGGAAGGAGTAGATCACCTTCTGATCTTAATCCAGGAAGGAGTAGATCACCTTCTGATCTTAATCCAGGAAGGAGTAGATCACCTTCTGATCTTACTTTGCTTTTGCTACTTGGAAACACAAGAAAGTCTTGGTGTAGGATGTCTATGTAGTCGTTTGCTAGATATGAATTACCACATAATTGATTTTTGTTTAAGCATTTCTTAATTCACAGAAAAACGGACTCACACCTGTCCCTGGGCTCATTGCTGGTAAAAGATTTTGTTTGGACTTATTTTGTTCCTAAGACATATGAGTTACTTTTGATGGACACACTTTTCATGATGCTATTTGATTTAAAAGAAAAAATTCTTTCTGTAATGAGCTTATGTTTACTATCATGGTTGTGATCCCTCTGATCATAAAATATATATTTGGCTTCTATTATTAGATAAATAGATTTAGGGTGTTGTTTACCTTCACATTTTTATTTTTCTCTTTGCCAGCATTAAAAAGAAGTTATCTTCTTGTCCCGTTGTCTCTGTTAACTAGGTCTACTTGCCTTTCAGGCCTTAGGACCTGTGCTACAGTTTCTTTCTTCACTAATCACTATAGAAATTAGGTCCGTGGGTCTATGCTCAGCCACTACACTTGCCTTTCCTTTAGTTAATCTTGTCTGGTTCACTCAGAAGCTGTTTCAGTTTTTGTATAGACAGTTTAAGAAATTGAGTTTTTAGTCTCTGGTAATTTAAAAACAATCACATCAATCTATTTTAATGGATAAGAATTTTCCGTGAAATACAAGAAATGAGAGTGAGTCCCAAGTCTACTAGTTTCTTCCTTTAATCATTCATAGTGTCTTAGTCAGTGCTCTATTGCTGTCAAGGGACACCATGACCACAATAACTCCTATAAAAGAAAAGACTTAGTTGAGGACATCTTACAGTTTCAGAGGTTTGGTCCATTATCATCGTAGTGGGCGGCACTGGAGTATGCAGGCAGATCTAGTAGCTGAGAGTTCTACATCTGGATTCAGAGGCAGTAAGGATTGAAATATGCGAGACTGGCTTGGAGTTTTGAAGCCCCAAAGCACACCTCAGGTGGCACATTTCCCCTAACAAGGCATGCCTACTACAACAAGGCCACACCTCCTAATCCTTTCAAATAGTGCTACTCCCTAAGCATTCAAATATATGAGCCTACAGGGGCCACTCTTACTCAACCCACCACACGTAGTGAATGTCTGCTCAGTCATGGATGGAGTCCTTAGTAAGAAATCTATCATCCGTATTGTAAATGCAGCTGGATGAACATCTGAAGGACGCCATTAAATGAAAGTCATAAATCCAGCTTTTACAGACTCAGAAATTAATGACACATTAACTGTTTGTGGCCTCAAACTGCTGATCTGTAAGTCAGGGGCTTGTCAATACCCAGAGAACACCTATACTCTAATGTCACCTCCCTCAAAGTAAGACTTCTGAAGCAGAGCCATTGCTGGGATTGTGGATTCCATATTCAAGGACCCAGTAGCGACACAGGCATAATAAAAGTATTGAGTTCAAGCATGTGCACACACATCGGGAATCCTAGCTTTTGGGAGGCCTAGGCAGGAGAATCTCTAGTTGGAGGCCAGACTGGGCTATATAGTGTCACTCTTAATGAAGAAACCAAAAGCTTTACACAAAGATCCTCCGTCCTGAATTTCAAGGGCTCCTGTGGCAGAAGTGGATATGCAGTGTACCTGACTGTGTCAAAGATGGCTGGCGGAAGGCTTGGATAGAAGATTTCGCATCAGATTGTTTTGCCACCACTAAAGGAATTTAAATAGCAGCAGCAGCAGAGGAGGAGTGTGTCCTCTAGGTATGTTTCTGTAGTATGAGCAGTTCCAGAGTATGATGGGAGTGGATCAGGGAAAGATGGATGGTATTCAAATGCTGATGCTCATACCAACATGGTGCCACAAGTTGAAAATTCCATACCGGACATCTCTCTCTCTCTCTCTCTCTCTCTCTCTCTCTCTCTCTCTGTATGTATAGATAATAGACATTAGAATATATATATAAATATAGATACACTAAAGCTATTATATAAAAGTTACCTATAGGGCATGTGTGTAAATATAAAAATATAAATGAGCTTCATGTTTATATCTGGGTCTCATCTCCAAGATAACCCATTATGATATCAACTATTCCAAAATCCAAGAAGTTCAGGCTTCCAAATGTTCCTGATCACCGTGATTTTAGATGAAAGATTCCCATCCTTTGCTGAACGGTCTTGAGTGGTCTCTGCCTTCTGAAGCTCAAGTCTTCTGTGCACTGTTCATCTAAGCTTTCTGCTTACTTCCTTCTCTGGATTCCTTTCCACTTCCTACTGGCTTTCTTTTTCTCCTCCTGTCTCTTCCAGACCAGAGTCTGTTTCTTGCATTGAGGTAGAATGAGATCAGTGAATTTTCACACTGTATGCAAAAGGAACCCAAAGAACATCCCCATCAGTGTAGGGTTCACATTAAATATTTCTCGTGTCCTCACTTGGCCAACTCAACAGTAGACAAGTCAGGTGGGATGCTAGGCAGGGTGAAGCAGGAGGAGGTTGGCCACTAGGAATGAAAACTAGATGACTCAACATTCTGGTGAGGACCAGCCTCCTTCATTCCTTAACACGGAAGTCTGTGATACCAAAACAAAACTCCCTGCACATCTCTTGACATTTTTACGTGGGTAGCATTGGTAAAGAAGGTCTTGGGTGTCTAAGGAGGAACCATTATTAGTTCATTGGCACCAAGAAATCTCCACCAAAAAACCTGACTGTGTCCATCTAAAAGGGTGGTTCTCAACCTGTGGGTTATGACTATTGAAATCCATATTTGCAACGGTCTTGAGAACCCCCAACCATAGGCTTATTTTTGTTGCTACATCATAACTGTAATTGCTACTGAGTGGTATCTCAGTTTCTAACATCTTTGGAAATATGTGTTTTCTGATGGTCATGACCCATAGGTTGAGAAGTGTTATCTAGAAACAAACTTATCCAAGACATGAGTATTGTGATAAACGACCTGGGAATCTTTTTAAATTTTGCATATTTTTGAGCCTAGAAAATATCATCACCAATCAGATGAGCAGATTGTGACCAATGCCCTATCTGACCAGTAAGGATGACTAAATGGAGGTGTTTTCAGTGAGAGTGAATAATTAATGTGATGAAGGAGAAGTTTCTTTTCTAGCTCTGCACTGACTGAGGTTTTGAGAATATTATCTCATAATATTTATGAGAAAAAGTTTAATTTCCTTTTGTTTCTTTTTCTACTAGAAAAGTATAATAAAGATGACTTCATAGGGTATTATAAGGGTTTTAGACATCAGTTCTCATAAACCCTTTAAATCATGTCTTGAACACAGGAGACATAAAATACAGATTGGCTGACATCCGTGATATTGTTATTGATGTAGTTTTCATACCATGTAAATTACCTTTCCTTCTCTTGGGTAGCCATGTGTTCAGCAGATGAGGTAGGAAATTACATGCTTTGAACAGTCTCATGTTATCATTTTTGCCTGGTTACATTTTATTCCCACAGAAAAAGAGAATAAAGAACAAAAATTTAACTCCTTTCTTCACCCTTCACCCTTTCAATAGCTCTAAAATTTTTCTTAATTCTAGGCTCTAACAGTAGTCTCCTAGAATTTATCCACAACTAGAACATTCTAGATGAGGCATTCATAATTGTCACCCATCAGTGTTCTCTCAACTACAGGTGAACTTCTTGCTACAGAGAAGAGTACCATTCAAACAGTGGGGTTAAATTTTGGTCAATGAGTTAGCACAAAGAAAGTGGTAACCATTCAGAACATGGTTCTGTCGTTCATTAACTTTTCCTTGAGGTTCTATGACATCACCTTTGGCTGATTAGAGTGTGATGGTGTTATAATCTGGCCACATTATGAGTACTAGATAATCATGTGATGCGGCTGAGAGCCCAAATAATGCAGCTTCATCTGTCTTCTGTGTTCAAAACGGTTTCTCTGCCTCATTGGCCAGCGACTGAGCTCTCCTGTCTTCTTCGTTTCTCACTCCGCCCAGTTTCCCTGAGGCCAAGAATGCACGTGGAGCTTGTTTTCCCTAATGTTGTTTTGATCCAATGTGGATTTAGAAAGCAGTGTGGCCTCTCTGCGTGGTCCACGCCATCTTGTCTTTCTTTTCCCAGCTGCACTGTTCTCTTGGCCCACTGGGTAGTGGTTGGGAGCCTGGTACCCCGTATCTGTCCCCGGCAGGAGTCACTTGCCTCGTTAGGCAATGCGGGAGACTGCCAAGCTACTTTGTAATTTGTGTCACTTGAATCCAAGTGGGGAGAGTTTAAGAAAAACTTTCAGAGAAAAATATAAAACAAACCCTTTGAAAACGTGAGAACATAATGCATGCTTAGCAGACAGCCATGTCGCTGGTGATTTGTATATAATTGTTACTCAGTTTGAGGTGGTACTTAAGCTCTTTGTCCAGGATGGGAAGATTCATTTGTACAGATCATTATTATCTCCCCTGACGTGTGCTTTGGTGACATTAATCAGGGCTGTATTTCCTGCATCAGTAATGATAAGGTTGTCCTCTGTGGCTTTATTATATTGCCGAGTATGTGTGTGTGTGTGTGTGTGTGTGTGTTTGGAATGCCTCTCCGTGGTCGTCCTCCGGTACAAAAGAAATATCTCATGTGGAGATAAACTCCCCAATAGCTGACATTTAACAGTCATGCTGGCAAGCATCTAGTTTTCTTCCAGTTCATTCTCTCTGCTTGTCAAGCTGAGTCCTGGGGAATTATCGACAGTGGTCAGAGTGATGGCTGCTTGTCGTTTGCAACAGAAAACCATTTCTGAGATGGCGCTTCTTTCTAAAGACTAGATAGTTTGCACAGAGGTAGGCTTGATGGAGCATCAATTCAAGCCCACAAATGACTAGCTGATTTGAAGGAACCCTGGAATGGCCAGGCTGGTCTGGAGGAGTGCCAGTGTATGAAGTTGTCCTCGGAGCCATTTATAGTCCAAAGGTCATGTTTTTAACCTGATGGGGGGAGGACAAATGGAAGCAAGCATCCCAGGTTCCGCTCCGAGGACAGCTTGAGTTGTCTCAGGGGATCTAACTGTGCCATTTTAAAGCTACATCTGAAGAGAAAGATTGAACCCCACATTCCATTTGTTTGCATTTGGTTGTAGCAGAACAAATCGTGTGGGCTTGGCTTTAACAAACAGATCAAGCATCTGATGATGAGTGGTTCTTCTCTCCCTCACTTCCGCGGGCTCTGGTAACCGCCTCATGCACAAAACACGTTAAAGACAGGAAATGATAAACTGACATCGACGAGTATTATTTATTAATTTGTGAAATGTTTTAATAAATCCAGCCCCGAGGGCAGAATCAGTCAATGTAACCATGGCAAGCTGTCTATGTTCCTGTTAAGGCATTTGACACATTGCTTTGTGGCTGTGTGTTTTCATGCCTGACTCCTCGAAATAAATTTGTTTCTGGAGGGAGAAGGGAGATTGCCTCCTTTTTCTTCTATAGCCCAGGATAAAGATGAGCACGGGGCTGTTGGTGTTTGGAGAATCAGATTCATCCAAAGGCTGTGTCTATTCTTTAAAGGATTTAATTTGACATGTAGCCACAATTGCTAATTGTACAGCTTACATTTTGAAATTAACAGGACGAGGAAGGCAGGAAGAGATACAGAGTAAGTATTAGGACAATGATGACTGGCAGAGGACTTCTGCCCACAGCTCTTTATCCTTCATAGTCTGCTCTTCTGACTGAGAGCTAAGGATCTTGTTCTTAGCCTGCTCTGATCATAGGGGAATCAAAGCACTAATACAGTCAAAACAGGAAGCTGTTTCCCATTGCCTACATCCTAGAATGTTCTTGTGGATCATTAGGGCATAAAGTGTGAACTATTATATATCAACAGAGATTTCTCTGTTGAGGAAAACCTATCTGCAGTATCCTGGGAAGAACCAGAACCAGAAAATGGAGACATGGTTTTACTGTGTTTGTTCATGTGGCAGGTAACAAGTTAGGAGCTAGACACATATCTACTCTTCATGTTCCCTCATGATCCTGCTGAGGAGGCAGTGTGCCCCCACTTTATAAGTGAAGAGCTGAAGCAGAGAGGGATAAGACCATAACCTGATAGAAAGTTATTTTACAACTAGAATGCTAGAGAGCCAGGATTTGACCCAGGCGGTTCATCCTTCTAGATAGGACTAGATGTGTAGCCACAGGACTTCTTCAAAAATACAGCTTGTGTATATCACAGGACCTTGAGATGGCTCTCTTGAAGCCTCTTTACACATTAAAAGCACAATTTATGAAACCTGCTATTTGTTCTAGCCCAGGCAAAAGGCAAAGGTAACCATGGCATTCCTTTGACTAAGGAATGAGGTAACGTAGAGCAGGCTTAACCTAACATGTAAGAGAAGCCCAGTCCCAGTGGAAGAGTCAAAGAAGATAAAAGATCATTGTAGAACCTGGAACATTCGGCAAGGGTTCTGAAGAACTTTGGGTGTGGGGGGTGAGCCAGTGAGAACTTCATTTTAGCTACAAGAAAAGATCAACACCGATGTAGAAAAAAGGCAGAGCAAAGAGCTTCCTGGAGGGGCCTTTGACAGGCATAGGTTTTGATGCAAGATCTGGGGGCATGTACTTATTGAGAAGACAATGCAGGGAGATCTTTGAGTAGGCAAATGTTGTCGGATTAAGAAACCAGTGTCTGTCATGGTGGTCGGGAGGGAGGAAAGGCATAGTGTGTGGCTCTGTCATGAGCTGTCAGGTGGGAGGGAATGAGGTAGAGACAAGAGAGAAGGAAGCAGCTGCTGAGCATAAATGACTGATTGCCCTCATGAAGCACAAACACAAGCAAGCTGAGACATCTTAACCTGTCAGCTGAGGGACAGACACTAAGGATTCTGAAGAAACTAAATAGGCATGCCTCGGCATTCTATACTGAATGCTAATGTGAGGGGTTCTCCAGAGCTCAAAGCTTTCATTAAGTTACAGTCCTTCTATCTTATGTAAATCCAGAGGGTACACAGCCTACTCAGGATGCAAAGGAAGGTGCTCCCTGAGCAGGGTTAGTACAAACACTGAAACAAGGTACAGATCAAACTGATATGTGGATAATTCAGACTGTGTAAGGCAGTGCGACCCTCCTGCCCTTGAGCCACGTTGTTGACACAGGAGGAAAACCTAACCTGGTGTCCAAAAGGATCTCCAATACCAACAGGGAGAGAACTGGAGAAAAGCAGATGTCACGTTTAGTGCAGGCCGATGATGATTCTGGCATCCTGCACGTTGGAGAAGGTTTCTGAAGAGCGGATATTGTGTATTCATTTTAACCCCAAATAAATTTCGCAGTGCCCCTCAGATATTAGGAGTCTTTCTTTCTTCATACTCCCGAACTAAATTCATTTCGCAATATGGATTATGTTTTTATAGATTTCATAATTTGGGAGGTAATTATTCCTTTAATAATATATATGAGCAATTTTTAAATTTTTTATATATTTAGAAGAGTCACAGATACTTTTATGCACAAGTCTTTTTCCTTTTGTTGAATTGTCTTAGGGGTTTAGCCATAACTCAAATATGCATGAAAAGCAATTAGGAAAGTCCCTGACCCACAGGAAGACTCATATTTATTTGTCTGTTGATGGCGGAAGTGATTCATAACAGAAATAGCTAACCAGCAGGCTCTGGGGGCAAAGGCATAGGGGTCAGACCTCAGTAGATTCAGTCGCAGCCTTAGTTAGCCTTGATATCCTTGGTAGTTCTTGGAGATGTGAGTGTATATCTAGTGAAGGCATTCATGATTGTGTTTGTGGGTAGGTAAATGGATAGCAACAGAGACATAACTAATTGCAATCAGGATTAAGTGAAAGAAAGCCTAGTGTCTGGCTCAGAAAGTGCACCAAAGATTAAGTAACTACCTACACTATTATCACCTGGCTGCCACTGCTATTGCCAGCACCACCAGCACCATTAATGAGTGACATCAGTGAAGCTCGTATTACTGACTAGAAGAACCGTGGCATAAAAATGACATAATTGAAAAGGAAGCCTTATGGAATGAAACTGTTCTTAACTGACTATAATATTCAGTTTATACAGAATATAGTGCCGTATTCAGAGTTTTCTAGAGATGATTAGGGGCAAGAATTGAAGTACTCCTTGTTCATTTGGTCTTTACAAACCCAGGTTAATGAGGTCGGGAAAATAGACAGCCACAAAAAAAGATAGGCTCCGCCTTGCTCCACTTAACACACCTACGATCTACCTAAGGTAGTCAAGCTCTTGCAAACAGCAAGTGGACCAGTGGTTGTTGAGGATTTGGAATGGGGAGTTGTGTTTGATGGACGTATGGTTTCAATTTTGCAAGATGACAGCGTTCTAGAGATCTGCTGCACATCAATGGAAAACCTTGTAACAGCACTGGGTTATGAACTTTGTATGGTTAAGATCCTAAAACATGTTCTGTGGGTGTTTCCCACAGTTTGAAAACATGGGGAAAGAGGAATGGGGGGAAGCAACCCAGTTTAATGTGATGGTTCTGGGCTTGGTAGCTTCCATAACACCTCCAAAGGGCACAGGAGGTGTTGGTAGCTGTATCCATGAACAGGGGAACTTCTCCAGGTAAGTTGGAAGAAAGTACCATTCTCCCTAAACAGTTCCTGGAACTGGAGCTAAAACCCCACCCCACCCCACCCTAATTTCTCAGATTGCAGTTTGCCCAGGTAGATTCAATTCAGATCCATTTCCAAGTTGCACTGGGCCTCTCCAGTGAAGGAAGATTGAGCATTCACAGCAAAGGTGATGCTTCTGCTGAAAACTTAGTACCCCTGGTGGGAATCAGCATGGCCTTGGGAATAAGATTGCGTGTAAGGTTAATATTGAGTAAGTACCACTGTTCTTCTAGTGTTGATGAAAACATTGCTACTATGCTCAACCTTTCTTTTTTATAATGTAAGAAGCACTGTGTCAGAGAATATCTTATAGCTATTGCAAGCTGATGCGCTAGGAACAGACCATGCTAGTAAGATTTTTCACCTCATTCTTTGCTTTGTTTGCCCTAGAAGGAGAAACCAGGGCACTTAGATGGCATATCATTAATGTAGTCAGCAAGAGATAAGGTCTTAAAAGATTTTCCTTTTAAATAGTTTTAGACTTTGTATGTGTGTATGCATGTGTGTATGTGTTTGTGTGTTTTTGTGTACATATGTGTATGCACGTGTATGTGCGTATGCACATGTGTGTATGTGTGTACATTGTATGTATGTATATGTATGTGGGTGTAGGTATGTGCATGTGTGTGTGCATGTGTGTGTGTGTGTGTATATGTATGTGGGGGGAGGGAAGTCCTAGTAAAGATGATAGATTCACTGGTCTTCTTATGTCCCACGTTTTTTTATTGTTTGTTTGAGTAGAATCATTAGTCTATTTGGAAAATCAGATCAATGTTTCCTAGGGGGGAAAATTAGAATGGTATTCTAAAGATTGCAAAATTTAGCCTTATTGACCTTTTCAAAATAGTTGGCTCATTTTTATGTACAGAAATTAAGGTTTGATCATACCTCCAGACCAAATGCGTATGCTAGCCTATTGTCTGAAAGGGTATCAGAATGAGGCAGGCTGCCTTGTGCAAGGGAGCACCACAAAACACTGGATTGTAGACTAATTCCCAGAGATGCCAGAGCTGCTTCTCCTCTGCTATATCCTGTAATGCACTTCTCATTTCTCCATAAGAAGAGGCATTTTTGAGCCTGCTTTTTTGACAATCAAGAGGATCCCACATCAGTTAGTTCTACTTCTTCTGGGATAATGTTATAGAAGCCAGGGGTGTTAAAAGATAATAATTCAAATGAAAATTATACTCTAATAATGTAAGCTCCTGTCTGGAGTAGATAGCATAGTGATGCCTGTGTCACCTTGCTAACAGGTCCTATATAGACAATTCACAAAGATACAATATCCTGGCTGTTCTTATTTAACGGGGCTTAGTCCACTCCTACTCTGTGTGTGCATGGATGAGCTTATGCATGTGAGGTTGCTCCATCCCAGTTGTAAGTCCCAGGGAACCCAGCAGTGTGCCCATGCAGCTTCAGAGGGACGCAGGCTTCAGAGGGACGTAATGGTTATAAACTCCATGGCAGAACATAGTTTTATTTCAATTTTTGGTCTTATAGACATTGAGTGTTGGTATATTTTCAGTTTTATGTTCACATTTGTCCTGCAGATTCCCCTGCTCTACATTGCTTTCTGTTGCTGTGATAAAACACTCTGACTAAAAGCAACCTTGGGGAGGAAAGGGTTATTTCATCTTACAGTACCATGATCGTTCACCATTGTGGGAAATTGAGGCAAGAAGGCAGGCAGGATCTTGTGAACATAAGCCTGAAAACAATAGAGAGCCACTGCTTGCTGGGTTACTCAGAATCATGCTTTGGTAGCTAGCCTCTTCATTAAGCCCAGAATCCCCTGCTTAGGGACTAGTACCACCCACAGGGGAGGGGGGGGGAGGGGCCCTTCCACATCAATCAACAATCAAGAGAATCCCCTGTAGGGTGTTTACATTCTGATCTGAGTAATTCTGTCATTCATACTCCCTTTCCAGATGACTCTAGGCTGTGCCAGGTTAAGAGTTAACACTAACTAGGGCACCCTCATTTAAAAGAAAATTATTTGTTGGCTACCTTATTATTGAAAGGATACCAGATGCACACTTTCATTGGTCTATTTTCTTTTGTCCAATGGAAAAATAAAACTCTTTAGAAAAATCCCAGTGGATCATCATTATTTGCGAGCAGGTTGGATGTTCCTTAAGTGCTGAGGGCTTATGGAGAGGCAGAGAGGCGATAACATTCCTGGTTCTTCTGTTGATTATGTGCCTTGCTAAGCACCAGAAGAGAGAGTTTAAAACAGGTTATCCAAGGAAATGCAGTGTGAGTACTGCATTCAAGTGAAGGTTGCGTGTTTGTTTGTTTTTTAATCCAGTACCAACCATTAAAAGTAAGAAATATAAAACTCATGCATAAGCTTTGTGTGTAATTGATACAACATTTTCAAATACTGCCAATCAAATAAAAACTCTCAGTGTACACTCTCTGGGTACCTCCTGGGGGGGGGGGGCTGGGTGCTTAAGATAACTGATGGAAAAGAAGTAATCTCAGAGAGCTCACAAATGGCCCAAACGGCAATAAATAATAAATACACATAATCATTGTTCTGGGAACACCATGAAAGGGACGATTAATTCCACCTGAAGGAGTAGAAAAGACTTCACAGAGGAGGAAACTTTGATCTACAACTAAGGGATAGGTGGGCTTCTTGGTTGTGGTAAATAATGCTTGCTGCTATAATGAACAGACTCCAAAATCTCCACGGAACAGGACTGATTTACTTCTCAGTCAGATCACAAGCCAATGACCCAATCAGCTTAGCAACCATGGAAGGTTACAGAATGCGTTGTGGACCCTGGATTCTCCTGCTGTGATGGTTTGAATGAAAAACGTTCCCCATAGACTTATGAGCTTGAACACTGGATGTCTGGATGTTGGCACTGTGTGGCTGAGTCTGTGGAACATTTACAAGTGGAAATTGCTGCAGGAAGTAAGTCACTGGAGGCGGGCTTTGACAGCTTATAGCCTGACCCCACTTCCTGTCCTCCCTCTCCGCTTCCGGTGTGCGGATGAAAATTTGATTAGCCAGCTTCCTGCTCCTGCCTCTATGACTTCCTTCCAATTCCCCATATGTTTGCATGTCTCTCTGCCATGATGGACATCAGCTCTCTGGAACTATAAGTCAAAATAAGTGCTTTCTCTTCAAAGTCACTTTCTATCACAGTATTCTCTCACAGTAATAAAAAAGTAACTAAGGTACCCCCACCCCCATTTATGCTAGTTTGCTTTTTCCAGACTCTTGGAATAAGCAATATAGAGATGGAAGTTGTCCAGACAGGAGCATTAAGGTTAACTCTCTTTACTTTAACTATTGCTCTGTGTCCTGGGCCCCCCAGCACATGGCTACCCTGACTATAGGGTAGGAAACGTATTTTAGCAAGCGCTGTGGTAGACGAGAGAAACAGGGGTCAGTTAATGATAGTTATCTTGCTACAATGAAATTATTTTCCATGGAGAAATGGAGTCATCTTACAAAATGGCTGAAGGGAAGACCATGAAAGAGTTTGGAGGAAGAATCGATGCTTGCGTTTTGACTTCAGCGCACAATGGATGAGCAGGAGTGTATCAATGAGAAACAACACTAGCTTATGGTTAGATTATCAACATCTTAAATATGTCACCAAGAAGTTTCTACTGCCACTAGTGTTCTAGTTTTCCATCGTCTTTTAAGTAAATATTAGTTGACTTCCATGGCTGAAATTTGTTTTTGAAATAGGCATTGTATTTATTCAAATTTGAAGTGTGGTGCTTTCACAATACACTTTTTTAAATTGAGTTGTTTTTTTTTTTTCAGTAAGATGCTTTTCTTTAAAGGCTAGATCATTTTTACACATTATATACTTTATATTTTCATTAAACACCAAAATACAAATCTACTCAGTGCTTGATTAACAGCTAATATTTGAATAACCACTGAAATGGTTTCTAAGTGGGTAGAAGGGAACAGTGCCCCTAACCCATGGTACCATTTCTAGATAATTCAGTCCGTACTGCATAAAGACAACTGCATTATAGTGTTTATTTCAGTTCTCAAATAAACAAAAGATATTGCTGTCCTTGACAACTGTGACATTTAGGGCACATTCTATTCATGTCTATATCAATATAGTTGCTTTAATTTGTTATGAAACTAAATATCATTTTCCGCATTAAGCTGAAAACATTTTAATTATGCATGGGCATTAAATCTCCCCCAAAACTAAATTAGCGGAAGTCTCAGATTGGGCGGTTTGTAGGTAGGTCTTTAATGAGAATGCTTGGTACCCAATATATTTCATTCTGTTCTCCAGTCCTTAGACTCAATTGCAGTTTAAATACTCGCTTGAAACCATAGCAAAGTGTTATGTTGGGCTTTCTTATGGTTTATGGTATGGGTAAGCATATCCTCTCTGTTTTCATTTTCATTAGTGATTTGCCGAAGGCTAAATTGAGGGTCTACGGGTAAAGATGGCAATCCTGCGTTCCCTCCCTTTGTCTGTTCCAAGGTCTGCTGGGTTTGTGACATGTTCCTCTAATGATAATTACTCAGTGTGGCTCCGGCCTTTGCCATAGTTTGAAAGCACAAGCAGTGATATAGGGGCCATTTTAGATCTCAGTGCCCATCAATGGATCATAATGTCACACTAAGCCTGTGTCACATACTGTCCATTCTCACATTATGTGGGGAACTTAAAAGCCAATTTGTCAAGTTTATACACGAGATGAATTGATAGAAAATGTAAATCTATTTATTTTGGCTAAACAAACCATGGAGAGTTTCTCATTAGGGCTAATGAAAACACCACTGTATATCTATAAGAATTTTTAATTCAGTGCTCACATGTGAAGCATCTGCCCAGTACCCAGTCATGAATACTAAGGAGATGACCAAACTCTGCCCTTGAGATGCTCACAAGAGTGGGAAAAGGAAGCCTCATGGAGTCTCTGGTTTGGAGTCAGATTGCACTGAAACACAATGAAGCAGATATTCTGAATAACTCCCTGTTCTGGACTTTGGTGTCCCAAAAGAATAATCCTGAACACCCCTTTACCTTTATTGCCTTGAGCTTAGGCCCTGGGTTTGAAGATAGAAAGGTTTTCTGATTATCTTGGCTGCTTCTCCTACATCTGTCTCCTGTACGTTGTTGACACTCACACACATCCCCTTAGGTTCTCTGCCTGTCTCACTCTGTGTTGAGAGAATATCTTGTGTATTGTATAGATGTGAATTTTAAAAATCTATGGCCTATAGGAAAGGGTAGAATAGAAGGTGGGACATCCGGGAGGCAGAAGGAATTCTGGGATAGAGTGAGGCAGATTGGCCCAGGAAGATGTGACAAGAGGAACTGTGAGGCCTTGAGAGACAAAAGGTGGCCAATGAGCCAGATTGGGGAACATTCCAGACAGTCGAAAGGGCCAAAGATAACGTTATAAAATGAAAAAGCGGGGCCAGGAACAGATTTGCCTCAGGCCCCACACAATGGACAGAATTCTCTGTTGTCAAAGACAGGATAAAGCCACAGGTGGGTGGTAACAGGCTGACGTTACCACCGTGGACCTCCAATCATGTAAAAAGTCAAAATTAACCACCAATGCGGGCTTACCCATTCATGCTGTTGACAAGCTCTGCCCCCCAAAAAAGTGTATAAAAAGTGTGTACCTTACTAACCCGGGGTCACCATTGCCCTGCTGCTAGGGCGGCCCCAGTGCACTGGATTCAATAGACCTCGTGCTTATTGCATCGCTCTCAGTCTCTGTGTCTTTGTGGGGTGGGCCTTCTAGGCGTTTGGACTTTCGAGTCCAACAGAACATCTGGTACTTGAGCACAGGTAACCAGCCATGTGGCAGAATGTAGATCAGAATAAATGGGTTTTATTAATCATGATCTAGTCAGAGAAGAGGCTAGCGATCAAGACAAGGTATTTATAAATATATTTTGAGACTGAGTTTTATTTCTGGGAGCATGAAACTGGGAGGAAGAACAAGACAATCTTCTACCACTCTGTTTGCCTGAGTTTTCCCAATCTTTTATAATTCTGTTTTCTTTTCCTACCCCGTTACATTCAGAGCTGTTAGGTGTAGACTTATTCAATGACTGGGTGTAAAGAATGGGAGTCACTTCTCCAATGTCCTTAACTCAGGAGTCTGATAAATTAGAATTCTGAGGGATTCCATAGACTCTAATTTTTCTTAGTTTCTCTATTGGACTGTATTTTTATTTAACTTAAAACATTTTTTTTAAAAAAATCAATGTTATCTTCCCAGAAGCAGATGGGCATAATAAATATCCGAAGATGAAAGAGATTACCGCTCTTACAATCTTAGAATATCTCCATCTTTGTTGGTTTAAATCCTCCCTCCTCTTATTTAGGAGATGAATTGCAACTCATTACCTACTCTGTCTTGATACTCACATGTCAAGAATTGATTTTAAATTCTCTTTGATACCCTTAATTTGGATACTTAACTCCTAACTCACCAGGAAGCTTATGAGAGAAACTCTTATTGTCCTGAGAACTCATCCCTTAGACTGAGTCTAGCTGTGTATTTTCTTTGTGATCCTTAGTTACTTGAGCGTTCTGCTCTGATTTAATGGGTATATTCATAAGATGTTAATTAAAAGTGCTGGGTTCCCTCCCTCTGTAGTGGTTACACCTCAGTTCTGTTTTCTGCAGGATCAGTAGCTTTCTCCATGTAAACTAAGGTGACTCCGTTCTTGGCTGTGTCTTGCAGTTGGTATAAACAGCAGCTACCCCTTGAAGTAGCCTGGAAATGGGCAGTCAAAGCTGATTCCCTTATTTGTGGTAAGAGGGAGCCTCTAGGGAGTCTGGTGTCATCTATTTACCTCCTCAAGACTGTGACAACTGCTACACCAGCTCTCCAGAGCTTCTCTGGACAGTGATGGGAAGTTTGTAGGGAGTATTGGCTTTCCTAATATTTCCTAATAAGGCCAATTCTTGAGCCGTCAGAGGATGTTGTAGATTTCTCCCCAAGCCAAAGTGTTTGGTCAGAGGAATACACCAGGTGTTCAATACTGGTCAAGCAGGGAAGCCAGTGTAATCACCTCCTGTCAGGAGATCTGGAAGGCTAAGGCAAATGCTAGATTTGTTTCCGTCAGCATGCACTGTCTCTAGACAAGGGGGTGAACATCATGGCAGTATTGGGATGCTTCTATGGATACTCATCTTTCAGGCTAAAAATGAAGGGAAGTGTGAGGACAATGACCGGGTGAAATGATCTGCCTCCAAATCAGTTAGGGCGTGGATAAGGCGGACACATCTTTCTCAGGTACCGATATGGACATGAGGGGTCCCTCTTGACAGGACCCCAGGCTCCTTTTGTCCTGTTGCTTTGCTGTCTCCAAGGCAATATCCTTATCCAAGATGCGTCACCACCAGGATAGCTGCTTTCCGGGCAACAGGAAGGGAGAGGGAAAGCAGGCCCTTCCGAATGTGTTCACATTGGTTCTGTTGCCACCCAGTTATTGCAGGAGTGGCTGGGAAAGGAAGGCCTCTCCACTTTATCCCCAGGCAGTAAAACTGCCAAATTATCTCCACAGGAAGTCTGGCAGCGAGATATTGGTTACTAAAAAGGATTATGGTTTTACTAAATCAGCATTTTGGAAGAATCGATAAAGTGCAGCAGAAAACAATATATAAATTAACTGCAAAAGCCTTATTTACAGAACAGAAAGAGCAACTTCAGTTGGCTCTTGGTGAGGCCTTGCCTAGGGCACAGCTGAAGAAAGGCAAGAAGGTCTAGGGTGAATAGGAAGGAAGGGGTGAGCCACTGAGACTGGAGTCATCTTTTTTTCCCATAAATCATACTGTGTAAACAATATGGACAGCAGGTAGATCAATAGTCATAGCTCTTTAACATTTGCTCGGCTCTGCCTTCTGGATGACAGATATTATGTTAAAAATAATGAAAATGGTATTGGATAAGACTTTTTTTTTTTTTTTTAGATTCTAAAAATGAGAAAATACTCAATTAAAAATGTATTAGATATGCACAAACATGAAGAGTTCTTAAACGAGGCAGAATTGACAGGGCTGATGTACGGTAGCCCATTTATAGTCTGTAATAGAGAGGATAACATTAAATGACTTAATCAGTGTTTGAAGAAAATGACTGGCATGAATCTCTGCTTAGGTTGTGGAATCTAACATTATCTATCTATTTATCTATCATCTATCCATTCATATGTGTGTGTGTGTGTGTGTGTGTGTGTGTATCACCTGTTAATTTTTCTGTAAATTTATCTGTCATCTATATATTTGTATAGTGAAAAACTGGGGGTTCATACATGAGATCCTTAGGAATGATTAGCTCTGGGAATGGCCATTTTTCTGCTTAAGATAGATAGATAGATAGATAGATATTTTATAAATACTAATATATATATATATAATTCTTTTTTTTTTTTTTTTTTTTTTTTTTGGTTTTTTGAAACAAACAAAAAAACAGGGTTTTTCTGTGTAGCCCTGGCTGTCCTGGAACTCACTCTGTAGACCAGGCTGGCCTTGAACTCAGAGATCCGACTGCCTTTGCCTCCCAAGTGCTGGGATTAAAGGCGTGCAACACCACTACTGCCCGGCTATTTTATTTTTATATATATATATATATATATATATATATATATATATATATATATGCAAATAATAATGAATAAAGTGTAAAAACACCCAGGAACACTTAGATGGGAGTCGGGGGATATTTAAAATCATATGCAAAATTCAAGCCAAGGTAGAGACTCTGAGATGAAACAATTTTGAAGCAGTTCAATTTTTTTCTTTAACCTCTCCGATATACCTACCGCCCAATAAGAGAGCATGGAAAGAAGTGCTTCTTTTGCTTCCATGGGGGTAATTTTACACCGGGGCCTCCATGGAGAAGGTGCTACTTGTTTGATCTTAGAAATGTCTGTTGCAATGTGTCCCTTCTCATATGCAACTGTCCCCTTAGGTTACACAGGCATGATACTGTTGCTATAGTTATGCTCAAGTAAGAAATCTGTAATTTTTTAAATTTTTATCTTATTTTTAATTATTTGGGTATACTTAAGATGTGGGAGTATGTGCTCATGAGTGTTGGTGCCCACAGAGGCCAGAGGAGAGTGGTAGATCCCTGGGGTTGGAGTTACAGATGGATATGAACCACTTGCTATGGGTGTCAGAGTCTGAGATCAAGCCCTCTGTTAGAGCAACACACCGTAAATGCTAAGCGATCTCTTCAGCACTAATTTCCTATTTATAAGCACAGAAAAAGCCAAACCACCTGGGCATGACTTTGTTTACTAATTTTATCACTGATCGTCTTGGTAGACACCATCTTGAGGTCTATTTTTAGTACAAAGTATGTGATTTATTCATTTATTTCTCCGTTCACTGCTTTTTAACATTCAGCTGAATTTGCTCCATTAGCTTTCCTGATCCTAAGTCTGATTCTGCTTCATCCATGCACATTTTAAACATAATATATGATATAATTGCAGGTAGTCAAGTTAACGTTTCAACATACATATCTAATTTCAGATCTAAATAAAGATGAATATTATTTAATTTAACACCTTATAATAATGTTATTGGTCCATAAATATGTTAGAATACCCTATTGCTCTGCCAGCTTGCAGCCAGCAGTGGTCTGGGACTAGGAATACCGGAAGCTTTCCCAGGTAAAAGTGACTTACTCTTTTCTATAAAATACCAGTCAGAAGTTCATTTTGATCAACAATTTCCTTTGCAATGTCAATGGGGGTTGTCCAATTCTCCTTTCATACTTTAATGCATGAAATATTGTATTAATGAACTAATAATATCCATTTGCTTCTAGTACCTCATAGAGCTCAGTCACGGTAATGCAAGTACATATATAATTTAGGTAAACTAAGGCATTCCAGGGAGCATCCTGTACAACAACAGAATTTAAGAGGAGAAAGCCAGAGGGCAGGAGAGGCAGGGAGGAGCATGCCTTCCTCAGCGATGGCTTCCTTCTTTCTCTGTAGTGGCGGTGTATCCTCAGTTCTGATAGTAGTGCTTCTCAAAACACTGTGTTCCCGATTTCCTAGCAATCACAATGAACTGCAGAACAGGACTCAGTGGGTCTAGGGTACCACCCAAGGTTTCTGAAAAGTTTCCAGAGGATGCCATTTCTGCTGTTCTGAGAATCACACATTGAGTATCACAGCTATAAAATATCAGTGTTGTCCTGTATTGAGTCTGAGAGTTAGTGGTCTGATGGATACTGGTCCAAGCCCAACTTTTATTTCAGTGGCCCCACTGCTTTCTTCCTTCTCCACAAGTGGGAGAAGTCAGCAATGATTGTGCTCCTCACCGAGGGAAGCTTGGTCCAGTCAGTTAAGCTCAAGCGTGTGTGGTATGCTCTCTGCTCTATCCCTCTTCTGTGGTGTTTTTGTCTGCTCTTATGGATCGAGTTACTTGTAAAGGAGGCAGGCGGTAAAAGTACACACGATTCCAGCCACCTATCAATCCCAGCATCCTCTCCTTCATCAATCCCAGCATCCTCTGCTTCATCAATCCCAGCATCCTCTGCTTCGTCACGGTGATACACTTAGCCATGCTTTGAAATGCTCCGCAGTACCTTAAAGGGTGAAGCCTCCCATCAGGATGTTCATCCTGGCAACTCTCCTCATTTGACAGCCCCGAGGCATTTTTCCCCAGTGATATAACAAAGAGCATCCACTGACATCCACTCCTTTCAGATCTTCTTGCGAAAGTTGGCATCTCCACTGAGTTTACTTTTTCAACCACCAAGAATTCTAAATTAGTTTCTACCCTGATGTCATAGCTAGCAAATGTTGCCAAGGCAGAATTCTTTTTTATGGCTGGATATTCATGGGATGTTTATTTTGTGAAATACTACAGACTTGTTTATTTGAGAGCTAAGTCCTAGATAATGACCTCCCACGTCCCACACTCCAGTGTGCGGATGCGGAGAGCGTTGCTCCCTGGGTATCTCTTTTCGAGGTATCCTCCCTCCTTCCCTCCTCCCTCCTTCCCTCCTCCCTCCTTCCCTCCTCCCTCCCTTCCTTCCTCCCTCCCTTCCTTCCTCCCTCCCTCCCCACTTCCTCTTTCCACATTTCAGTCAATTCCCTTCTGCATTACAGAAAAGTTCAGTCACTTGTTCACAATGGTCCTGTCCCTCCTCTATCAAGAGCTTCAGATCATTTCACTCGGCACCCAACCATGTAATGAAATATTTTATGTATTTTTCTTATCCACTGGATTATAAGTTGCTATTGAACAAAAACATTTTCTTGCACATTTTTATGTCTGGAAGGACTAGCCTAATATCTGTAGCGTATTTCATAAAAATAAATGTTGGATGAATGGCTACATTTATTGATCAGCTTGGGTTTCCTGATTGGTTCTCCATGATTTATTTTGTTTCTGTTTTGACAGTTTTATATCCATACATAAATGTCCAATGTACTATGATTCTTTCTATACCCCATTACCATCCATCTTTGGTCCCTTCTTCCCCACTAGCTCCTCTTATAGCCATCATTAAGCCAACAGTTCTTCAGAAAGGGGTGGAGCCCCATGTATACCTTCTGTATCAGTGATGGAACATTCAAGGTCTCCAGTCCTGTACAGGTGTCCATTTCTGTGGTGTGCTCATGATGGCCACAGCCTGGTGTATGGGGGGTCATATTCTCTGCCACTCCTCTTCTACATTCTTTCTTCTCCTTCTCCCATGATATCCACTAGGCTGTGTGTGTGTGTGTGTGTGTGTGTGTGTGTGTGCGCGCGCGCGCGCGCGCGCACGCGCGCGCGCGCGCGCGACAGAGATGTTCTGTTAAGGACGAAAAACTCCATAGTCCCTTAATCCAAGCAGTTAGACCAGACACAGATGTCTGCATTATTACCGCCCTTTTTGAAAAAGGCTTTTCCTGTCCCAGGGTTACAGCAGCACGAGACTATAATTATAAACACCAAGATTTTAAAGAAATTATGTCCATTTAGGGTAGAGCAGTGTGTATTTCCCTATTCCCCATGGCCCGCTCGATCATTCCGTACCATGGGTCTAGCACTCCTATGGATTGGTCCTCCAGTCCAATCACAGAGCAGTAGGTTACTTCTAAGAGAACAGCTCCCTGGTGTAAAACTTACTCTACATGATTTCTAATCTAGACTTACCCCTTATAACTTGTCTTCTACTTTGTTTTATCAACAGTCTTGGCAAAGCCAATACACCCTTTGGTGGTATCTTACAGAAGTTATCTGTAACCCATGTATACTCTATACGGGCTTACTCCGTGTTCCTGAATGCTGACTCTGTAGGACAGAAGCCATTTGACCGATTTGCCACCTGGAGAGCATAGAAACTTTAGTCATTGTTTGCCGTATTTATATCTTGTGTGATGGGGAGATCTTTTCTGTTATACCTGATGCATGAAATATTTGTCTCTGACATTCAAGTAGCCCCTGCAATGAAGGGCTTCCTTCTGCCCCTTTTTGCTTTTATAGGACCAGTGTGGCCATTCAGGTGTTGGTCCAACTCATTCATCTCCTTCTGGCTATGTGTTAACAGTCACACAAGACTCTCCATTTAGTAACTGTTGGTGGTACGAGTGGATCTGTTTATAATATAACCGGGTACACTTTCTGTATCTGAAACTATTATGTCAGATGTATTGTTCAAGCAGCAATGGGAGGTGGCTGAATACAGTGCCAAAGACCATGAAGTGCTGGGCCGCAGTCATAGGTACTGAGACTGAAGTAACCATGAGTTCACTGAAGTGTAACCTTGGAGACATGGGCGGTGGTCTAGGCCTCAAGGGCCCCTGATTAACAAGGAGCTTGAGTGTTTCACAGCTGGGGCACCTCATTCAGAATCTTGGAGTTCAGAATGTACAGTGGGATCTAGATTCAGGCAGAAACATTAGACAGCAGTAATCCAGCCCAGGGGGGTCAGAGAATAGGTACATTGTACATACTCCAGGAGACAGGATTCTGGAAAAGGTCAAGTTACAGACCCAAAAAGAAGTCTATGTGACAATTTATGTATCTGTTACTCAACTTGCCTATGGAAAATATAGCCACTTTAAAAACAGTCACTTCTTCCATGTGCCTGACACTTGATATGTGGTTTGATCTTGTTGAGTAAGTCATTCCATGACTTCAGATAATTTCTCTTCAGGATTCTGACTCTGACTGGGATTCATAATAAAGAGCCCTTGGTCACTCTACCGATCCAGACAAGCTCAGGTGTCCCTGATCCCACCTGATCTTCCTTCTGCTATGGAGAAAGTTGTTATTAACCATGTGAGTCTCAATAGTCTTTTTCTGTCCCAGCCCATTTCAGGATAGAATTCTACTTCCAATAACCTGAGGCTGTACCTAGTTCTCTTTCTAGCAAATATTTGAGTGTTTGCTGCATTTCAGACACCGTGCCAAGACCCGAGATGGATATTAAGTGAGCAAATTCAGGGGCCTGATCTTTAGCTTTAGGATGGCTCTCTTCCATACAGCATGCTCTTGTTACAGTAGACTTTGTATGTGGGTGAGGATTGGGGAAGTAATCCTCACTTGACCTTCAGAAGCATGTATTATTGGGTTCTACACTTACAAAACCCACTTAGGAAGGACTACGGCCTTGTGGTGAATTGGAACAATCATAAAGATAAGCAGAAAATATCAACCACTCTTTCAGCTGTGCTGCTCTTTTTCTCAGGATGAATCCCATTCTCCTCCTATGTTTTCACCTCCTTTGCTCACCGTTCACTGCCTTGTTAACTACTATTTTTACTCATGAAAATATAGATAATAAATTTGACTGACATTTTCTCTCTCTCTCTCTCCCTCCCTCTCTCTTTCTCTTTTATTGCCTCATTGTGTTTCCTTTGCCCTTTTCTTCCCTTGGCTTACAGTTTCATATTACTGTCTGGGGAGATGACAGGACTCCCTTCAAATGTTATTGTTCCCCGCTCCCCATTCAGTCTCAGTTGAAGCAACGTTACAATGTAATCTTGGCGTGTTTCTGCATAAAATGAGTAGAGAGAGACACGCCAGATGTGGTGAAAGATTCCTCTCATCCAAACAGTGGAAATTTGTATATCCAATAATTTACAACTAACCTTTCCTTAAGATAAGCTTGGAGGGGCTGGAGTTGTTCTCCTATGGCTTTCTAACTGACTTTCTATGTTTATACATTCTACTGTGGTTGTATAGTCTAGAGGTATTGGTGAGATTCTGGCATGCGCAGTAGGCAGCAATGCCGCTTCTGGCAACTCCGTAGCAACTCCTTGACGATTCCCAGGTCCAAGGTCCGTTTCTTACTAGAACTTGGTTTTTGGTTTTCTTCTCTTCCTTCTCCCTCTTTTACCTTCTCCCTTCTGTCTCTCTGTCTGTCTGTCTCACCTCCTTCCCTTTTTCCTTCCCTCCTCCTTCCTTGTCCTCCTCCCACTAGGAAACTAATTGATCTGCGTGCTACCGCATTGTCGGGAGCAGAGCCAATCTGTGCCAGCAGAGTATGACACTGTTTCTCTAAAGGCACACACGAGGAAGCAGAGGTCTAGGGCTAGAAATGAAAGCAAGTGTAGCCTTGCAGCCTATCCCAGTCACCCACCCCCAGCTAGCCATACATCTGAGGAGCAAGTGTTCAAATATGTTCCTGTGGGAGACACTTCAGATCAGAAGTAGAACAAAATCACCCAACCAGTGCGAGAATACAACTCGGAGGTTGAGTGATTGTCTGGTATATATAGATGCAGATGCAGATGCAGATGCAGACACAGATATAGATAGATAGAGGTAGAGATAGATAGATAGATAGATAGATATGGCTGAGTGATTGGTGTGTGTGTGTGTGTGGCCAGAATTTGAATTCCCGCCATTACTAAAAGGAAAAGCAAACAAAACAAAACAACTTCTTTGCAGGGAGCTGAAATGGAAATGCTTGCAGTAAAAATGCAAACAGAGCAGGACTATTGACTTCACAGGATCAGGCTTTTCATAGAAGAAAGTCTTTATGAGGTTTCAGTAGTAAAACTTGGACACTCTTATAAATCAAGGCAGCAGCATGATGGGAGAATAATGCCAGAGGAGAAACATAACCTACCCATAGCACAATGCATGGAGAGACAGTACAATGGTGTATAATTTTACATCAGTTTTCTGATTTATCGAGAAAGAATTGTTTTCTCTAACGTGAGTCTCTGAGAGATTGGTAGGGAGAATGATTTCCCAGAACAGAAGTGACCCAAGCAAAGACAAGGACAAGGTAAGCTAATTCCTGAAGATATGAAGCCACGATGTTCTAGAAACTTAAAGAACATTCACGCAGCTCTAATGGTGTCACTCAGCTGCAGCAACTGAGCATGCGGCTGTGGAGTGTGTGAAATGAAGGTGTTCCAAATCGACATGTGTCCAGAGTCTGAGTCTTATTATGTCGTGAACCAGAGTTCGAGTCTTAGTATGTCTTGTACCAGAGTCCAGGTCTTAGTATGTCTTGTACCAGAGTCCGGGCCTTAGTATGTCTTGAAACAAAAAACATCTTAGTAGCTTCTATGGTTATTTTTATGGTAAAATGGATTTATTTATTTAGTTTTTGGTAATAGGTTGAATTCATTATGGAATTTGATTAACTTGATTTTTTAAATGTAAATACAGAAACTGTTATGTTTAGAAAAAAAGTTTTTCTAAAATGTTTGTCTCTGTGTGTGCCAGCTTCCACTAGTGTCCAGGAAACCCGGCAGAGGGCATCAGATCCTGCACACATGGAGTTAAAGGTGGTTGTGAACTGCACAAGATGAATGCTCAGAACTCTGAAAGAGCAGGAGACACCTACAACCCATCAGCCACCCCTCCAAGCCCCAGAGAATTTTAACTACATATGAGACTCCCGTTCTTGTCTTGCCAGGCAGTGCTGGCCTATTGCTGCACTCTCTCCCAAGTTAGCTCACTTGTGTGCTGATTTTATTAAGTACTCCCTTTAACTGTTTTGAAAGTTTTATTTTTAACATAGGAAGTAGATATAAATAAGCAAAATGCATAATATAATTATGGAATTTTTTATGGATAAGCCCAAGAGACATAAAGAGGAAATAAAGGAGACTATCTTCCTCCTTCCTTCCTTCCTTCCTTCCTTTCCTTCCTTCCTTTCTTATCCCCCCCCCCCCCCCGTGTCTATATGTGCACATACATGTGCAGGTGTTTGTTGCTCACAGACGCCGGAAGAGTGTGCTGGGATGTCCTGAACTTGCAGTTACAGGCAGTTATGAGCTGTCCAACTTGGGTGCTATGAACCAGACTCAGGTCCTCTGAAAGACCAGCAAATGTTTGCAAATACTGAGATTTCTTTCCAACCCCTTAAGTAATTTAAAAAACAAAAACCACCAATGTTCCATTATTGGTAAACAAACTACATAAAGAAGCCCCTGGAAGAATTTATCGACTCTTACTAACACTCTTGTACCTATAAGTAGAACTGATGTTTTATCTTCTTTAAAAAAGAGAACTTTAAACAATTCTTAAAATTTTCTGAGCACATTTATCACCCAAGGAGGCTTGGTTGAATTGGAGTTTGTTTCTTTCATTGACTTCCTAACTTTGAAAAGTTAATTTTCTCTCACACTTAACACATACGTGCCCATACCATGTATATATCTGACTACTTTGAGCAACAATGAGAACCTATACACTCAAAGCAGAGAACGTGTTGGTTGCCTCCTCTTTCTGTCAGGCACTAGCTCTATGGCCTTGGGTAAGTTACCCAGTCTCCTCCAGTCTAATCCTTTCCACTGTAACGTTTAGGTTCTGTGACAAGTACTCACTGAATTGTTGTAGAGATAAAATCAGATCCTTGTCTGAGGCATTCAGCACAGCCCCTGGCACATTAATTTCAGTAAATATTAACTGGTTTTATTGACATACTTTTGATTCCGAAAACAGCTTTCACTTACATTCCCATAGTCCAAGCCTTTATTGCTCTAATGGGATAAACTGGCAGGAGCCAGAGAGATTTTTGTAACCTTTTTAGTGGATTAAAAGCACTCTTAGCATTGGAGTTTAAATATCAATAAATCTAGGCCTTGGGCCAGGAGCCAGATAGTACTGCTGGCTTCTGAGAAAGAAGCTGGAGTGATCGGGGTCCTAGCATCCCATCCATGAAGGGTCCAGGTTTACATCCATGCTAAACCTGACAAATGTGTCAGCTATGATTCATAGTCACAGAGAGGCTGAGGATCCAGCTATTCTTACATGCAAGAAACAGCAGATGACACATGATCTGAGGTCTACCTTGGGTCATGATGGAATCCAGGTGGGGCTAGGAACTCTTGATGGTACAGTGAATTGAATTTTGGCAACATACACTCGTCATTAGAGGTCTAACATATATGTCATAGTGACAAGGACATCTGAGTGCTAGGATACTCCTGGCTCTGGGCTTTGGCGTCTGGAAATATCTTGGGATCCACTTCAGGTGCATAGGTCAGAAGAGCTTAGGTAAGAGTGACGGCACTTAGGGCTGTGGCTGGAGCTGCCAGAAGTCAGAGCGTATCCCAGGAAAACTGAGATGGCCGTTGTCGGGAGAGTCTCAGTTTCCTGATTCATTTATAGAATTTATGGGCAAGGGAGACGGCACCAACAATGAATCCAGGCCTTGCCATGTAGTCGACAACATTAATTTCCTGCTTTTCCTTACAGATCTGTACTGACTGACACTGTTCGTTCAAGGTCCCTTGCCTGAGTTGAACACATAGAAGGAGGGTAGGTTCGTAGTGAGGTTAGGAGAGAAAACTGATCCACTTTTCTCTTCCTTGCTAGAGAAAGAGCATAAAGTCAGAAGTAGTCGAGTTTTGATGGTACCAGTGGCCAGTTTTGCAGGTGTAGCTACCATTGAGAGACTATGGGAAAGCAGCAAACAGTTGTATCACAGTTGCCTGGGGCTTAGAGCCAGTGGTTTCTCTGTGAAAGAGGAAGGGTCTTCCTTTGAGGTGTGTCTTACCTTGGCCTGTAAACAAGCCAACTGCTGAATCATACTGCCAACTGTTGAGTCATACTGCCAGCTCAAGCATGTGACTGTGTACTTTTGTGTGAATTCCTCTGTATTCCCAAGCTTTAGTGTTTTCAATTAGAAGGCTGGTGTAAATAATAAGACTTACATCTTGGGAGAGCTATGACCCTGTGTACCTGTACACACTCAGTGACATAACCTTAATGGACATTGTACTTGTTTGCTGACTTAGTAACCTAATCCTTTTAGCTGAAAACTTTTATTATGACCAAAGAACATTGTTGAGCCAGAGTCTACAGTCATTGTTGAGGAAATGGGCAAATTTCCAAGTCATGTCAGTCTAGTAGCAAATAGTTAAGGTCAAGAAGCAGAGTTCCTAAGAAACCTCTAGGTAAAGTGCAGGCTGCATCTCATGGTACTGTCATGGGGCAGGAAAGTTCCTGGCTCAGAAGCAGAAGCAGAGTGTCAAAGCAGCCACCCACGTGGGTGTCATATTTGTACTGTCAGGGTGTCACACCGGAAGAAAACAATGGTGCTTGTTAATGTTCGTCCCTGTCCATAGCTGCTCTCATCTTTCTACCTGTGGCTATCTATCCTTCCTCCTGGCACACTTAGGGAATCTCCCGTCATCTCTCCCCTGCTATCCCTCCGGAGCTTCCTAGCTTGTCTCTGTGCCCACTCTTGCCTGCTCTTTATGATCCATTCTTACCAACCGTGTTCTTTGTGGGAACACACACTGGGCTGGCTATAGCTCTCTTTCCTGCCTAACGTCCTTCAGTGGTCTCACACTGCTCTTCTGGTAAAAGGCTGGAATGTTCATTGTCACTTCCCAGGCTTCCCCATCGTGACCCACAGATCTGACCTTACCAGCTCTCTGCTCTCTTCCCCCTCAGCCACTTTCCTCAACTTCTTCCCGGTCCTCAGCCCAGAAGCCTGTCAACAAACTGCCTGCCTCCCCTGCCTGTCATTAATGGCCTCTCACTGCATTAGACACCAGTCTGGTAATCCAGCTTCATACCCATAAGACCCTAGAATCAGTGCACCTTGTTTCTTGTGGGATCTGGAAGGCCCATTGTGATAACTGGTACACGGTGATGGCTAAATATTTATGGAAAGAGAGGCTGTGGTGACCGCTCAGTGTAAAAGCATGCACAAGCATTAGGACCTCAGTTCAGATCTCTACCACTCAAGTTAAAAAGAAAGAAAGAAAAGGAAGGAAGGGAGGGAGGGAGGGAGGAAGGGAGGGAGAAGGGAGGGAGGAAGAAACCTCATGTGGAGGTATGAACTGGAACTTGAGGCTGAGGGTGGGCGAGACAAGCTTTAATCTCAGAGCTCTCTGGCCACCCAGTCTAGCCAACCAGAAAGCTATAGGTTCAGGGGAGCGATGTTGTCTCAAAAAGTAAGGGGGGGGGCAATAGAGGAAGATCTCTGTCACACATGCAAGCAACACAGGGGTGCACACACATGTTCTCCCTCTCCTTTCCCCTCCCCCACTCTCCTCCCTCCCTCCCTCTTCCTCCGTCCTTTTCACTCCCCCCCCCTCAAAAACTTCTTGGAAACAAAGATTCTAAGAACAGGGGGTTGAGTCCAAGGCAGAGCAAAGAAGTAACAGAATCGTTCACTTTATTAAAAACAAAGCAAATCCTCAAAGAGATAATGAATGGAGGGGAGAGGAAGATTAAGGTTGCCCTGGGAACCTGGAGAGACACAGAGTCATGGGATGGTTTTATGAGCTGAGGGAAGGAAAGAGACAGAAGTGGGACACACTGGAGGTGAAACGGAGAACACTTCGTAGAAGCTAGAAAGAAAGAAACCACTATGAACTGCAACCCAAGCAAACAGTACCTTGTGAGTGTAGGGTCCTGAACTGGTAACATCCCGGTACCCAAGGGAAGGGAATGTCTCCTCATCTAGAGCCATGCTATAGTTAGAATACCCAGATGCACACATGTTCACTGCCAACCCCTCCAACATTAGTCTTCTTGCCATGTGCAGCTGAACCTGAGAGTCCCCTATGAATAGTTGTCAGTCTGCATAAGCCAGTGAATTTTAGGATGCTTTTGTTTTAACACACACACACACACACACACACACAGCCGTAAAGTAGCTGCATTCCAAACCTCAAGCACTAATGTGCATTCAATTTGAAGACCTTCCTTTTCCAAAAAGTGCCATAATAGATCTTGTCACATGCAAATGTATCTTTATGACACCGATTTATCTACTTAGCAACCCCCCCTCCCCCAGCCCCACGATCTATAAAATTTTGTGCAAATGTTTTCAAGGGCATGTAGTATCAGTGGTACCAATTCTGATGCTCGAAGTATGTGTTTACCTCCTGAATTATCTTCCTGGGGGCTCCAGTCCCTCTCATATTCTCTGCATCTCTCCCCTCCTACAGGGAGAGACTCTCTGGGCCATCCTTGTTTACCTGTGAGGAGAGAGCCTGGGGTTTGAAATCCCCATCTTCCCTGTGGAGGCAGTGTCTCACTAGAAAGGTTGGGGAGCAGTATTGTGGGAAGATTTGTCTTAGTAATGACAGCTTTTGTGGCTGGAAGTCCTCTGATCCATTATCATCCTTACTTGGCCTATTTTCTCAAGACAGCTCTTGATGCCTTCCTTCCCGACACCTCCCTTCCAGATGCCTTTATTCTTAAGTTCTCTCCTCACCTCTTCTTTTGCTCCTCCTGCTGGCACTTAAACTTTTTATCTTCCTACCGAGTTTGATCAGATTTTCTCTTTTGTCATAGAAGAGTCTTGGGATGACTCCAGGCAATGAGGAACAAGTTGGAATTTTACATCCGGAGTGCAGGCTTGTCATCCTTCTAGGCACTTGCGTCTTGCTGCCACTGGGCTTCTGAGAATTTTCATTATTGGCTGCTCTCGTTCTTCAGTGACTTTGTACCTGTAACTGCTTTTCTCCAAAATAACTTTCTCCCCCTTAGCTTTCGTTCCCCTCCCATGTCTCAGAAAACCCTTCCTCTTCTTTATTTCAACATAGTAAACGTTCTTTTTACCTTCAGTTTGTGAATCCTGAGACCTGTTTATCCTCTTTCTGTTAGCTGAAGAATGCTAGATGGAGCCTTTCTGTGGATTCATACACGGCTTGTGCAGACATTTGGACATGTCTTCACCCCAGTCTCCACTCTTGAGAAGTGAAATAGCCAAACGGCCTGCCCCTCACGCAGACACTAGTGTCACGTGACTTTGTCCAGGGGAAACTAAAATGGCTAGCCACAGCTGAAGCTCGGTAATTATTCTTATTGTAGTTGAAATAATCTAGACACTAGCCAGAAACATGTGATCCATCTTGGACATAAAATAGCTCATTTTTAAGCCTCAATCTTTCTTCCTAATAACAAATCTTTGTCTGCTTATTGGTTCTTCTTACCTCTATTTTTTGGTGTGCATGGGGGTGGGAGGCTGGGCTGAAGGTCAGTATGAGGTGTCTTCTTCCATCACTTTGCACTTGACGTTTGGAACGGGGTCTCTCCCTGAATCTGGAGCTCACAGATTCAACAAGACTACCTGGCTGGTAAGTCCCCGGGATCTTCTGCCTCCAGCTCCACAAGACTGAGTTATCAGTGCATTCTAGATCCTTACATGGGTGCGGAGGATGGGATCTAGGACCACTGGGTTGTACAGAAGACACTTAACCAGCTGAGTCATCTCCTCAGTCCCCAGGTTCTACCATTTATAAAGCTTAGGTGCTTATTCACGCCCATCCACAGAGAATCCTGCTTCCGGAGTCATGTCCTCACAGTCCGCATGAAGTCCAGTCCATCCTGCCTTTAAATCTCTTCCTTACGTCATCCCTCATGCACAAATGCTTTAACATCTGGCTTCTGATTCCACCTTTTAAAGTACAGTTCAGGGAGGTGATTTTAATTTCTAAGCACTAATCATGGTCGCTGTTGTTACCATGGAAACCAAATTTCCTCACCTGAGACATGACAACAGTGATCACCCCTGACAGTTCAGAGACCTGAATTTCAGACAATCAGAGGCAAAACAATTTGGGGGTCCTTCCTTCACACTTTCCTCTTTCGTGATTTCGAGGACGCATAGCGCGGCCCATCCCATTTTGTTGGAAGCAAAGAAAAGCCCGTGGACTAAGAGCCAACTGCCAATTTTCAGCCCAAGGTATCAGTCCCAAACACGTTTTTTATTATTCTCTTGAAAATAAGGCTGTAAAAAAGTAATTGCTGACACAACCTTAATGATAGCATTTTAAGTATGCTGCTGTAATTAAAATAGGGATTTTATTATGCTAGACCTCCGAGAGCCCAACCTGTGCACCATTCACGGCTCAGGATTTCCAAAGCAAGCAACTTTGATGTCTGCTGCTTTTGCTGTGTGGGCTGCACACTTCCTTTGTGCCTCTCCTGGTTGCAGCTTATGTACAAAACCACCTCTCTCCTGGCAAAAAGCAATAAGCATCTGTGTTTCCAATGATGCCCCACGGCGATGGCGCTTCGGCTTTCCGCGGACTGACTTTAGAAATGTCACGAAGGAGCTCCTCTTTCTCCTTTGATTTCCTTCAGAATAAAACTTTCATGTATTGCACAATGAGGTTAAAATCCTACAAGGCTTTCTGATTAAAGTTTCAAGAGGACTCTCTCATTTCAGGTGATGTCAGATCCATTTCTCCCATTCTTTACCTGATGTGTAGGCTAGACCCTGAAGGCAGCGGTGGATGATAAAGACCAGAGATGATGACTTTGACGGATTACGTGATGCTTTTCCTTTCTCTCCTATGAAGAGAATTGAGCTTGTGGCCCACATAGAGAGTTGCTGGTCTCCAGTGGGGCCCAGCAGCTTCATGCTTTTACTATGCAACATCCTAAACGTGTTGTTGCCTGGGCCCTGACAGAGCTGACTCGGCTGCAGACATTTTATCCAAGTCTCTGAGAGGAATAAGAGCAAGGAGAAGACTCACACCCAGCCATATTCCCTCTGTCTGTAGGTGTCCAGTCACAAAGTGTGCACGCACAACTTTTTGGCTAGAAAATGATGGCTTATCAGTTGAGTGTGATGTCATGTCTATGAAGCATCTCTCTCAAGGAAGAACAGAAAGGATGTTTGCATTAGCAATTAGATTTCTTTTCTGCACCCGATGGTATATACTATTATAAGAAGTAGAAACAAATTTATGCTTTCTTAGAATAATACATTTTTTTCCACCATTAGTGAAGTTGTCCCTTCCTATTGGTTGAATTCCCTGCCAGTGAAGTCAAAGAAACATTAACTAGAAATATTCAGGAACTGCCCCACCTCTGTACTAGTATATATAGACTTCAGTGTCTTGTTATTATTCTTTAAATAATGTAATATAACAAGTGTTTACACTACAGCTATACTTCATTATTTGTTGTGGGCAAGGTAAGGCCTCTTAACCTTTCTACTGTGACTCTCTTGTCTGGGATGTGCATGTGATCCTGGGTGTATAGACATATCACTAGGGGTACAGAGCCAGCACTGTGTCAGTCCTCAAGAATTTTCTTTCTTTCATTCATTTATTTATTCCGTGTACATCCCACGGGAGCCCCCTCCCTCCTCTCCGCCCAGTACCACCCTCCCACCCCTTTCCCCCATCCCCAGCACCGCTAGGTCCAGACCATGCATGGTCTTTGGTTGGTGGTCCAGTCTCTGTGAGCCCCCATGGGCTAGTCGGCTCTGTAAGTGTGTCCTTGACCCACATTGCCTTCTTCCATCCACCCCGCAACTCTCCCATAAAACTCCCTGAGCTCCACCTAATGTGTGACTGTGGGTCTCTGCCTCTGTTTCCATCAGCAACGGATGAAGCCTCTCAGGTGACAGTTATGCTAATGGAGCAGAGATTGAGGGAATGGTCAACCAATGACTGGCTCAACTTGAGACCCAACCCATGGGGAGAGCTAGCCCCTCTCCGTATCAGTGATACTCAGCTATGCTTGCAGACAGGAGCCAAGCGAAGCTGCCTCGTGAGAACCATTTTATTTTAAGACAGTTCTTTTGCACAAGTACAATTTTACCATCTATAAAAGACAAAGATTCGCCTATTAATGAGGAGATGTCCTTGTTTCTTTTCACACAGAGTACTAAAACTTAGCTGAATATTATTCCATGGGAGTATGCAGAGCATTGTAAACACTTGGTTGGTTGCTATTTTGATTTTCTTAAGTATCAGTGTTGTGGTCATCACTGCACATATGTGTAGCAAAATGGCAGAAGTATATTTAGGGTCATTTTGGAGATTATTGGAGATCCTGGTTTAATCCCAGGCTAGAATTCACATAATGATTTTCACGCAGCTCAAGTCAGCACTCAAACTTCAGTTTCAAAACTCAAGCGTTCTAGCACAATGCAGTCCAAACACATAGTAACCTGATGCAGTCGTGCGAAGGAATGAGGGTAAAAAATTTTAAAAGTCTTCGAATTAGGTTACTATGAAAGCAGAAAACTTTCCGTGTACATTAGCAACACAACTCTGAATATGCAGCCTGGAATCTGAACAGGTTTCTTAGTGTTCTGCAGTGTGGTACCATGCACATGGTGAAGCAAACTGATGTAAGCTCTCGGTGAAGTCACGTGATACAACATGGCTGAGCAGCACCCGAAGTACTTGGGGGTCATTATGCATTTGAATTTTTATTCATTTTTGTTTTGTCTGTGATTAGAAAACCTTTTGTTGTTGTTAAATCCCGTGCCACCCTGCCCTGCCCTGCCCCATTCAGTTATGCAATGCCATATGAGTTTGTGACCCATGGTGTAAGAAGCCATGAGTTAGATGCATCTTAAAATATATGAAAGGACACACATGGGCTCAAAGCAACCATTGTGCCTTTGTATGTAGGGGACTTGAGGCGTCCAAAGTTGATGAGATTCAGAGAGATGATAACTCAATCATCAGCACATAAGCATCAAAGAGTTCTAATTTTTTCATATTGAAAGCCAATTTGCTCAAAATCATGTAAAGGATAGGCCCAGTGCCTATTTTTGCTCAGCAAATATTCTATATTTAAGCATTATTTTCATAATATGCGCCATAAAATTCACAGTGTTCACAATTTTTAGTAATGTGCCTTTTTAAGTTACCTGAGTCACTTTGGAGCTATGTAACCATTCCCCCGCCTTTACATTTCACCATTACGACCTAATTTTCTCTTGTCTGCCACAGACTTTGATCCTAAAGTATTTGTCTTATTTGCTCTTCCTTTGCTGTGAGGGAACATCATGATGGAGGCTGCTTATAAAATGAAGCATTTATATCAATACATATAAGCTTTCGTATAATTTTAGACAATTGGGCCATAAATATCCTGACAGACAGTATGGCAGTAGGCGGGCATCTCCCTCTGTTATTAAGTAACTTCACAAATGTGTGTATATGTGTGTTGCAGGATGCTTCTGCAGCCTCCTGCTGTAGGCACCCTAGAGCATTTCAAAAGTCTTTCTGTTGCCGGTATCCACTTCACCCTTACAGCTGTTATTTCCTTTCTCCAGACAATACCACCTGTGCTCTATCGCCTCTCCTCTAACTCCTCCTCCCTGTGGTCTCCTCATAGTCTCCTGACTTACTGTCTTAGTCGTTGTTGCTGTGAAGAGACACTGTGATCAAGGCAACTCTTACAAAACATTTAACTGGGGGCTTGCTTGCAATTTGACCAGGTATGTCCCTGATCATCAGGATAGGATGCAGGTGTGTCTTAGAGCAGTTGCTAAGCTCTTTGTATCTTGATCTTCAGGCAGAGAGAGACACTGGGCCTGGTGTGGGCTTTTTAAAGCTCAAGGCACATCCTTAGTGACATATCTCCTACGAGACCACAAATCCGGATCCTTCCTAGACAGTTCCAGCAAACTGGTGACTATGCTTTCAGATACATGCGCCTGTGTGGACCACTCTCATTCAGATCACCACATAGCATGGACTTACTCTTATCAAAAGATTTTCAGGTATCAAGCAGTCATTTTCTCACTATTTTATATGTGATTCAAATGATGAAATTTGAATTTTCTTAAATGGCTATCCGGATAATTTCATATCTGAAGATTCCTCTCCATACACAGTGCATGCATAAGTCAACTTACACAGAACACTTTCACCACATGGTCCTTAACATTAAGTTTACTATGTATAGAATGACAAAAGGCAAAAGTAATTTTTATGGCATAAACTAGCTCTTTGGGGTGCAATGCTCTATAACAGCCACAGTCCTGCAGTGTGTCTCAGTTTTAAAGTCATTATGTCTTTTCCTTTTTATACTTTGTTCTGTTACTTCATGAGACTTATTCATTTCTAACTTGGCATTTCAGTGGTTCTCCCTAAAATAATGAAATCCATCCGCAGGGGAGCTATCTGATGGAGTTTCTCAGAGTAAACACGAGTCTAGGCAGCCTTCTGGACTCTTCATTGATTTGAAGCTAGAAGAGGAAGCTCACTTCACACTTGGTCACTTAAACAACAGGTATACATACACCTTTAATTCCTTTAGTCCCAGCACTCGGGAGGCAGAGGCAGGCGAATTTCTGAGTTCGAGGCCAGCCTGGTCTACAGAGTAAGTTCCAGGACAGCCAGGGCTACAGAGAAACCCTGTCTAGAAAAGGAAAAAAAAAAAAATATATATATATATACATATATATATATATATTTATTCCTTTAATTTTAATACTCATAAGCACACTTTCTATATTTTCTCACTGGCTTTTCTTCCAAACAGGACTACGTATTCCACACGGACATCATCAGGCAGGGAGGTCAAGGCGATTATATTATGTTCTGTGTTCTAGTTTGCGTTCTGTTGTTGGCACAAACACCATGACGAAAAGTTATTCCGGAGGAATGGGTTTATTTGGTTTATAGGTTACAGCTAATTATGAGAAACTAAGACAGGCAATGAAGCACAGACCAAAGAGAAATACCATTTTCTTGCTTGTTTCTCTTGGCATGCTCGGGTAGCCCAGGCCCACTTGTTCCTGGATAGCAGTGCCTCTAGTGGGCTGGGTCTTCGTACATCAATCAGTAATCAACAAATGACCCACAGACTTGCCCTCATGTCAATCTGAGAGGCGTTTCCTATGTAGGTCAAGTTGACTCCCAAGATTAGACATCACGTTCGTGTGTGTGTGTGTGTGTGTGTGTGTGTGTGCGCGCGCACACGCGTGTACAAATTAGAAATAACTGATCATTTTCCTGCATTCTAGCCCAGTGTTATGTTCTGGCACCTTGCTCCATACAACTGACATAGAAAACACCCTATCTGGGATAAGTGTCTTCTTTGTAGATGATTTTTGTGGCAACCTATTCTTGGGCTAGTGTCCAGTCAGGTTTTAGGTTAGGAATAAACACATTCTAGATTAACCCCTTGTGTCATTTGACTGACCTTTAAAAGGATGCATGCATGTCCCTATATAATTTTGAAACTTGAGTCTTTGGAGACAGATAATTCTAACTTTCGTAAACTCGGGAGATTGCTATTGATCTTTAAGTTAGTAGTAAATTGCAAATCTGATCTTAAACAGTAACTAAAATGTCTTCCAATCATTGCCGCTACCCTTGGAATGTTCCAGTAAGTTGCATTACATGGTTCTCCTATTTGCAATCATGGCTCTTTATGAGATAATTTTTAGTACTTCACAAACCACTACTAGCCATTAGTGATAGATGAGTTCTGGGAATAAGAATTCAGAGTGGTGGAATTGTATATGGTACTGATAAATACTGTATATGAAACTGCTAAAGTAAAACCATTATTGTGTTAAAAGTGTATTGAAAATTGGATTAAAATAGAATAACTTACTAATTTCACACTTTATTCATTTACTCTACAGACACAGGAATTATATATAATATATGTATATATATATAAATAATATATTCTTTATTAACATTTTATATATATAATATATGTATATATATGCATCTGTATGCCATACCACTGTTACTATGATCAATTAGAGGCAGAGTTTTCTAAATATTTATTTAGATAGTAAATGACAAGTTGGGGTGTTCGTAGCGTTCGCCCGGCCATTGCTGTTCTCTAACGCCAGCCCCGCCTCTCGCTTGCCAGGCTCTAGTCGAAGGAAAAGGGGGGTAAGTAAGGAGGTGCCCAAACCATGGCTCGTACCATCCTGACTGCCTGCAAATCCACCGGTGGTAAAGCACCCAGGAAACCGCTGGCTATAAAAGCCGCTCGCAAGAGTGCGCCCTCTACTGGAGGGTAAAGAAACCGCATCGTTACAGGCCTGGTCCCGTGGCACTCGGTGAAATCAGAAGCTGTCAGAAGTCCACCGAACTTCTGATTCGCAAGCTCCCCTTTCAGAGTCTGGTGTGAGAAATTGCTCAGGACTTCAAAACAGATCTGCGCTTCCAGAGTGCAGCTACTGGTGCTTTGCAGGAGGCAAGTGAGGCCTATCTGGTTGGCCTTTTGGAAGATACCAACCTGTGTGCTATCCCTGCCAAACATGTAACAATTATGCCAAAAGATATCCAGCTAGCACGCCGCATACGCGGAGAACGTGCTTAAGAGTCCACTAGGAAGGGAAACATTTCATTCTCAAAAAAAATTTTTTTCCTTTTCTTCCTGTTATCAGTTGTTCTGAATTTTTAGATATTTTTTCCATGGGGTCAAAGGTACCTAAGTATATGAATGCGAGTGGAAACATAGGGACAGAACCAGGTACTGGCAGTTTCTCCACGTTCATTTGTGTGTGGATTTTTAATATAAATACAAGATGTATTAATGTAAGCAAAATGTTTCAGTGAGCACATTTCAACAGTTCAACCTTATAACAATTATAAATCTGTTAAAATTTTCTGGACAATTCGAGCATTTGGATTTTTTCTAAATAAGTAAATTTCTTATAGACTGCAAAAAAAAAAAGAAAGAAAGAAAGAAAAGAAAATAAAGAAAAGAAAAAATGACAAGTTGGAGATGTATAAGCATAAAATGACTATTTTCAGAATGTATGTGCTGTCCCTTAAGATATGTGCTGCACCAAAGCCAGCCATGGTCAATCTTGAGTCATAGCATCAGAAACTTGAGTTTCCGGTCTTTGTCACCATCCTGTACTCAAATTAACTACTGTCTGTCTTCGGGCATCCGTTCTGTGCGTTTGAACACACCCTTGTCCTTCTCTCTAGGCCAGGGGTTCTCAACCTTCCTAATTCTTCAGCCCTTAATCCAGCTCCTTGTGCTGTGGTGATGGTGACCCCCAACCACAAGATTATTTTCATTGCTACATCATGACTGTAATTCTGCTACTGTTACGAATTGTAATGCAAAACCTGATATGCAGGATATCTGATGTGTGACCCTGTGAAAGGGAGGGTCTCCAACCACAGGTTGAGAATCACTGTTATGGACTTTATTATATATATGACTAAAACTACTGGTGTCGAGTCCGAAGCATGGTGCCAGACACATTGCAAGTACTGACTTTCTGCTCACCCATCCTTTCTGTGTTTAGTAACCTAACCCTGTTCTTTCTCTCTCTCTCTCTCTCTCTCTCTCTCTCTCTCTCTCTCTCTCTCTCTTCGGTTTTTCGAGACAGGGTTTCTCTGTGTAACCCTGGCTGTCCTGGAACTCACTCTGTAGACCAGGCTGGCCTCGAACTCAGAAATCCACCTGCCTCTGCCACCCAAGTGCTGTTATTAAAGGCGTGCGCCACCACTGCCCAGCCCCTGCTCTCCTTTTTAACATGAGTGCATAACCTCAAAGCTACATGTAAGTGTATGATCTAATGCTAATAGTGCAGACTAAGGTATCACATGGACTTTCTAGAAAGCACTCTTGCTAATTGCATCCTTTCTCTGGTCTTTTTCTCTCTCCTGCTTCCTTAATATGGAATTAATAGCTGATACCAAAAAAGTACTCTTGAACTCAAAGAGAGCAAAGAACCACGGGCTAAGAATTGTGGACCAACGAGACAGCAAGACTGTTGTCTGTATTGTTGTGAGACACCACCCTGGCCATACATTATTTGCCTCTAAATTCTTTCATAAGAGAGAACTCACATGGAGGAGGAGGCACTATGAACTTGTCTCATCTGCTCTCAACACCCACAATTAATCCTAAAAATTCAAACATAGCTTGAGACTTTTTTAAATCTTTATTTTTCTTTGTTCATGGGTGTGCATGATCACACGTATATGTGTATACTTGTGTGTGTATGTACATCTGCATGTGGAAGCCCAAGGTTAATACTAGGTATCTTATAGCCTGCTCTCTACTTTATATATTGAGGCAGGGTATCTCAAGTGAACCCAGAATTCACAAACTTGGCTAGTCTGGCCATTCTCAGCTGCTGAGAATCCCTTACTTTCAACTCCCAGGCTGTGGGAATACAGATCAGGTGCCATGCACAGCACCTGCCTGGCATTCCTGTGTGTGCTGGACTTTGTTTTCTAGCCTGTGCTGCATCCACTGAGCCATCTCTCCGTGTATACTCATACAGGCTACATTGAAATTTTAATCTATTTTTTTCTTTATTTTTGTAATGCAAGAACCTGAGCCTTCAAGCATGGGTCTTTTGTCTTCACAGTGTGTGTTGTAGCATTTTCTCCTGCGTGTCTGATCTCATCTATAACATCATATTAACGCCTACAAGTATTAATTAACCTTCCTGAATTCAGGACATTTCTGAGATTCAGATTTAGCATTGTCAAGGGCAGTGCAGAGAAAAAAAATCACGTTCTACTTATCCATGTGGTTAATGAAGCTTACCTCTTCCCCTTAAAGAGTTTCCCAGACTTCTTTGGGAATCCCATGAGTTCCTCAGGATTTGTATACACAGTTGATGAGTTCATTCCATCTATTTAATCTTCTCTGTGGAACCTTGTCACCCATCCCCTCATTTTGATAGTTTTGTTCCTTCTCCGCCCCTTTCCCTAGAGCTCATGTATTGAATAAATGGAGATCGGGCAGTGCTTTGGGAACTACAATGCTAACTTTTGTTTCTTTGTTGCCTACGGTCCCCCATTATCCCAACACAATGGGTCACCCTAACATCACCATTCAGTACCTACAACACTTCCGTTGATTCGGTGCACCCAGGGCGGCAGGTGTTCCTGGCCAGCTTACTTTCCGGTGCTAGTTGGCTGTAGGTGGACCCTGTGTCTTCCTCACTCCACAGAGGCAGCTGATCAGTCCATGTTCCTTCCTTAGCACATGGCAAAAGAGGTCGACTGAGCAGAAGTCTGTGCTGCCGCTTAGGAATTCATTTCTGTGTCCTCTTATCGAGGGCTCCGAGTCCCTGGAGAATGTCAGGAAGACATTCTCTACCGCTTTCACCCAGACAGTGCAAAATCACATGGGGAAAAATGCAGATCCCATGCCAGGCACTGGAAAACTTGATTTCACGGCTTCTGTCTTTTGTTAGGAGTGGAGGTGTTTCCTTTAGATGGTCTTCACAGCCACGTGCTTCCAGTCTCGTGAAGACACGCAGAATTGTTCAATCTTTACCTTCAAATCCAGGAATAGATGTACACAGAGAGGTCTGAACATTGTTGGACACCTAGAGGTTTAAACGGTGTGGTAGAAGAAATGCTTGCTGTTTACAAGGTTTTGAAAGAGAGTTTTCTGTTTTATGCTGGCATTGTATGAAGGGTTTGGCCAGTTCACCAAGCTATGTGTTGTATGTGTTTAACTAGGTTCTAAATGGCCAGGCATTATTGACTGATACCCTGAAGGGTAGAATGGGTCACTGTGGGATATGTGCATTTGCTCTTCATAACGGGTGTAACTCTTAGGGCCCAGCTGATCTTACTTAATGGACAAGATGAAGATAGTTCTTTGCTTTAGAGCCTTGGATTCTTCCAGCTCAGTGATGCTTTTAGACCCGTTCTAAAAATACCCTGCTCAATCAACTGTGCAGTCTCTATATGTTAATATACTTTAGGGCTTCTGTGAACATAAAATATTATAGCCTTATGACAGCTTGCTTCAGTGGCCATGAGAGGTCAGATCGATTATAAATATGTTATTAAGTTCTTAATAATATTAGTGGTTATGCCCCCAGACCCAGTTTGTAAAACAGAAACACTAGTCACGATAGACTTTTATATTAAAGCTGAGTTAACACCATGTCATTAAAGTTTCTAATAACTATGGCATCCTTCTCCGTGGGAGAGACATGTACTGGTTGTAGGTTGTCTGTTCCTTGTGCTATCCGCTTCCCTTGCAGCTAAAGACCTAGAGAAAATACTGAGCATTTTCTGAGACAAATAATGCAATAGCTTACTTGTTGGCCATCCTAATTGCTTCGGTTTTACTGTTTTCTTAAGTAGATTCTCTATCAGTTTCTTCAAGTAAATAAAAGTCAAATTACTGTGGGTTCTATCTAGCATGAGTTGGAGGCTCAGCACTGTCATTATGTAGAACTTTCACTCTGGGGTAAATAGCTATTACAATTTTATTGTGTTCAATATTTCTGTTATCTGCTGTCTACACTGGCCATGTTCTACTCAGACTCATACCTAGGCTGTGATTTCAACTTTGCCTTTAATTTATACAGTGCTATTAAGAAAGATACTTTAAATTTAGAGGTCTGTGGCCTTTCAGGAAATGAGTGGACTGCACGTCCCTGACCCCAAGATCCATTTCCACTTTTTTTCCTTTCATTGTCTGCCCAAACTACCAATGTCTGAATCTTAGTGTTCTATTCTCAGATCCCTGCTTCTGACCACTAAGGTTTTCATGAACATCAAAACATCTGCAAAGACCGAGGCCCTACAGCAATCTGCTACCAGTGGGGTTTAGGGTATGTGAAACTTAGCCACTCAAGTCTGTTTTGTGTTGTTGTGTGGTAGTACCTATGATGGATAGTAAATGAGAACAGTTAAATCGGCAGGCATCCACTGGTTCCCAGAAGTCCATTGCTTCTCTAGTTCACACTGCACTTGCCACAGGTTACCATCTGTCACTGGAGAGGGAGGGGAGAGCCGAAATCTTCCGAATGAAACCGTAGTTATTGTAAATGGATCTAATTGCTATCATGCTCATTTTCCTGGTGCAGAAATACCTTTAATGTAATTCCCCCTTGTTGTCATTATAACCTTCTAGAGAGACACAGGATAATATCCATTGTCATTATGTGTTATAATCTTCAGGTGTGGAAATCAGTGTTATGACTATCTTTCCATTAGCTTTAGCTCTCAGAGTGTTATGTTTTGTTTTACGCCACTATACTCAGACAATAATGCCATCCCAGAGAGTCCCAGCATGCCTCTTTTCTAGTAATTGGTATTAGTGGCACCTTCTTTCATTCTAAAATTTTTCCTAATTGGACAATAAATTATATAGTCATCCTCTGTCTCTATTATAGGGTGTAGGAAGGTTTTGTTTTGTTTTGTTTTCTGCAGATTTATAGATTTCCAGGGTGTTCTATGAGAAAGAATCAACAATTTATACAGGCATCTTCCTTCCTGTGTATACATAGTGAGAATTTGCACAAGGGGCCCATAGCTAGCTGTGTTTATCTTCTTCCTCCCTGAGCTGATCGAGACATGGATTGTTGAGGAACACAGTAAGGAATTTAACTTTAGAAAAATAGCTTTGGAGACTTTAGTCTTAATTATAACTACCTTTTCCTTAGGGAGAAAAATTTGAACTTTAATTACTTTGGTGTTCTCTGTCCAGAAAGTGGTGGAGTTGGAGTAGATTTTTAGGCTGAACAAATTGAAAAAGAAATAAAATGAAATCTCTTTAATTTTCATACCGGAGGCTTCCTTGTCACCGTCTCGGTCTGTGTGTGATGGCAGCCCTCTGAGGTGGGAAGAATCCTTCAGTGTCATTGATTGTGCTTCTGTCGTCCAGGAGGACAGCCAGCCCCTTTCTGAACAGTGGGAAGAGTCTACATCTGGAAGCTAGCTAGGGGTTTAAAGGAAACTGCAGTGCAGTTGCTGAAGTCTGGAGTCAGAGAAATGTCTCCATGGCAACTGTACTGTGATGACCCTGGGTAGCATTGATTTGATCAGTGCTCCTATGCCTGTAAACACACTGTTGCAGGAAACAGAGCTTACCATTCAACTGTTATCTCCTACACAGAGACTACCAGTTAGTCATCGTCTAAACGAAGGCACAAAAATGTGTAAGACTTTTCTTCCCAAACAGGCAAAACTATTTAAAGTTAATATCCTTTAAGCTCCACTAAATTAATTTTATTTGTCCATGTTTATATGACGCATTTTACTGGAATACCAGGAACACTTAAAGAAAAGACTAACGTGGTTACATTTGGATGTACATCCCCATTTTAAGACATGGGTAATTTTTAGAATGATTTGCTGAAGATTATATTTTCAATTCTCTCTCAGTGCACTAATATAAGTCACTTTGGCAACATGTTCCTTGCATTTGCATAATGACAGAGCATGATGAGATTGGTGATCATTTTTAACTACTGAGCTTTCTGGCACTCTACTTGCCACCACATCTGTGTGTTCGCCATTTCCAAAGCCATGGTGACATCAGATGCACACATTCTCTGAAATCCCTAAGCTACACAGTGATTTCTTTCACAATAACCAAAAATACCAACCCTCTACAAATATATAAATAAGCTTTGATGTTTAGAAGTCCTATTACACAAAGCTGTCTTATATGAAGCATTTCCTATAAAATCAGCACACAGGCTTTTTGCTTATACAGTTGGCTTGTGCATACTGCCCTCTGTCTACAAAATTCAAGATATTTCATTTTCTGCCATGAGTTATCCAAGTATGAGAACAGGCTGTTCTAGGTATTTATCACCTGTAACTTGCTGGGTTTTTCTTTTGATAGAGGGTATTTTCAATCCAAAAGTAAGTTATGCATCAAAAGATGACTTGGGACTACCGTTTTTAGAAGTTAGACTGTATTTCATTATAAAAACAGAATTATATAAATATTAATCACAGTCTGGTAATATGATCATATCCTGTTTTCATAATCTGATCAAATTCCTGTTGGAGCTGTGTGTTAGCTTGTGGGAAGGGTGAGGAAGGGAAGCTACTCAGGGCCTGAACTGGGATTCCTTCCTGTCTTGAGAGTTTGAGGAATAAGATTCATGATGTAATCAAAAGCATATCAAGAGTTGAAACCTAGAACTTTCATTCCTAAATGCCTTCCCTCTGTGGCGGCGCTCCTGGCATGCTCACACTACCAGAACCCTGAAGTGACAGAGGTCTATGGATTTTTTTTTTTTTTTTTTGGTTTTTCGAGACAGGGTTTCTCAGGGCCCTGGCTGTCCTGGAACTCACTCTGTAGACCAGGCTGGCCTTGAACTCAGAAATCCGCCTGCCTCTGCCTCCCAAGTGCTGGGATTAAAGGCGTGCGCCACCACTGCCTGGCTAGGCCTATGGATTTTAATTCAGTCCTTCTAGGACTTAAATGCATGTGCTTCTATACCATACACTTACTTGGAATAATATGTTTGAGAGGCTGGTAGATCTAAAATGGTGGTTTTCAGCTTGGTTGATACCCAGCTTCCTTCATGAATGTTCTCCATGCAGAATTCGAGAGCTGCCTCCTAGAACTTCTATGTCCCTACCTACAGTGAGTCTGTCAGTTCCCAGGACCCTATATCAAGTGACCAGATAGGAAAATCAATGACCAAAAGAACAGAGAATCGTGTGTGTGTGTGTGTGTGTGTGTGTGTATGTGTGTATATGTATGTGTGTATGTGTGTATGTGTGTATGTGTGTATATGTATATGTGTGTGTGTGTGTGTGTGTGTGTAAGATTTTTTATTTTTTTATTGATCATTCCATTCTTTTATATCTCAAATGATACCCCACTTCCAGGTTACCCCTCCACCAACCCCCCCTCCCACATCTGC